>CAOKZL010002249.1:0-364344 GCA_948472985.1 Iguana delicatissima
ACAAGAGATAGTACTAGAAGGTGAGACTCCCAGGTGGAAGGCACTCAACTGAGGAAGAGAACAAGTACGAGTTGTGCTTTGTCTAATGACACAACTGGACTGAAAGGGCACTCAGCTGCTAACACACACAAAAGAGGAAGAAAAGTCTGAAAATGCACAACATAATCCATGGCCCTGAGTTTGCAAGACCTGAGCAGGGCACTTGATGACTGAGACTCTTGGAAGCCTCCATTCATAGGGTCACCATTAAATCAAAACTGACTTGATGGCAAATACCAACTATGACAACATGTTCAATCCATCTGTAGGGTTCTAGTTTTGGAAAAAAACAATCTACAAGGAATGACAGGGGCTCTCCAGCTTCTTCCAGTCTACCTGGCACCCTTTTACACTATAGAATATAGAGGTATGATTCTACTTTAATAACCATGGCTGCACCTCATGGAATCCTGGAATTTGTTGTTTGGTGAGTCACTAGAGCTCTTTGGCAGATAAACCTAAACATCCCTCCCTAAACTACAAATTTGAGTATTCCGTAGGACAGAACCACAGCAGCGAAAGTAAAATAATAGTACTATAATTGTGTAGTCTGAAAGGACTCTAGAGATTCAACCTGGGACTTCTTCCATGTAGATCCCTGAGCAATGGACTTTCTCTCTAATGACCACAAACCATGACAGCATAGATGCCAGTAATATATTAATAACAGGAGAGGTGTCACTTTAATATCAGAATTGCTAGTCTTCCAAACGGAACACTAGATCATCAGATTCTGTTCCCTCACAAGCAACAAATTGCTACCAGCCTTCTATTTTCATTTGAAAAAGAAAGAACTGATATTCAAATGTATTTGTTAATATACATAGGTTAGAAAACGCAATTTGCAAACTCAGTAATGCAGGAGCCAAACTGGAGGTGCTAGCCAGCCTTTACTAATCTGGATAACTGACTGAATAATGGAAGATGAAAAGAAGGCAGAATGTAAACTATCCCACACTTAGTTTTTCGCACATATAGCTAAAGCAATACTGGAAGAGCTGCAAACTTCCACCTGTTACTGGGTTCCAATTCTCAACAGCATCAGTACCCAATAACATCTGGAAGCCTGGGAGTTCTCCACCCCAGGACTAAAGCAAGCAAGTGCTTCTATAACTGTTTTTGGAATTCTAGGACATACATATATAGGACAAAGTGAGAAACTTCGAAAGAAATTGCACCGGGGCAGATAGTAGACCAATCCATATTTGAATGGCTCTTGGCAACACAAGGAGGCAGTCTTCCTGACAACTCTCTTATATAAAAAGGTTGTAACAGGTATTAGGATTTTACTGATAAATTTCTCAAGAGGGCAAAAACTGAAATAATATTCATTTGAGCAACTCCTATTGCAATATGCCTCAATATGCCCTTCATGCTTGTGTTCTCTTCCTGCTTTCAGAACATTTGGTTCCACATATTTTGTTCTGAACAGTAATCCTCCCAAATTTGGAATTAATTGTATTTTTCTTAAACTTTCAGACAGCAAATACATGCAATTTATGCTGTAACTGGCAGCAGTTACCCTGAAATTTCTTGTCTTGAAAGCTGGTAAAAAACTAAACAAATGTTAAAATGGAGACTACACAAGGAATGGATGTTTAACATGACTTCTTGAATCAGCAGACAGAAAAAGAAAACATAGAAGGAAGGATAATCCTGAATATAGCCACTTATAAAAGATTTAAAGGAACTTACACGGAACTGGTCATTTGACTGATCAAATATTTTTACTGTGTTATGGGAACACGAGAAGATATCCATCAGCAGGTTTGATACTTAAGCAAATGGAAAAATAACTAGCTAGATAGTTGTTCCTGTGAAACACTGGTATTATTTTTTTTAAGCAATAATAAAGTATTTTATTATATTTGTATTCTGTCCTAGATCTTGGACTGAGTTTTGTCCATGTTTCGTTTTAATCAATATTGTGAACTGCCTAAGGTCTCAAACTGGGAGAAAAGTAGGAAATAAAGTAAGTTTGAACTACAATTCCCATAATACCCCAGCCAGCATGGCCACCAGAGTTATAGTCCAAAAATGTAACATTTCCAACCTGTTTGATCTCTTCTCCAAGGAGCCCACAGCCGAAAACACACAGCTTCTTTCTATTTTATCTTCACAACAGTACTGCCAGCCCAGTGGGTCTGAGTCAGTTTACTCAAATTAATCGAGTGAGGATTTGAATCTGGATCGTCCTTGTCTGATACTCTACTCACTACACCAGGGTAAGAATCAGACAGCTCTACAAAACTTCTTGGATTACAAATACCAACAACCCTAACAAGTATTTGTGAGTAATGGTGGAAACTGCAGTCCAGTGCCCTTTTGAGCATCAAATGATTCCCATCCCTGTTATAATGGACAGCATCATACCTCACTGAGGCACTGGTAAATTTGGGATCCATTGCAGTCATAGTGCAAAAGCTGCTATCACTTTTGCTTTGGCTAACAAATAATAATACCATGATGAAAACTTAAACATTTATGTTTCTATATATACAGTGGCATGCTCACAATATTTGTCCAGAACAATATTGCAATGCTAGAGCTCTTTCACGCTACAGACTTAGAGTGCTATGATTCCATTTCAACTGCCATAGTTGCATCTATGGAATCATGGGGTTTGTAGTTTAGGGAGGAGTGTTTAAAATTCTCTATCAGAGAGCCCTAGTGTCTTACTGAACTACAAACCTCAAAACTCCACTGGATGCACCCATGACAATGAAAATGGAATCATAGCACTATAATTGTGTAGTGTGAAAGGATGCTTAAAGAATTCATGTATAAGAATACTGGATGCAGTTTCAAATACACAGTTCTTTCAGCACTTCTTTCTTTTCTCCTGGCAAAATACTCATCTTTAAAAACAATAGGATGTGGTATAACAGCCAAGTACATACAATGATAGTGTGTGTGTGTGTGTGCGTGTGTGTATGCTCTGCAGAACTGATCTCACACAGACAGTGCAAATACTAAAAGTGGCAACTCCTCACCAATGCACAGATGAGTGCGTCTTATTTGAAAGAAAGGCATAAAGAATCATTAAAATATAACATATGGTTTTAATTTATTTTACTTGAACGAAGGAGAAAAAGGAGACTTCGGGATTTTCACTGGTTAGCGGCCTCCAAAGAAACGACTCAATAGCAACACAATGTCAGTATTATTCATAGGAGTAGCTGCATGCAATAAGAGTATTAAATTGCATTCTAAGAAATCATCAAAACACGTACAGAAATCCAGCAGCACCTTTGAGTGTAAATGGGAAGAAAAATTAAATTGCATTCTAAGAAATCATCAAAACACATATAGAAATCCAGCAGCACCTTTGAGTGTAAATGGGAAGAAAAATTTCTAGCAGAAGCGTTGGCTGACTGCAGCATTCAGCTGCGTGTTTCTAGTCAACATAAATCCAACTCTGTAACAATCAGGGATACGTGACCCGTTCTAAGCATTATTTTCTCAGATGTTTTATTGACTTCAGCGGAGCCGTGCCTCCAAGTACTGTGCGAGGAAGCCCACCTGAGGAAGCCCACCTGAGTTGACTCTGGGCTAGTCACCATTTCTCAGGCCATTTCCGCACTGGACTGTTATAGCGCTATTGTTCCACTTTCAACATCCTATGGAATCCTGGGGTTTGCAGTTTAGGGAGGAGGCTTTGAGGCGCCGGGATTCCATAGGACGTTGAAAGCGGACTAATAGCGCTATAACAATCTAGGGCGGAAATGGCCTCAGGCTGATCTACCTGCACGCCTTGTCGCGCGCCTAAAACCGGGAGGACGAAAAAAAAAATCCACATTTGCTGCCCTGAATTCTCGGGAAAGGACCTAAAAACAGTACCTAAATGCGAATAATACATTGTTTTAAAAAAAATGCTTAGAGAAAGACCGCAACAAATGCCCGAAAAGGGCAAATAACCCTCCACAGACGGGACGAAGGCGGCTTCCCCGACTCCGGCCATTTCCGCACGAGGCTGTTATAGCGCGATGATTCCACTTTCAACACCCTCTGGAATCCCGGGGTTTGCAGAGGGTGTTGAAAGTGGAATCATCGCGCTACAACAGCCTCGTGCGGAAACGGCCCCCCTCCGCCTCGCTTTCCTTCCAGCTTTTATCTTCACAGGTCTTCCGATAGCCACCTCCCCTCCCCCCGCCGTCCGCCATCCCGCTCAGGGGCTCAATCGCCGATCAAGCCGCTTTTCCCACCAACCCGGAACCTCCAGCCGAAAATCCTACCAGGCTCGGCGGCGACGCTCCCCGGCCTCCCTACCACGTGGGAGCCCTCCAGGGGCGACCATGGCCCAGTGACGTCACTCTCCTGCGCCCGGAAGTGTCAACGCGTTAGCTTTAAGGGCGGGGCCGCTTCTCTTTTTTTAAAGGCTGAAGTCGCCGAATCGCCTCTGACGCCACCCCGTTGTTCGTGACAAAAAATTGAGGGGTTGGGAAGTAGAGCTGAAATAGGTTGACGCGAAAGATGGCACAGGGCCACGGGTTGCCCCACCGGTAAAATACAGCGAGCTCTCCACGTTTGCGGATGTGATTCTTCGCGGATTATTTGCTGTCGCCTCTGCTGCCTCGCTATGCCATTGTTAGTCGGGACTGCCCTTCGTGAGACTGAGAAACTGCAAATGGGGCTTTTAAGTCCTATTAAAAGCGATGTGGGGCAGCAGTGGGGGTGGCCGTCAGGCCCAGCAGCCTTACTTCTGCCTCGTGAAGGAACCCTGAGGCCTCAAAGGAATAAACGGCGGGTTCAGTATGGTTTGGGAGGGCCTAGGCTTATTCAGGGTTTTGCCACTTTTGTCGGAGTCCTGTGCCCCCAACCCTAGTGAATGCGGAGGGATGACTGTATGGGGCCTTTCTGCAGTATGCTGTTAGAGTGCTATTATTCCACTTTCAACGTCCTGTGGAATTCTGGGGTTTGTAGTTTACTGAGACCTAAGAGCTCTCTGGCTGAGAATTCTAAAGGCCCCTCCCTAAACTGCAAACCCCAGGATTCCATAGGATGTTGAAAGTGGAATAATAGCACTGTAACAGTGTCGTGTGGAAATGGCCTAAGAAAGATTAGGAAAGTGTGAAACTGATGGGCTTGGCATCTCCCCTTCTTCCTACACAGTTTCCTTCCTTTCTGTTCTTTACTGGCTTCCTCTCCCTCTTCTGTAATTGTCTCTTACTCCATTGGTACTATCGTTGTGAGTGGATGGAGTTGACGGAGATGTTATTTAAATTGTAAGAATTGTTATAAAAAATACAGGTTTTTTAAAAAAGTGTGGAAGGACAGTTCTCTCTATTTGGTTGTTTTTCTACCCATTACAAAATTCCAGGAAGATGAAAACAGTTTTGTTACCCTTAGTTTTATGCCCAGGATTGCTACTGTCTAAGGTGTTTGGCCCTTGCGTCCTCCTGTTATGTTTGCTGAAGTCTTTTGTTGACCATCAGGATAGAATTATTCCCCTGAGTACATGGTTTACATGTAGAAGGTCCCATACTTGATTCCTGGCATTTAAATTTAAAAAGGAGTTAAGATGCAGGTGAACTCTTGGGACTCAGAATTAGTTTGGGTATTGTCCTGGATTCAGCCCTGAACCTGACTGCTCAGGTTTCTGTGGTGGCCTGGTATGTTTGCACAGTTAAAGCTAACGCAACACCGGCACCCATTCCTTGAGATGTCTGACTTAGTTGTGCTGATACATACTTTAGTTACATCTCAGATCAATTACTGTACTGCACCTTTGATGAATGTTTGGAAACTTCATCTGGTTCAAAGAAGAGCAGTCAGATTGCTGACTGGGGCTGGCCATGGGGAGCATACAACTCCCTTGTTGCAATAGCTCCACTGCCTACTGGTCTGTTTCCAGGCACAGTTCAAAGTGCTAGTTTTGACTTAGGTGCCTATCACACTACATTGTTAAAACACTATTATTCTGCTTTAACTGCTCTGGCTACACCCTTTGGAATCCTGGGGTTTGTAGTTTGGTAGAGCTCTCTGGCTGAGAAGTCTAAATGCTTCTCCCTAAGCTGCAAATCCCATAATTCCATGCAGTATTGCTGTGGCAGTTAAAGTGACATAATAGCACTACAACAGGGTAGTGTGATAAGGCCCCTATAAAGCCTCATGCTGCTCAAGCCCAAGCTGAAAGACCATATCTTCCCATATGAGCCTGCCCAAGCTTTAAGATCTGCAAGGGAGGTATTTCTCTGTCCCACAGCTTTCACAGGCATGGTTGCTGGAAATGTGGGAGAAGGCTTTCTCTCTGGCTGCTCTCTCACTTTGGAATTTCTTCTCTAGGGAGGTTAGGAAGGTTCCTTCTTTTGATTTTCCTTTCAGTGTCAGATTAAGACCTTTCTTTTCCAACAAAGCTGTGGAAACTGGTTTTAACAACAAAAAGGGGGCTTTTATGGTGCTGTACTGTTTTCAATCTGTTTAAGATTTTAATTAATTTCCATTCTGTTATTTAATACTGTATAAATTTTAATCTTAACTTTGTTTTTAGCTGTATATATTTCATTGTATTCTCTGCCTTTTTGTAAATGACCTTGAATCCCAGCTTGTGAAAAAAGTGGAATATAAATAAAATGATAGGTGGATTTGGCCATTTCTGCACTGGACTGTTATAGTGCTATTATTCCACTTTCAACATCATACGAAATCCTGGGGTTTGCAGTTTAGGGAGGGGCCTTTGCCTTCACCTTCCTCTGAGGCTGAGAGTGTGTGACATGCCCAAGGTCACCCAGTGGGTTTCCATGGCTGAACAGGGATTTGAACCCTAGTCTCTAGAGTGATAGTTCAAACCACCGTACCATGCTGGCTCTCCAGAGTATCAGAGTACTCTATTCGTTGTTATTATTTGCCATCAAGTTGACTTTGATTTATGTCGACCCTGTGAATGGGAAATCTCCAAGAGACCCTGTCATCAGCTGCCCTGCTCGGGTCTTGCAGACTCTGAGCCTTGGCTTCTTTGATTGATTGAATCAATCCATTTGTAATGCTGTCTTGTCTTCCTACTGCCTTTCACTTTGCTGAACGTTATCCTCCATCGCTTGATGAGTGCCTTCTGACCTAGGAGTCTTATTTTCCAGCACTATCCTTTGTTTCATTTTGGATTGTCTCATTATATGGTCACCACAATAAAAGACATTCAGAAGTGGTTTACCATTTCCTTCTTTTTTGCACTACTAACTCCTTCAGAGCTGGCTGAAGTGCTTGTGTCATTGCCTCTGAGAGATCCTCTCTCAGCGTCATCCCCGGCTACTGCTGCCGCCCGGTAACTGTGTGGTACCTTTAGTCTGTCTGATGTGGGAGAGCAACCAGTGGCAATACTACTGTCTGCATAGGCTCTTACTTAACTGGAGCATTCAATCCCACCACCACAGAAAGCAAGTGCCAAGGTGAGGCAGTAGTCAATATTGTTGTTTTTTTAAAAATATTTATTTATAACTCACTAGCGTATGTACCTGGTGTTGCCAAGGATTTTATTTTCTGATAGGTATTACTTGTTAGAAATACCTTAGGAATTACTTTAGCTTACCTTAGAAATTAGATGTGGTTGAAATACACAGATTTGAGATCCTGTGTCTCTAATTCCCCAAACTGTCTTGTCCAGTACCTGTAACTTTTCCCCATATTCTCCAATCCAATCTGTGTTCAGAGTAGTTAACATACAGAGGTTCTGAGGGAATACACTGACCTCCTCCTTGCTGCTAGGCCTCATCTCCATAGCAACCAGCCAGGCCCAAGAGCTCTCTGGCCAGAATTCTAAAGGCCCCTTCCTAAATTGTAAACTCCAGGATTCCATAGAATCTTCTCAGGCAGCGAATCATATGAGGTCTTCTTGCCTGACACAGCCAATGGTAGGAGGTCTTTTCTGCCTGGCACAGACAAACTTTGACTTTTATATGTTAGATTTTCCTGGCCATGCCCATGCAAGGTGTAACTATGAAAGTACCATTAACACAGAATTGTGATAGGTTGTTGTATACTGCTTTGTTAAAAAGCAGGCTCAGGAAGTTTCTTTTTAATGTGTAGCTTAGAGGTGGGCAGCTGCAAAAGAGACAGAAGCCATCCCCACTCCATGTGCTATAGCATCAATGTTGGCATGACCAGAAGTGACATAGGCCTGAATTCTGTTGCTAGTTCCAGGTAGAGTAGACCCATTGAATGAATGAAGCTTAATAATGTGTTGACTCACCAGTCAAAAACTGAGTCAATGGATGGACTAACTAGTAGCATGGTGTAATGGTTTGAGCTATAACCTTGGAGACCCAGGTTCAATTGCCTGCTCAGCCATGAAAATCCACTGGGTGATCTTGAGCATACCAAGCACCCTGTGATAGGTTCACCCTAAAGTCACTGTAAGTCAGAAGTAACATGATGACACATAACAAAAACCACAAGAACAGGGTTCAAGCCATAGTATCATTTCTTCTTTGCAGTTTTTGCTGTAAAATGACTGATTTTTCTAGGATATGGGAGGCAGTGGTAGCCAAGGAGAGCATAAACAAATCTTTTTGGTGGTTTGGGAGTATGTTTTTTAATCAGGTGGGTTGGGGGCTTCAAGTATTGAAAAATAAAGCCCTAACGCAGCCCATACCTCTTTCCCCACTTGCTCCCCTGTTCCCATAGCAGGGAGTTTGACAGGTACTTCTATGATTCCAGGGAAACCGGTAATGGTAAGTGCCATCATGTGACAAACTGCACAATGTTAAGTGTGATCAAGTGCCTACTTTGGAAAGCTGCAATGCAATGTAGTAAGAACACAATGGCAGTGTTTGTACCTCAACAATAAATGGATTTATAGAGCCTGAAAATTTACTTTTTGCACTACAGCTCCCAGATTCCCCAGAAATCTCAAGCACAGTGATTTACAACCTCTGGTCCTCCAGACCAGAGGCTGTGAATTCAACTCTCAGAATTCTTCACCATTGACTATTTTGATGGGGCTTCTGGTACTTGAAGTCTGAAGCATCTGGAAGACCAGAGACTGAGCAACACTGCTGAGGCGTCTTCTTCCGAAAGAGAGAAAATTCTGAGGACCAAAATCACAGGTTTCCATTGGATGCAGGCATGGCAGTTAAAATGGTATCAACCTGCTATAATGGTGTAGTTTACATACACTTTAATAGAAAAGAAAGCCTTTCTAAGTCTTCTTTGAAGATGCTAGAAATTTGACTTGGAAGTGCCTGCCCCAAAAGTGTGTGCTACTGCCCTTCCCTACAGAAGTGTGTGTCTGTAAAATGTATTTTCCTTCATGACTGCAGTTCATAAAGGAATCCAATTCTCCCTTGTGTCTGGTCACCATGAGATAAAGCTTGTTGACAACATCTCAGTGTTAGGATTAATGGCTGAAATCCAGTTGAGAATCTCTGCTAGAGAAGACCTTTTAGAACTGACCTTAGTGTTGACTTATATATGGGACTTACGTAAGTGAGTTTTATATAAGTGTTGACTACCAAGTCCCCACTGGTACTTGTGACTAACAGTTGGGTTTAGGCCAGTGAAAAGTGGCTGGAGTGTTCCTTTTATGCACGAAACATTATATCACTTCTCTCTAATTGTCAGCCATTCTGACCCAGTGAGACTATTAGTGATATTAGTACAATAGCTATAAGAATTTAAACATCACCTGACTAAGTACCATGTTATTTTCTATTACTTTTCCTATTGTTCTACTCCTTCCACCCTCTCCCCCATGCTTTTCATTGAGAGAACTGGCATGTGTGGAGTAGCACGGTTGCTGTGTGTGTTGAGCTGGGGTGTGTGGTGGGGGGAGGAGAGTGCCAAGTAGCTGTAGGTGGAAAGCACACTGCAAGAAGACACAGCATGTTATTTTCTCCTGTGTGATCAAGAGCTTTTTGCTGGTTTGTTCTTGGCAAAGGAGAAAAGTACAGTTTAAATTATATGCTACAATAATGGAGGATTTTTTTTTTGAGTTCTGCATGAAGACAGACAGATGGCTTGAGCAGCTTCTCTTACAATGTGACACACAGGCAGAGACAGCAAACAGGAGGTTTCTGGAAGAAAGAGGTTAGGGCCAGACAGTGAGATACAATTATTGCAATAATTAGCATGCTTTCAGCAGTGGAAAAATGGGGAACTATAGTATCTACAGTTGCTTTTTAGCCATGTTAAATAGGCCAAGGGGTTCCTGAAGTTGTCCTCAGTGCATTCGTACTTTAGCGAATTGTACCACCCTGCCAACCCCAAACACATCTAAAATTCATGCTTGGTTATATAAAGTCATCATTGCATATTAGTCTAGAGCCAAAGGAATGATGAGATCAATATCATCAGCTCTTGAGAGGGAGGAGAGGATGGCAGAAGCAAAGTCATGATCCTGCACCCTCCACGATAGGAGAACAGTTGAGCCCTAAGCCTCCACTTCAGGGAAACATGGAATTGATCAAACTAATCCTGAGCTACTGTGACATATGCCTTGTATATCTCCTAACTGTTTCTACTAAACTACCCAGTGGTTTGATCCTTGGACTGTCTTAGACCTTGGACATACCTTTGCATGGGGACTTGTTCCCTGTTTGGAGCCTGGCTGCCCAGATCTTGGATTGTTTTCTAACCTCTGTATGAAACCTAACTTTCAGAACCCTGCCTTGACCTTGTCTAAAGCAAGACAAAGAGAGAGGGAGAGAAGAGGATGGTAAAGAAAGTGAAAAGGATACACAGAAGAACTGAGAAAAAGAGAGAAGAAGAAAAAGAGAATTTGGCTATAGGACAGCCCACCATTGGCATGCAGGCTTCTGTTGGGTATCTCCAAGGGAATGTATTTCTTGGAAGAAACAAGTGCAACTTCCATACTCCTCAACATTTGACAGATCAAAATGGAGAAATATGTGGCCAGGCAGTATCAGAGTGTGATCAAGATAGCAAAAGTTATTGATGAGGAAGAACACACAGACCAGGACAGGTTGCAGCAATTTGCTTTTGCCCAAGACTATTAGTAGGGCAGGATTCCATCACCATCCTTCTTTTTCCCCCTGCTGAGTTAATTAAGGGCAAACTACTCCAGCACTTTGAAATCAACCTGCAGCAACTGACACAAGCTGGGGACAAAGGGGGAAAGTGGGAAACCTTAAAAGCGGGACAACATAGGATTAACTAGGACTGTCCCTGTTAAATCAAGGCAGTCAGAGGATATGAACCTCTAACTTTAGATGTTAAGTGGGTTGTCAACTTTTCCAGTGCACTTGTGCATTTAACGCAGGCTTGATCTGGAAAAAAAAAATACAGGTCAGTGTCTTGGGCACATGGAGGTAAATACTGCCATTTATGTACAGCTACAGGCCAAGATATTACAGGTGCAGCTGCAGAGACTAATATCAAAACTGTAACTACATCCAAGTCTCTATGGGATAGGGACCTTGACAAGCTGATGAACCACCCGAGGTAAATATTTGTTTTTCACTTGTTTTCTAGCTATGCCAGGGTGACTGTTCAATGTGTTTGACATATATTTTTGTATGTTCAATTGAAATATGCTGCTGGTTATGGCTGGCAAATGGAATCAGAAGTAACAGGAAATGTCCAATGAATCAGATGTAAGACACCCAGGATGTGAAAAAAAGATTTTACTCTACAAAGAAGTCCAACATGCTTTAGTCAAGAAAGTATGACCACTTTCAGGGGCTTTTTAGAGTAATTATGAGCACAGCATACACTAAAGAAATATAATCATTTAGCACACATGTATGCCTCCTATTAAATTGCATGTAGAATGCAATCATTAACAAATAACATATTAAGTCAAATAAAACTATATAGGTGTAAAACTATATTCAATATACTTTCAAAGTAATTTGAAAATCAATTTGTAGGGATTGAAGAAAAGTGTTTCCAAAGATTATGCCTGATAGCTGATAATTCTCAGAGTAGGAAGCAAAGCATTTATATTCTTGCAATTGTTTTCTTTTTGTGGGGATCAAGGTTATCCTAGTGTAATTTGGTGGTAGCTTATATGTGTGCGTATGTGCTTTCAAGTTGCTTGTTGACTTATGGTGGCCCCACACATTTTATAGGGCTTTCTTAGGCAAGGAATATTCAGAGGTGGTTTTGCCAATTCCTTTCTCTATATTGTAGCCTAGAGCACCTGGTATTCATTTGTGGTTTCCCATCCAAGTACTAACCAGGGCTGACCCTGCCTAGCTTCCAAGATTAGATGGGATCTGGTGCCCTTAGGGGTATTTAGGAGTACTGTATGGAAACACCTGAACTCTAAAGTAGAGGATAAAGTCTGAATTTAGACCACCAGGAAATTCCTCCTAATGTTTTTCTGGAATTTCCTTTCTTGTCATTCAAATCCATTGATGTGGGTCCTACTCTCTGGAGTAGCAGAAAACAAGCTTGCCCCATCTTCTATCAAATGGAGATACTTGATACTTGAAGATGACTGTCATATTGCTCCTCATTCTTCTCCAGACTAAAGATACTCAACCATTCTGCCACAACTTTCACCACCTTGGTCACCCTTCTGTAGATGTGTGTATTGGAAATAACTGGAAAACCATTGTAATTCAAGGAGGTGGAGTAATGTCCTGACCCCAATTTGTTCCTACATATCCTAATTGTCCATACTGTTGCTAAGAAAGGTCATAAAAAGGCCTTATGGTATTCTTCCATGTTTTAAGTTTATGTCTGCTGCTGCTAAGAATTCTGGGTAATTAAGCACACTGTCTTTTGGCTTGATTTCTGTCTTTTGCTTTGCCCTCTCAGGGTCAAAGACTCTGTACGCTTGCTAGCTGTAAACAAAACAAAGTTGCAGATGAGACTTGCCAAGTGGCACCTGCTCTTGGCCAGTGATGTAGACTTGAGTCGATAGACTTGGACTCAAGTCGGACTTAAGTCACTTCAGTGACTCAACTCGGACTCAACTTGACTCGAGACTTGTATATTTTTAATGACTGACTTGATACCCTTGGTTCAGTAACATTACACATTCATCTAGAAACCTTATGACTTTGAACAACGCCTCCATCTCTTTTTGCCTAATAGTCACATGACAATTTCTCTCAAGCCCAAAGTGTGGGAGCATTTCTGAGAGGGGAACAGCAAACAGGTTAGGCAATGGGGTTGGGATGGCTTGAGGTCTGCTCCTCAGCCCGTCTTTGCTGCATATCAGAAGAGGCTTCTAAAACTTTTCCTAAGAGCAAAAGACAAGACTTGCCCCCAGAGTGCAGGGTGCATTTCTCAGAGGGAAACAGCAAATGTGTTAGGCAATGGGCTTGAGGAAGAAGGATCCTTCCTCCTAAATCTTTTGAATATTCAATAGTGAGGAGTAAGATAGGATCCTATTCCCCACTTCCGAAGCTGCAGATGGCAAAATTGCAAATGTGGAGCGCTGACTCTGCTTAAATTGTTAAAACTGAATTTATTTCACTCTATCCAATAATTCTGGAATTTTGGTTGGGGTATGAAGTTGGCTTCCAGACTTGAGACTTGACTTGATTTGAGATTTGGAGTAAAAGACTTAAATACATCACTGCTCTTGGCTTGAGACCAACAGCCGAGTAGCATCAGACAGTGGGCAGAGGGGAAGAAGTTAGCTTGTCCCAGATGTGTGAGCTTGTCTCGAAGATTCTGCGGAAGACAGCCAAGCTTCTGGGCCAGGGAGTATAAGTACTCCCTGGACTGTGCTCTCATTCTGGGGAGCTCAGCACGGGCTGATAGCTGCAGCGCCTTGCAGTTTGGCTACCAGAGGGGGTCTCCTTTGCCGCTTTCTGCATGGGCTCCTGCCAGTGGCTGATTGAAGGAACTTGCTTGGGTGAGACCATCTATCTTTATGTTATCTAGGTATGATAAGTTTAAGTAGGTTCCATTTGTAACTGTATACTAATGCTGCTTACATGCTTGTATTGTTTAAACTGCTTGCTGTTGAATAAATCTGAGACTTTTTCACCTACAACTCTGTCTTTTGCTGCCTCTAGATCTTCTAAAAAGAACTCCTTTGCCTTTTGTGAACTGGCCAATTGCCTTTGGCAAGCCAATGTGTTCCAAGTCATCAGTGTTTTTCATAAACTGTGGTGGATAGAACTGATCGGGGTACTTTGGTGGATGTCTGACCAAAAAGAATGGAACAACAGTAGTATTTCCTTTGACCTGGGTGTGTGTGTGTGTGTGTGTGTGAGTGAGAGAGAGAGAGAGAGAGTGTGCGTGTGTGCGTGCATGCATTAATACAGCCTGGAACTGAATTTACTTTTTTTGCCACTGCATCATGTTGTTGATTCAACTTTAGCCTGCAGCCTATTGAGCCTTTTAGAGATTTTTCACACATAGTGGTTTAATTTTTTTAGTTTTCTGTAGGGAAGCACATTTTAGCTTGGTAGAGTTTATTATAATGCTCTGTTTCAAATAGGTAAGTGCAGTATATGTTCATTCCTCTATTCTTTATCTTTAATTGACATATTTGGATCTATGGTCATAAAATCTGTATTAATTGGCTCTTCAATGTAAGGACTGTTGACTGAAGGATTCTGGGGTTGCAGTCCAAAAAGAGAAAAAAATACTGTTTTCCATGCTCGAGTAGGTGCTCTGCTACTGCTTTTGTAATCACTATCACTCAGGTAATTATCGATCTTTGTACTTTTTTGTATTTCGCTTCTGCCTCGTGGTGACCTCACTGCTTACAATCCCTTATCCTACCCAAACATGTTGATATAAAAATTTGCCCACTAGGGAAACACTTCATGCATCTGATAACGGAGACAGCATTTATGAAAACTTATGCCATAATAAAACTGAAAGCCAAAATACATATTGGTGATACTTTTATTTGGCCAACTAGAATGTACAAAAAAACAAACAAAAAAAACCTGTGCTAACTTTCAGAGCCTACTGGCTTCTTCATCAGGCAAAGATGCTAGGGAAAAAAATCATGCAGTGAAACAAAACTAATGTCGTTCTAGTCACATTTCTGTAAGTCTGCATCTTGCCTGGGATGTTACATACAGAGAGAGTCCCTGAAGGAGAGAGCTTGTCCTGTCTCTCTCACCTGCCCCACCAAACAGACAGAGAAGTTATAAGAACAAAGGCTTTAAAACAAGGTCATAGCATTTCAGTTCTCCATTGCAGCCAGAAAGTCTCTTCTGATTTGTTCTGAACCTCTCTAGTATGAAGCTGAAAGCCTTATGTTGTCAGAGCTCACTGATCTTCTCAGAAAGGTCTCATGCTAACAGGTCTGAAGATAAAATTAGGTGTGACAAGCAAGCACACCAGTAGAAGCAAATTTATTTCATTTTACCTTGTTCTTGAGAATGAAATATCCAGGTGAGATGACAAGCAGTTCACACTTCTCAGGTTAAGATTTTAGGTACCTTCAAAAATCCACATTCGTGATACCTTTATTAGAGAAAACAGAAGACACAAAAACATTATGCTAGTTTTCAAAGCCCATTGGCTTCATCAGGAAAAGATGGCAATAAAAATCATGCAGGAAAAACAAAAGTGGCATTGCTGAAACCATAAGCCTACCGGTCTGCATCTTGTGGTTTTGGACATTACAGCCAGAGGATGGTTACAGCCAGAGGATGGTTATCTAGGCAGAAAGCTCAGGCCCTGTCTCAAAGAAAAGCAACAGTGACAAATACTCTACAGGTAATCGAAAGCATGCCACAAGATTCAATCTCATTTTTTTTTGCAAGAGATTAATGTGATCAACAGTCTGAAATTTTTATTTTACTTTTTGTTTTTATAGTATCTATCTTCCAGTTCTGAACATTGCAAGCTGCCTAGAGAAATGTGTAATGTAATGGTTTGCAAACTTCCAAATGCATATAATGGCCTCCAGATGTTTTAGACAATGAAGCACATCCTTATCAGCCACCATGAGTAATGGCTGGTATACAACATCATGTGAAATATATGTTGGGTATCTGGAGCTCTCTTTCATTGGATGGTTTTAAACAGAGGTTGGATGGACATCTGTCAGGGATGCTTAGCTGTAGGTTTCTTTAAACTGGCAAGACACTAGACCAGATGAGTCTTGGGGTTGCTTCCTGGACGAGTAAAACCACCTGTTTTCACTTGTTCTGAATAGGTATGCCATTATGCCAATTTCTTTTTCTTAGCAGAATATGTGTGTAAAAAGAGCAGAACAATCAGAAATTCAACAGGGCAAGCTGTTCCATTTTTGATTCCCATTCCATGGGAAAAACTGCTGTGGCAGAATTTCTGTATATGGTTCAATTATTAAATATAGAGATTTTGTGTCAGGAAAGCAGTAGCAACCCTGTTATCATCCATGCTTATGTATCTATATCTACATATCTCTTTATGTGTGTAGGTGTGTGTGTGTGCTTGCATATATACACACATGCACGTGCAGTCTTTGAGTAAAGGGAGAAAGCTGAAATATCACCCTGCATATAAATACCTGGCACAGAGAAGCTTAACTGCCAGTACACACAAGCCTTGATAAAAATAAGAACATTACTTAACACAGTTTCTAGTTTGTTGCTAAGAAACTGCTGCTTCATAGTTTCATTCTTGTCATTTGCAGAAACATTTCTGGTTGTTCCCTTGTTTCCTAATGTCTGCTTGATATAAAAAGTATAATTAGAATGTGCGTGAAGTCAAAGAACAGGCCATGCAATTTAATCTACCCTCCCTCAATAGTTGGGAGATGGACTGGCTGGTTTGTCATTTCTTTTTCTGCAGCGAGTGCTTTTCTAGAGTATGTCACGGAGGCAAAGGAGAGGAACAGAAGAGGCAACCCCCCTCTGCTGCTCTTGCTATAAACCCATTGAAATAATTTTAATAAGGCTTTCAGCAAGAGCAGAATGGTTTGAGGCTTGTAGCCTTGGGCTCCAACCCTAAATTCATTAGCATGAGGCCAAATTTGCTTGGATAAGTCTGATTTTATTTGTACAATCATACTGAACACCTTTCCATATAAGAGCTGAGAGTGCTCCCTCCTCAGCGTTAGCCTTTACATGCATGTCATTCAAAATGTTCAATATTAACTTCCACTTCAGAAGCTTCAACTTTTGTTTTTGTTGTGTGCCTTCGAGTCATTTCCAAGTCATGGTGACCCTATTATGGCGGTTTCTGAGATCCCTCCCTATTTACCAAGAACAGTTCCAATTTCCCACTGTCTCTGATAATAACTTACTCTCATTTGTTATTTGGGAAGTTTGTAAGGATACCTTCAAAAGAATGTTGAGACAACTCTGTTCTGATCAGCATCCAAAGAACATTAAAATACAGAGAGAATTCAGACTGGAAAAATTTTGCTGGAAATGTCAGTATTTACAGCTGTGTTTTTCTCTTTATATATCTGTATCTATGGTCATTTCCTCACTACTGTTATAGTGCTATTATTCCACTTTCGACATCCCATGGTATTCTGGGGTTTGCAGTTTAGGGAGGGGCCTTTGAGGAATAACAGCGCTATAACAGTCTAGTGTGGAAATGGCCTATATCTCCTTCTATATCCATCTCCGAACGATCTTTTTGTTACCTTGGACTATTAGCTGGCAATTCCTAGCAACAGATGCAACTTTTTTGTTCTCAGACTTCAATATTCATTCATTCATTCATTCATTCATTCATTCATTCATTCATTCATTCCAAGACATGTTGGATCAAAAAAATCCCAAGGAGCACATGTGCACCTATTGTTGGGGTTCCTACTGGCTTCCAATGATGGGTATTGCGAAGTAAACTGCAGGCTTTGCATGCCAAGTGGTTTCAAGACGGAAGGGGGGAATTGTAAAGGCAATTCTTTCATCCTCTTCTCCCATTTTTTTCTCTTTAAAAACAGTTATAGCACCATAGTATATTATATTGCATAGTGAAATAGCAATATGATACTTTTGTATCATATTTTGTACTGAAATGCTGTTCACTGTTTCACTGATGCTCTGCTACTACAACTCTTAACAAAAACAATAAAATACATTTCAAAGACATAGGAACACAGCCCAACTCTAGCAACCCATATCAGTTTCAAAAAAATCTTCTAGCAAAGATCCAAGAAAGCAGTATGTCCAGAAACAAAACAGCTCCCCAGAAAAGAACCCACTTACAGGGAATGAATGGGCTTGGAGGCTATAACTGGCAATATAGTGGCCCCTCCACTTTTGTGAGAGTTCAGGGCACATAACCATCACAAAATTGGAAAAACTGTGAATACCCCCCCCCCATGCTCCTCCTTCCAGTTCCTTCTGGGGCTCCCCCCATTCTCTTGTGTTTTGCTCAGTGTGAATTCTCCACGCTGGGGCAAAATTCATGGAAATGGGAGGGGAAGCTCCAAAGGGAAAAATAAGGCTTACGTGAGTCTCCCCTGCCATTCCTTTGCACTGTGCCTCAGAGAAATGCATGGGAATGAGAGGGAGGAGCTCCGGAGGGGAAAAGGAAGGTTTGCCTGAGCCTTCCCTCCACCCACCCCATTCCTTTGTGTTTCGTCTCTGTGCAGGGACAAAATGCACGGGAATGGGAGGGGGAGCTCCCGAGGGGAAAATGAAGGCTCACATGAGCCTTCTCCCTTCCATTCCTTTGCATTTTGCCTCAGCGCAGGCTCTCCACAATGAGGCAAAATGAATGGGAATAAGAGTAGGGAGCTCTAGAGGGGAAAAGGGAGGCTCACACTACCCTTCCCCTTCCCATTCCTCTGGGTTTTGCCTCCAAGCACATTCTCCCAAATGCATGGGAATGGGAGAGGGAGCTACAGAGGGGAGAACATGCATGTGTGCCGCCTCCTCATTCCCTTGCCCTTTTCCCAGGCACACAAGCCTCCCTGCTCCATGCCCAGCAAAATGGCAAGGGAATAGGACAGAGGTTTCCAAACTTTTCATGTTGGTGACACACTTTTTAGACATGCATCATTTCACGACAAGTAATTCGGCAAGTGGAGGCAGCCCAAGCCCGCTGCTGCCCTCACTGGGGTTTTCCTCAGCCTGGGGCAGCTGAGGCATCGGTGGGAGAGGCAGCCCCTCCATCTGGGCCTGGCCCACTACTGCCACCCTCACTGGGGTGTTCTTCAGCCTGGGGCAGTGGCAGAGATAGCCCCTCCACCAGGGCCTGGCCTGCTGTGGTGGTGGAAGAGGCAGCCCTTCCACCCATTACTTAGTTGATAGGCGGTATAGAAATAAATGCTATATTGCATTACATTCGTGTGGCACACATACACACTGCAGGCGACACACTAGTGTGTTGCAACACACAGTCTTGAAAGCTGTGGAATAGGAAGAGGAGAAGGGGGGGCAGGCACACACATTCTTTAATGGCCAAATCTGCAAATGTGGAGGGAGAAATGTACTTGGCAAAAACAAAGGAGCTGTATTGTGTGAGCTCATGTTTCTTTAGACAAAGGAGCCTGAAATAAAACTAAAGGTTCTACAAAACTAAAGGGCAGTGTTGGGGTAAGGCACTGGCACACATTATGTGTAACTCATGGGAGTCCATCTCCAATTCAGTACATACAATACTCAGATGAGGGAGTTCACAATTTAAATTGTTGGGCCACATGAATAGAGTTTGAGTCATAGAGATGAAATGGCAGAGTAAAACTTTTATCTGTGTTCATTAAGAAAAGTGACCAGCGTTAATTGGGTTGGGCTGTTGGTTATTTAATCATGTAACTTCTCCTGTAGCTCTTGCTTCTGTCTTATTTGCTGCTGCTTGTTTATTTATTTGATTTCTATTCTACTTTTGTCCCAGCAAGAAATCCAGAGCAGCTAAGAAATCATTAAACAATCAGTCCAATTAAAACACTAATTGAAAAACAATCAAAAGCAAATTGTAAAAATATTACATAAGTTGAGGATGACTTTAAATAAGAAGGTTTCTGCCTACTGAATACCCTCCAAGTGTCCTGACTTTGGCAGGGACAGTCCCCAATAATCTTCTATCATTCCACTTTTAAAGATGCTTTTAAAATGTCCCAGTTTCTTTCTCCTGCCTCCTTGTCCTCAGCTGACTTTAATGTGTAAGAATGGTTGCACTCACATAACTCAGAAGAAGGGAGAGAAGAGAGGAAGGAATTTTGCTTTTCCCTGTAGACTCAGGCAAAAGCAAACTGCTGTAGCTTCTCCTATTTTATGTGTTCTTCTTAATAACTTTTGCCATTTTTAGACCATGTACTGACATTGCTTGTGTCCTGGTTTTTGTCTTTGAAATGTTGGGGGGTATATGTGTTAATAGAGAACCAGCATGGTGTAGTAGTTTGACCAGGGTTCAGTTTGCCACTTGGCCATGGGAACCCATTGAGCGACCTTGAGTATGTCACACACACTCACCCCCAGAAAACCCCGCAATAGGTTTACTTTAGGGTCGCCACAAGTTGGAAACAACTCAAAGGCACACAACAACAACAACAATATATGTTAATGATGAGTTTGGGGTTTCTTTTTTCCTTGCACAGCAGAAATTTTAACAGATCCTTGAGGCTACAAAGTATAAATCAGGAACAGCTTTAAAGTTAGATTTATTGGGAATTGCTAAGGGCCCTGTGCCCAGGTATGGCCTGCAGATATCTGCCAAGTGGATTGTGTAATGTTGCTCCTTTCTTCCCTTACCTGCTCACGTATCTGACTGCTGGCTTTCTATGTAAGCAGGTGGTAGGAATAGTGACTTTGACTGATCAGTTCCTGGCCATGGGGAATGAACAAGCAGGACCTATTGGAGAGGATGGGTGCCTTTGCTACAGGGTGCCTTGAAATCTGGAACTGGTTCTGGTTTAAACCCAGGAAAACCAGCTTTTTAAAACTTCCTAAATTCCCACAGCCAACATGGCCACTATACGGCATATATTCAAACATCAAATATCTTTTGAAGTTTTACCAGCATCAACATCTTGGAATTTCTATTGGCATTCATAGACTCTATTTATATGGATCTGAGTATGTGATATGTTTCTTTAGATTATGGTAAGAGTAGATAAGAGTTGTTTTTTGTGTGCATTTACAGTCTGTGTTACAAGTAGGTGGAATTTTCTTTAGGCCTGAATCTGATTGTTGACCATGGTTTACTTGTTATCTGCATTGCCTATTGCAAAATCTCCTGAAATTTGATAGTGATCATAGACTGTACTGAAGTGGATTTGAGCTGCCATGTGTTCACAGATTTTGTTAGTAGTTATCTATACATTTCCACAGTCTCTGTGAGGAGTTGTTGGTAATCTATTACATACCTGCGATTCTG
Source organism: Iguana delicatissima (assembly GCA_948472985.1). NCBI lineage: Eukaryota > Metazoa > Chordata > Lepidosauria > Squamata > Iguanidae > Iguana > Iguana delicatissima. The sequence continues at coordinate 21,181 of CAOKZL010002249.1, forward strand.
TGATTGCTAACTCTGTGTGTGTGTGTGTGTGTGTCATTCACTTCTTTAGTATGATTTCTCATGTTTGAAATCTTTCCCTTTGTTCAGAAGTGTCATATATTCTCGAAAAGTAAGATGTTTTGTGGCATCATACACACACACAAAGAAAACACATTTTTCTAAGACACAGACGGGGAAAGTGTGCATCTCCAGCTGTACTGCAGCTCCCATAATTCATTACCACTGGCTATGCTGGGTAGGATTGATAGGAATTACCATCTCATATTTGGAGGACCAAGTACAGTATTCCTTACCTTGGAGTTTCAGTTTAGACATTCAGAATCTTTGATCATATTGCAAGAAATTCTTTCACAGACACACTTGGATCCTTACAGAAAAATATTTTGAAGAGGTATCTGATTCAGATTTTTTTTTGTATATCCTACTATAGGAGAGCCTTTGTCTTTTCTTCTTCAGTTTTAAGGGTGAATATATTATAAGCCACATTATATTGTAACTATCAGCTGTTAACACTAATAATAAATATAATGCATCTGTGAACACATTGCCACTATATGAGGGGCAGTGCTTATACGTTTTACCTTAAAATCCTCCTTAGAGGAATGCGGGGAAGTCTTTGGTTAAGAGATGATCTATCAGAAGAAACAGTCATTTAAGGGACTTCTCTCCCTATGTACAGAGTTACAACAGGATTTATTCATAAAAGTTTGCTTATTAAGTTGTTGCAGTTTGGATCCAGAGGCTGCTGCTAAAGGAATGACCGTTTTAAAATCAGTGGAAAAGAACAGAGCATGCTTGGCCAACTCTAAGGGTGATTCAGGATCAGGGCTTGGGAAAGTTACTTTTTCAGCACTGAACTCTCAGAAGTGCTCAACCAGCCCGGCCAGTGAGCGTTCTCTGAAACAGTAACTTTTCCAACACCATGTCCTCACTAGACTATTACAGCGCTGTTATTCCACTTTCAACATCCTATGGAATCCTGGGATTTGCAGTTAAAGGAGGGAGGCCCCTCCCTTAACTGCAAACCCCAGGACTCCATGGGATTTTTAAAGTGGAATAATAGCGCTAAAACAGCCTACTGCGGAAATGGCCAAGTCTTCTTTACGATTAGAGCGGGACTCTCCTCAATCCCCCCCGCCGATACCCACAAGCCTTTGCATTAAGGGATGCTTTAGTGAGAGCAGATTCCCTCAGCAAAGTCCATGGGAAGGAACAAGGTGGACAAGCAGGGGGAGCAACAAATAATAGAGAAACGACCGGTGGCCCGGCTGGGTGACTTGACACCCCGGCGCACATGAGGACGGAGGAGGCGGGTGATGACAACCAGCAGCAGCGCCGGCGCTGGCAGCAGCCTAGCCCCTTCGTGGCCGCGTTCCGATATCGGCGCGCTCGGGCGGCCCTTTTTGCCCCGTCGGGGCCCCTGTAGCGGCTTGTTACCCTGGCGACGGGCTCCGCGCGCTGCCACTCTCGAGCCCGCGGAGGCAAAGGAGGTTCCGACTCCGACTCCCTCGTCCCCTCGCTCGGCTTCGGGGCTCCTCGAGTCGCGGGGGAGGGAGGGAGTGCTCGGCTGAGGTGCTGGCGGGGAGGGCGGGCGCTCATTTCGACCGCGAGGGGAGCGAGTGAGAGCCAGCCGCCCGCCCGGGCCCATGAAGCCGAGTCCCTCCGAGGAGGAGGGGCCCTGAGTGGCCCCAGTTGCCAAGCCAACCTCCTCCCCCTTCTGCTCGCCCTACCTTCCCCCGGCCCAATCTGGACCGTCGCCTCCCCTCCCGAGGGCTGAAGGCGGGGTCGTCCTACGAGGCCAGGAGAGAGAAAGGGGTATTGCTCTTGGGGAAGGACCTAAAAAAGAAAAAAAAAAATAACCAAGACAATCTGTACTGACGTGTAAATAAATCAGCGCCTCTGCTTAAGCAGGCTCCTTCCCCGTCCACCGTTCGCCTAGCGAGGCCTCTCCCCCATCAAATATTTGGAAACCTTCCCCGGCCAGATTCATCCCCAGCCCTGCCATCTGCTTGCCCTCTCTGTTCTTTCTCCAATTTACGGCTCCCCACGAATCCTTTTCCGCCTTAGGGCGATTTCTCTGACCTCTTTTACTGTATTGCATGACCTGCTAATTGCACCCCAATAAATACCTCCCCACATTCCTGTCAGGAGCAAATTACCCTGTTCTTTTTCTTCCTCCCCGTTCCCAGCTCTCCTCCTCCTCCTCCCCCTCCTCTCCGTTACCAGCTTGCTGCGGGATCTGCGCTTTCCCTCCCAGAGTGGGACCCGAGACCTCCTGCCTGGCCAGAGGTTGGGGAAAGAAGCGGATTCTTGCCAGGGCCCCAGAACAAAAGTTAAGAGTTCCCCCGATCCGGTTTTTCTCCTATTGCTGTCTTCCTCTCTCTCCCCCGCCCCCGTAAGCCGCCTCGTGCAAGGAAAGGGAGGGCGTGTGTATGGAGGAGAAGGAGGAGGGGAAATGTTGGTGTCTCCTTCTCCCTGGAAACGCTGGAGGGACTGAGGCGAAAGTGAAGCAGCGGGAGAGAAAGTTTCCTTGCTGGATCCAGGGCTTGAGGGGCGAGGGATGCTCCTAGAGGAGCGGCGGCGGCGGCGGCGGCGGTTGTGGCAGCAGGAACCGGAGCGGCGGGCTGTGCTGGTGCCGCATTGTGTTAGCTGAGGCTCCTCCTGGGCGGTGGGGGCTCCGTAGCATCCTACGAGGAGGAGGAGGAGGAGGAGGAAGCAGCAAAGAGCAGCCTCTTGCTTCTTCGCCCGCCTCCCCCAGTGCATCGGGAGGGTGCTGCGTGCTCGCTCTCTCCCTCTCGGCTCTTCCTCGCCGGCCTCTGTGCCATGTGAAAGCTTGCCCACCAACCCTGGTTTTTGCCAAGGAATCGAAGCGTCAGCCTAGTTACATGCATCCGATAATCATCTTCTCCTACAAAATGGATTTTAGCCAGAACAATCTGTTTGGTTACATAGAAGACCTGCAAGAACTTACCATCATCGAAAGGCCGGTACGCAGGAGCTTGAAGGTACAGTACGTTTGTTTATGTATGTATGTATGTATTTATTTATTTTAAGAGAGACCCCAGTGCTTTTCGAATCCAACTGCGGCTCTTTTCGGATTGGAAGCTCTTCAGCAAAGGATGCCGTGGGATCGGGGTTCTGCAGGCTCAGCTGGTTTTAAAGTGGAAAGATGGTTTTGCACCGATAAGGCGATGAATTCCTCTAGCGACAGCATAATGCTTTCAGTAATGGGATTTGCCATGGGGAAGAGCGGGGGAAAATCCTAGATACCAACTCTTGGACTTGAATGAGGTTTAATGGTTATATAATTTGGGGTCTTTCTTTATTGTAAAACTATATTTTTTTTTAAAAAAGCTGTTGCTGATTAAGGAGTGAACTGCATAAGGTTTGAAATGTTCAGAGAATTTGTGATGATTAAAAACCAAAGGCCTCAAGTCAAAACCGTCTACCCTGAAGGAGTTCATGGACTTCTAGGAGACTGTTCCAGAGAAAGTGACTTAAAAATGACAGCCTGTCAATCTGATTCAGAAAATGATGAAGCAGTGGGAAAGCACATGCTTTGCATGCACAAAATCCTAGGTTCAGTCCTTGCTATCCCCTCTAGCTAAGCCAGGAAGGAGCCTTATCTGAGACTTTGGAGAGCTACTGCTGTTGGTTTAGAAATAGATAGTTCTGGGCTAAATGGATCAATGGTCTGACTCATATGAAGCAGCTTCATAGCCAATTAAGGAGGACCACTTCAATTTATGTCTCATTGGCATCTCTTTAATATCAGGTATGCTGGTTTAATTTACTTGCCTTCTGGGCTGTAATACATGGTTATCACAGTCGTTCCAGGCACATTTACTCTGGAGTAAATCACACTAATCCTGATGCCTAACAGTCTAATCGTACCTACTGGTTGGATCTGGATTTAATCACACTCAGAGTAAACCTATTGACAATAGTAGGACAAGTGAGTTAGCAATAAGTTTAGCCCTATTTATTAAATTGGTCTAATTTAAGCCTGTTTAAGTCTGAATCTCACCTTATGCTACACATATGTAAGTCCCATTGAGTCCACTATGCAAGGGATCTTACAGCACCCTTCTACCACCATTAGGTTGAGTAAGGCTTACTCCTACATAAGTGTGTATGGGGTTGCAGCCTAAGTGTCTTGATGACTTTCGCTTTAGCACATCACAACAGAGGCAATGGTTAAAATCCCAGGCCCATGCTTTGATTTCTTAACAATATTCTTTCATGTTTCTCACTTGACAGACACCAGAAGAAATAGAGAGACTGACGGTTGATGAAGAACTCAATGACATCGAAAGGGCTGTTTATCTGCTCAGGTATTCCTTCAGAAACTGTTGCAGAGTTGGTTTTTTGAGACAGTACATTTTAAAATTTAGATATTTCTGTCCCAAGACACCATGTATTTTCATTTTTGTGTTGGAAAATCACCACAGGAAGGAAGACTGGAATAGCGTGTGATGGTAACAGTCCATGAAACTTCTATGCAAAGCATAAAAAAAGAGGTAGTCTTGTACAAGGACATCTGCTTGACTACATTGATTGCTATGATCCAATGAATGGTGGTAGCAAAGTAACTGATAATTAAGTGATTTCATATTCATAGTAGAACTTACACTATGATTATGTAGCATTTGAGTTAATATAAATATAAAGTGATGAACAGTTAAAAAGATTCATTTGTTAGGGTCTGACAAGATTCAAAGCTGCAGATAATACCGACAATAGTGCCTATCTTTTAAAAATCCCCTACCCTTCTTCTCATTTACTTCAAATGCTTCTATTTAGCAGATGTTTAATTGTCCAGAACATTAATTGTCCAAAACTTAGATTTCTTTTGATTTTCAGGTAGATATTATCTTTGAAGGAGGTGCAGTGCTGAAAGATTTTTGATTTAAATTTGCACTTTTATACAATGCTCACTAATTGAAGTGCCAGCTATAAGCTTCTTTTCAGTTTGAGAGGTTATTTTTAGAACACTCAAGATCTACATTTGTCTTTTTCTTTAAAATATAGTTTGTACTCTTCACACATATGTACCATTCTTCTAAGCCAGCACTTTTGCCAGCTTGATATTTATTTGTATCAGCACCTGTCCAGTAACATAGCTGTTATTTTATCTTTGCTCTTTTAGGTGTCACATCATGCAAATTTTCATTGAGTGTTGGAGGTACTTGTTACTTGAATTCACTGGCCAGGATCCATGGTATATTTCTGTGGGATCCTGTTGTCAGAATTAGCAGTTTCCCTCTTCCCTCCTCCCTTCTCCCCACATGGACCCTAAAAACGTAAAGCTCTGAAAAAAATCCTCTGGAGTAGGTTTTTGGCTGCACAGAGCTTTTCAGCAGGAAATTCTCTGTTCTGTGAGTGTTGGATACCAAAGTACATCATTAGATTTTGGCCACTGTGTCTTTTCTTTCAAGGTTAGCATATAGAAATATTATAGACACGGTATAAAAGTTGGCAAGGAATTCTGTGCAAGTGAGTGAGTGGGCTGGTAGAACTGGGCAGAACACTCCATTCTTTTAGCTGTCTCTTAGCAGGCCTGTTAGCAGACTATAAGCCTTTTGACAGGCTAGTAATGAACTTGTTACAAATAAGAAAACTGTGTTGTATTTTTCTTGCACTGAGTATTTTTTTCTTTGCAAAGTATATTTGTCAAAGTAATCCCCCCATCCACAAGGTGGGAGCCATATTTCCTTTGTACATTTCTTGGGGTGAGGTGGGGGTGGTTATCAAATTTCTGTATGTCTTCATTGGGGGGCACTTTGCAGAACAGTTTCTGTCAGTCAGTGTAGTAAAAGCCATCCTTCTGGTAGTTGTAGGTGACTCATTGCCAACATCCACCTTTTTCTTAGAATTTGGTCAGTCTGACGATGCAAGGCAAGTTTCTGCTGCTTCATGTACCTCAGAAATAAAATAGGTGTCTGTATGAAGAAAAAGGGTAATGCTATTGCATTTTGTGCATATGGGCCTTCGTTATTAAGAGTCTCATTACTTTAGAGTTTACTAATTGCTGAGGTAACAAAAGAGTTATGAAGATTGATCCATATGGCTTTTATCTTTGATTTTTAGTTTAGTTTTGATTTCCTTCTGCTCTGCCCTCAGATGTATTTGAATATATCTATTAAATTATAATATTATATACTGTGGAAGACAAGCTGATTGAACAATTTGCTTTTACTCTGCTTGAGATACATGCATTTGATTTTCAACTTCTTTTCTTTTCAAGCCATATAGTGAAACATCTGTAGTGCTGAGTTGGTATAAAGTAATTCTCAAAAGTTATCAGCATACTGTTATCATCTAGTGAGCTAATCTGAGCTAATCTGTTCCTTATTACATTGCCTTTCTTTCTGACAGTGATGCTGGGCTTATCTCCCAGTCCACTTTGCGCCACCCATACATTCCATGATATGTGGAGTATCTGTTGTAGATACTGTACTTTCCAAAAGAAACTCTTCAATAATCCTTGGTGGTGGTGGTGGGGGTCAAGACATCACCAGGCTAGGTAAAGTCAGCTGAAACCTAGCACCTAGAAAGCATGCCAACATGTTGTTGTTCAATTTTTCTCCATCAGATCCTTCCGATGAAGGGTCCTTCTGAATAGTTGTACTTACATCAACCAGTTACTAGATTTCTAAGGTGTCCCATTTTCTATGGAATGTTCTGTATTTGGGGCCTTGAAGTTCAGCCTTGTTTGGGGGCAATATGGGATGCTTCAAATCCTGTCTTTCTTGATTTGTTGAGAATACACACCAGCCATGCTACTAACAGATCAGGTCCTGAGTATTTGTTATTCAGCAAAATGGTCTTAAGTGAAATCCATCTGTTATGAGCATAACTAGAGCCTGTGCTAAAAGGAGAGCACATGAAGCAGGCATACCTCAGGTCTCATGGGAAGAGGGTCTGTCATAAGAGTTCGGTGCTCCTGTGAGATCTCAAATCTCTTATGAGATTTGCAATGGGCTTTATATAGGCCTGCCTCCTATGGACCTGGGAACAGAGGGGTTTGTCCTATATCAGGGTTAAGAAACCTGACAACTGTAGCTGTTACACAAATATTTTTTTTAAAAAATCCATTCTTACTTATTTCCTCATCTAGCTGTTGGCAGTAAGTATTACAGCCTAAACCAGGGATTGCAGCCACCCATATGTTGATGAACTACAATTTCTAGCATCCCTCATCATAGGCTGGACAGGCTAGGGCTGTTGAGAGTGGCAACCTAACAATACCTGACCATATTACTCTAATCCTTTCCCTAAATCCAGTTGCTAATCCCAGCTAGAGTAGATACAGTGAATCATCAGGAACTTGTATAGAACTGTTGATTCAGTGGGTCTAATCTAGCTGGAATTGTGAAATGTATATAAATAGGGTAGTGGTGGTTACATGCTTGAAGATCTTGTTCTTGTTGTCATCATTATCATCATCTCACTTTTTTCTTGGATTGTCTTACAACATTTAAAACAAGCACGGTCACCAGTGCACATATTGGTACTGTTCTAATCTAAACATTAATCTTTATGTGTCCTACCAGTCATTATGCTGGATAATATTTATTCCTAACTTGTCCTGTCATTAATTCATCTGTGTTTTTACATAGACTAATTTTATTCATTTTTTTTAAACTTGCAATTTTTTATTGGTTTTCTAATACCCAGTGAAATATTTAATGTCACATATCTGGTTGAATACTACCTGCATGCTATTGGCTTGTTTGATTCCTTTGCTTTAGAATTTTCTACATGTTTCATCTTTATTCTCCAGTATTTTTTACGTGTGTGTGTGTGTGTGTGTGTGTGTGTGTGTGTGTGTTATGAACTGATTCACATTGTGGCCCAGAACAAAGGCTCTACATGTGGTTGATTGCAAGAAGACTGGTGGGTGAAATAACTGTACTGTTTAAATATCTCAAGGACTGTCACAGAGAGGAAGGAGTAGGTTTATTCTCTCTTGCCTCAGAGGGCAGGACCAGGTCTAATGGTTTGAAGTTGCAAAGGTTACAAGTTACAGGTCTAATGGTTTGAAATTTTTGGTTCAACAAAAGAAGGAACTTCTTGACAGTAAGAGAGGTTTGGCAGTGGAACCAACTGCCTAGAGAAGTGGTGGGATCTCCTTCCATTGATGTCTTTAAAAAGAGGCTGGACAGTTACCTGTTGGGGGTTCTGTAGCTGGGCATCCTGCATTCAGCAAGGGGTGGGACTAAATGGTCCATAAGACCCCTTCCAACTGTATGATTCTATGACTGTATGAATTTAAGAATTTGGGGGTGCAGGCCCCTCCCCTGTGCAGATGGACCGTTTAATGAATTATTGTTACTGTATGAAAGTAGGTATAGCTCATATGATCCATCTGTTCCCTTTTCCACACCTAAAGTTTGCTGCCATGCTTGAAATCTATTCATACAGAACCTGTACTGTAGGGAGCAATGTGAACAGGTCCATAGTGAGCTGGTTGCTGCTGTACACCATTGTCAGCCTGTGATCTGAATTGGGTGGGCTCATTGGATGGCAGAATGAGGAACCCCACCTGTTCAGATGACAGGCAGATGATACTGTATATTGAACATGAATTAAACAGCCAATAGTCCTTAATTGTCTTGCAATAGTACTGCCAATAGCACTTATTTTTCTTGCAAAATAAGATCTATCTCACATCATCGTTTATATTTTATTTGAAATGCCAACTGCTTTAGTGTGAAATGTGTAAAAATAAGTCTTTTTTCCTGAATCACAGGTGAACACATATGTGAAGGTAACTTTTTATTTGGCAGCCCCCATGGTTTGTTTGATTGAATGCTGTATCTTTTGTGTCCCTTCTGTTACTTCAATTACACATTTTATAAAGCTAGATAGGAATGCTATTAGATTACTGAATGATCCATTTGCTAGTATCCTGTTTTTGACCAAAACTAGATGATAGCATTTTGAAAGCATTATAACACTGGTGAATATTTTGTTCCTTCTTGATCATTCACATGCGAACCTTTATTGTCTTTTACCATTTTTTTTATCAAGATAGGTAAAACACCTATAAATCCAAAATTAAAATAAAACTCTTTAATGGAAGAGTACTTTAAATGTGAATGTAAATCTATAATTTATTTTGATAATAAAATGCTATATACAGTAGCTTTCAATAATATCTTTTAGTGGTGCTTAGATATCTTGTAGTTGTATGTCTGTAAATTAACCAGTGAAACTAAATGAGAGCCAGCATAGTGTAATAATTTGAGTGTTGGACTAGGACTCAGGGATAATGGCATTCAAAGCCCCTAATCAACCATGGAAATCCACTGGATGACTATGGGTAACTCGCATTCTTTGAGCCTAACAAAAAGGCAATGGCAAACATGTTCTGAATAAAACTTTTGAAGAAAAAACTAAGAAAGGGTTGCCGTAACTAAAGCCATTTCCACCCCACACTATTACAGCGCTGTTATTCCACTTTCAACACCCTGTGGAATTCTGGGGTTTGAGTTTAGTGAGGCCAAAGTGCTCTCTGGCTGAGAATTCTAAATGCCCCTCCCTAAACTGTAAATCCCAGGATTCCATAGGATGTTGAAAGTACGATTAACAGCACTATAACAGTGTACTGCAGAAATGGACTGAGAGTCAACTTGGAGGCACATAACAACAGAGTAAAAGTGATGTTATAAGGACTTTAAGCTGCTATGTTTGAAATTATTGTGTTACAAGGCCCACTTGTATGGTCACAGATGACAGTTAAAGATTCCATTCAGGGCTCTAGGTTGGCAAGTAAACTGAAAATGTTTCTCCTGTTACTAGGAGTAGTATGTTAAGGGTTTCTTAGGGGTGAAAAAGGACACCCTGTTACTATCTGGAAACATAATAAAAATCACAGTGCCAATCCCTAAGGCATTTCTACGATGTCAATTTTAATTTTTTTTTTTTATTGAGAATTCTTATTATTTCAAAACTTGGCAAATTTCCCCTATCTTTCACCTTTAAGATTCACATGTTTTTATTATCATGTACTATATTTTCTTATTCCAGTAAGCTGTTAAAAGAGGGTTTGATTTTTTTTATTTGCCATAGGTTTCCTTGCTCTTCCTGAAAGATTATTTCAGAATACATATTGTTCTTTTTATTGATAAGAAGTAGTTAATGTGGTTATTATAGTAATTCATTGTATTCAGAAGGGTTCTCATACCCTATCACTAGGGTTGATTAATATTACTATCCCTATACTGCAAACTGAGAGACAGTTTTATTTAGTGGAGTGTTGGACTAGGACACTGTGAGACCAGGGTTTGAATCCCTACTCAGCCATGGACACTCATTAGGTGACCTTGGGCAAGTTGCACTCAGAAGAAGGGAAGGACAAATCCTCTGTGAACAAATTAATTACATCAAAAAATCCCTGTGATAGGTTTGCCTTAGCATTGCCATAAGTCAGCATACAGCTACAATACTGCAAACTGGGTTGAGGATTGGAACTAAACCTGAGAGAGTATTAACTGGTGCATTAAGGTCCTAGTTGAAACCAGATTTGGCCTGGGAACATTTTTGTTCATTGCTTAGGGAGTGATACTAACTTGTAGCTGGCTGGTGTTAGGGTGGAAGGGAAATTTACTTCTGCAGGGAGATACAGATATGTCCTGAGAAAAATCCATAACTGTAGATCTGCTATTAGATTTCTTTCTTCTACTAGCTGTCAAGATGCCAGGGAATTTTAGTGGCAATTCAAAGTTGATGTCAAATCTAAAACTCTTCCTTTCCCCTAAGAGGGTGCAGGATTGGCTCTAGTATCTGTTTAAAGTGCTGGTTATGCTCTATAAAGACGTATATGGCTTGGATCCAGACTATCTGCAAGACTATGGCCCTTTCCTCAGGACGTCGTTGTCCTACACGGGGGATGGAAGAAGGATAGGACCTGGACAATGCTTATGTGCTCCAGCGCAACCTGGGACAGTACCCAGCTGTGCTGTGGAAGGAAGAAGTGGCGCCATTGCGCTTCCTCCATGCACGGAGGCAGCCGGTGCAGAGGGGAGTGCTCCTGTCATGCCCCACTCTTGGCTGAGACAATGCCGGGATCCACACCAGATGTCACCAGAACAAGGTAGGCTGCGGAAAGGACCCAAATCTCACAATATGAGCCTGTCTGAGTTTTAAAATTCTTTGTGGAGGACTTTCTCTTCGTCCCATCACTATCACAGGCACATTTAGTGAGGGCACAGGAAAGAGACTTCTTGGTGGCTGCTCCCAGATTCTGAATTTTTTTCCCATGGGGAGTTAGGCACTGATAAGCAAAGGCCATTCTGTTTATCCAGGCCTCCTGAGTGTTTACTGGCTGTTGCAGAAGGTCTTTTAATGGGTGTGTGTTGTATTTGTATTTTCATCCTCCTCCTCATTATCATCATTATTTTAACTGTCTTTAAAAAAATTCAGTTTAATGTTCTTGATATGGTTGTATGATTAATGTTGTTTTAAAACTTATATACCATCCATTGGTTTAACTGATTTTGTTTTAATTCAAATTGTGAGCTGGTTTAGATTCCATATTGAGACAAAGGGGGATATAAATTCAGTTAAATAAAAAATATGCTGTCCAGGAGTGGCATAGATAATTTCCGCCCTTGAAATGAGTTGTGGGTAATAGCAATAAAGAACCATAGATGAACTTGTCAGAAGGAAACTTTCTCCCTCTGTTCTGGCTGATATGAGATGGCAAGGTTTTGGAAATGGCTGAACATCCATCACTTCACTTTCCCCCTACTCCTTAAGATTACTCTGTTAGTCACTGTGCTATGGAATTGCTGTAGCACATTAACTTTAGCATCATAATTTTTTCCTCAAGAGCAGTATCCCCCACCCCTAATCTAACCCTTAATGGAAGCTGATTATAAGGAGGTGAATTTATAAGAACTGAATCTTCTGAAAACAATTTATTAGTTAAGACATTCTGGTAGGGTAAAAGTACATAGCCTATGAGATTTTTCTATTCTTCTTTGATTTGACTTTCATTTCTTTCACCTTGTTATTAACAGCCTGTTCCATATGTATTTTGAAGAGCCAATTTAGACTCTCAGACAACCTAATTGGAATACATCCCCTAATAAAACTTTCCCATTGGGGCTTACCTGCTGATTTGGGAGAGCCTCAGTAGATTTATTTTCTTACTAAAGACTGCTATCTCTTCCTCTAGCATATGTATTTCCTCAGCCCTAAAATCAACAAAAGAAGGCCTTATCCTTTTAAAGATTAGCATAACTTTCATTTGGAAAGAAGCCTCTTGGGATATTTTGCCTTCTTATTAAAGGTGGTGAAGGAGAAACTGTTTACTGTTCGTTGTTCATTCATTACGTGAGGAGTCATTAGAAGTGCCACTCAAAATAACAGCGAGGGAATCTAAAGAGGATATTAATCTAGCCATACATTTATGATCCAAGATCATGTCATGAATATTGTGCTTCAAATAATTCATATACTATGAGCAAGTTTGCCATATTTCCCCCCCTCTTAGTTGTTGTAACAGGAATGGACCACTTTCCTTATGCCTTGTGGCTTTTTAGTTCAAAAGAATGATTAAAAGTGAAGAGGTTTACAAGATGCAAGCAGGGCAGAGAGAGTGAGTGAGCAATATTATTTGGTCTCTTTCCAACAGAAGTGTCTTTTCATGACAGGTAATATTTTTTCAAACAGTGTACGTAAACACTGATGAAACTCATGCAGTTTTTCACAGCTTCAGAGGTTGGGGCTACCCTGATTCAAATTTGTGGTGTAGTGGAGCATAAGAGAAGGAGAAGTCTGGTTGATGAGCAGAAGTCCACACCTATAATGAGGCTGTGTGTTGCCCTTTGTCTAAATAGATACTGTTTCTTAGGCTGTTGTGAAGTCTCCTGTAATTAATTTCTATTTTTCTGATTTTTTTAAAAAAATCCTACCACGAAAGCTTTTTAGTTGTGCCATATCATCTCATCATTTGGCTTTCTTACATGCGTGGCCCTTTGCAAGAGGTTACAACTTCATTTTAAAGATCACAAGGCAACAGAACTGCTCATAAAGGAGCATGTAACGTAATATGCTGAGCAAACAGAATGGGAATCATGGCAAGGGAGGTTTTATTCTTTTACAAGAAGAGCTGTTGTGAATGGCTTTTTGTTACTTTGATATCAGGATATTCCAAAGTGGCTGGAGTCCTCACTGTAAAAAATATGTTAAAAGGAAATGAGCCAGGAGAGGGGTTAAGAATGGAAAACCTTGGTCATAGTTTCCCGGAGGATCATATACAGAGTGAGTTATGATAATATGGACATTTCCTTTTAAAGAGGAGGGAGCTGATGTGTTTGTTCTTCATGCTGGACTAAATGCATTGAATGGAGAAGCACTTACAAATGAAGCTTCACGTTATTTGGGAGGATACTTAAGGGAAAGCTAGCACTTATTTGTTGAACGATACCTGTAAAAAGTAGCAGATCATCTTTTCGGAAAACAACGTGTATTCACCTTTGTTTTTTGGTATTTATCCATTTTGTTTCCAGGCACCATTCAAAGTGCTTGTTTTGACCTATAAAGCCCTAGGTCCAGGCTATCTGACAGATCATATCCCCCAATATAAGCCTATCCAGACCCTGAGATACACAGCAGAGGCCCTTTGCTTAGTCCCACCACATTCACAGGTAAGGCTGGTGGGAACACAATCAAAGGCCTTCTCAATAGCTGCCTCTACACTTTGGAACATCTCTTTAGGGAGGCTAGAATGGCACCCTCCTTGCTATTCTTCCATTGGCAAGGCCAAAATTTTTTTATTCAGACAGATTCTTAGTATTGATACAGGGCTGCAAGTGTTGTATTCTTTATTGTTTTAAAATGTTTTAGAGTGTACGTTTTAATATGATTCTTAATTTAATTCAGTTTTAATGTAGTTTTGGTATGTTCTTAATTGTCATCTTTTAAATATGGAAGCCAACTTGAGTCCCAATCTTGGAGAAAATGCAGGGTGTAAATAAAGACGTTGTTGTTGTTGTTGTTGTACTGGACTGCCAATATCTGTTGTATCCCAATTTTCTGAGAGTGTCCTAGACCCCAAGGGCATGATGAGCCTGGGAGAGATTAACATTTGAAATACCCATGAGGTAATAAGAAAGTGCAATATGGCATTGTAAGGAAAGAGATATTTTATGTTTGCTATAATTAATTGTCACTTTTCAGCTGAAGAGGAATTAATTATCACTTCAGAATAAATACTTTTGAACTAAGTAAGGAGAAGGAGAGAGTGAAGGGCTCATGTGTATGCAGTGTGCATGTACTGAAAGTATTAGTTATGTTGTCATGCCAGCATAAAGATGAAGCATTTGGCTTTTGGAGGAAGCTCAGAGAAGAGGCTTCTAGTATTTCTGCAGCTGAGCTTTTGGATCACGAAGCTTTACACTGATGTCAAGCAGAGGATGAGTCACTGGCTCACTTGCTTGTCTTGAAATTCTACCGATAATTGTAAACAGTAGAATTCTTTCAATTGTTTTGATTAAGTATCTGTTTCAAGATTAGTGGATTTACTACGTTTCTACTACCTAGTGTGAGCGATGTTTAAAATGAATGTATAGAAACTAGCTATGCATGGTTGCATGCACACACACACACAGGATCCATGCATACTTATAAACTAATGTCTCCTGCTCAGGAGTCTAGTCAGGCAGTCAACTGTCCCCCTTTCCAGGATACTCCATTCTATTTCTCTCCTTTTCTCTACCCATTCAATGCTCCAGGTCCCCTTGTCTGTTTTTGCCCCCACACAGTTTTTTAAGGGGGTATCTAATTTTCTTTTGGTAGTTTTGGAGATGCTAGAATATTCTCAAGCTTGCTGATAACTGCCGGTTGTATGTGGATGGTGCTCTTTTGGCTACATAATACTTGGCACCGAGAGAATGAGTATATAAGATATGACATAATATAGAACAGAAGGTATGACATGATATAGAATGCATTTGGAATCAAGATCGAAACTCAAGTACCCCCAAAATATCTGGAAGGATAGGAATAGAATTCTCTTTGGCATATTCAAAATATAATTTTACATAAACGTATTCTTATTTTCAATTCTCAGATGGGAATTTGACGAAATGACTTCTTTGTGTTGCAATGTTATAAAAAGTCAACCACATTTTTCTATAGTCTTAATGATCAAACTATAATTTGGGGGAGTCTGATTTAAATATGTAGCTGCCAGAGCATCACATCCTCCTTGAGAGGTGAAACATGAATAAAGGAGCTGCAGGAGTCCTGTAGAGCTATCATTGGTCTGATCTAATAAGACTACTTTTATTTTCAGTTTCCATATCCATAAGTATGCATTTCAGTTCCTGCGACATTACCTACTTGATGGTCTCATTTTTGGCTGTTATAGCATGGATGTTCTTGTACTGTTAGTTTCTTTATTAGTTGCAAAAGGATTCGGAATTTCCTTATTGGAAATTTCATCAGGTGAGGCATGGCCCTTTTTATGCAGTCAATTTGCTTATATAGAGAGACACATTTTCTGTAAAAAAAACACACAAAAAACCCTAGCTATCTAATTTTTCAGCAAAGTGCACTAAAACTGAATATAAAGTTGGTTGTGAAAAGCATCTTGTTGGTTGGTATCAATATCTTGGGATTTTGGCATAATGTAGGAAAATGAAGTCATCCCTGATCGATCAATCAAGTGACCGATACAGTCAACACACCTCACTATGGAATATATTCATCAGTTAACATACAAAGTTGACTACAAGAATTTAGCTGTGATATTAATATTGACAAGAATGAGTATGGTGTAGTTGCTTGAGTATTGGACTATGACTCTTGAGACCAGGGTTCAAATCTCCACTCAGCGATGGAATTCCACTGGATAACCTTGGGGCAAGTCACAATTTCTTAGCCTCAGGAAGAAAAAAAATCCCGTATAGAATCATAGAATCATAGAAATGTAGAGTTGGAGACCACACAGGCCATTGAGTCCAACCCCCTGCTATGCAGGAACACCCTCAAAGCACTCTTGACAGATGGCCATCTAGCCTCTGCTTAAAAACTTCCAAGGAAGGAGACTCCACTACACTCTGAGGCAGCATGTTCCACTGCCAGACAGCCCTGACTGTCAGGAAGTTCTTCCTGAGGTTCAGGTGGAATCTCCTTTCCTGCAGCTTGAATCCATTGCTCCTTGTCCTGGTCTCTGAAGCAGCAGAAAACAAGCCCTCTCTACATGGAATCCCTTCAAATATTTAAACATGGCTATCATGTCCCCTCTTAACCTTCTCTTCTGCAGACTAAACATCCCCAGCTCTCTAAGTCTATCCTCATAGGGCATGTCTTCCAGGCCTCTCACCATTTTGGTCGCCCTCCTCTGGACTTGCTCGAGCTTGACCATGTCCTTCTTGAATTGGGGTGCCCAGAACTGGACACAGTATTCAAGATGAGGTCTAACCAAAGCAGAGTAGAGTGGTACCAGTACCTCCCTCAATCTAGACACCATACTCCTATTGATGCAGCCGAGAATTACATTGGCTTTCTTGGCTGCCGCATCACACTGCTGACTCATGTTCAGCTTGTGGTCTATGAAGACTCCTAGATCCCTTTCACATGTACTGCTATCCAGCCACTTGTCCCCCATCCTGTATTTCTGTATTCCATTTTTTCTACCTAAGTGTAGGACCTTACACTTCTCTCTGTTGAATTTCATTTTGTTAGCCTTGGCCCAGCTCTCCAATCTGTGCAGTCATTTTGAATTTTGATCCTGTCCTCTGGCGTATTAGCAACCCCTCCCAATTTGGTGTCATCTGCAGATTTGATGAGCATGCCCTCTATTCCTTCATCCAAGTCATTGATAAAAATATTGACCAGCACTGGGCCCAGGACAGAACCCTGTGGCACCCCACTAGTCACTTCTCTCCAGGATGAAAAACAGCCATTTGTGATCACTCTTTGGGTTTGGTCGGTCAACCAATTACAAATCCAACTAACAGTAGCCCTGTCCAGCCCGCATTTTACTAGTTTCTTTGCAAGAATGTCATGGGGTACTTTGTCAAAGACCTTACTGAAATCGAGATACGCTACATCCACAGCATTCCCTTCATCTATCAAGCTAGTAACTCTATCATAAAAAGAGATAAGATTAGTCTGAAGAAATCTTGCCAAGAAAATCCTGTGATAGGTTTGCTTTAAGGTTGCTGTAAGCTGGAAACAACTTGAAAGCACACAACAGTAATTATTTTTGACAAATATGGAAAACTGAAATTTTAATTTGATTCTCTCAGCAACAAAGGGATAGTCTATTCAAATCAAGTTTCTTCTAAATCTCTCACTCGAGAGAGATGAAGATTAAGATGTACAAGAGTCTGTGCTTTACTGCATTTCAAACATTTCAAATTCTTCATGTTTTTTTTTTTCAATTAATAGAAGCTGGGTAAATACCGGACACCAAAGCAAGCATCTTGTTTGCTGCTTATAAAACCAGTATCTTTGATATGCTGAATAATATGTGATCATGCTTTATCAAAACCATATGGAACAAGCAGCAATGGGAAATAAATTAGATGTATCTAGAGCCTCATACTGTGGACTAAGTCCTGGCTTCTGGAGGACTCAGATTTGCTTATGATCTCACAGCTGCTGCTATCACATAGTGAGGGACATAAACACAGATCCCCAAACACCTTTGTTGCTCTTTTTCAGCAGTGGGATTAATCCAGATTTTTTTATACCACAAAGGAGTTATGCAGATAAATTAGTAGCAAATGTATGTAATTCTGAGGGCATGACAGCCTCCATTAAAATAGATCATAAGGACTGCTACACTGGATAACACCAAAGATCTGTCTGGCCCTATTCTGTTCACACAATGGCCAACAAGTTTCATTTGGTTAGCCTTTCAGCTGGGCATGAGTGGAACCATATCTTCCTGTTGCATTCTACATCAACAGACATAGAATGGCATGCTGGTTTTGATTTTAGATATGATATTTAGCACCCTGATTTGCAGACACTGATATTCCCATCCACCCTGAATGGATAACAGAGAAAGCACTAAAAAATAACCACACCATTCAGCACATTTTAAATAATATAATTCCCTATGTTGTTCTGTGCCTTCAAGTCATTTCTGATTTATGGAAACCCTAGGTTGAACCTATCACAGGGTTTTCTGGGGCTTGAGAGTATGTGATGCATAAAGGTCATCTGGTGGATTTCCATGGCCAAGTGGGGAATCAAATCCTGATCTCCAGGGTTGTAGTCCAATGTTTAAACCACTACACCATGATGGCTCATAATTCCTATAGAAAGTCCAAAATAAAGATATTTGAAACAGAATTCTCTCAGTATTCAAATATGGAAACTCATCTGAGTGGATGTCTGTCTACAGACCAATTATATTTTTATTAATTTTTGAAAATATTAAACCATGTCAGTATTGAAATAGCATTCTCAGAATATTTATTTAGTAAATGTTTTAAACCTACGTGAGTTTAGAGCAGCGGTTCTCAACCTGGGGGTCGCGACCCCGTGGGGGTCGAATGACCCTTTCACGGGGGTCGCCGCTTCCCCTCGCCGCCCCCGCCGCTCCCCCGCCAGCGACCTTTCTCACTTGGGCCGCTGCATCCTATTGCTCGGCGCCATCTTTTCCTCCCCCCCCCGTGGAGCTGGCGGACAGGGAAGAAGCTACTGCAACTATGAATCCCATTTTAATACCGTGGATAAAATACCAAAAAGAAGCAGCAGCAGTAGCAATGGTAGGCCTCCTAGTCCACGCCACGGGACCTTCTCCCAGGACCATGGCTCCGGAGGGGCTGCGGGAGCCTTCCAAGGCCCGCAACTCCATCCACGCACAAAGGTGGGCGGGCGCCTTTTCCTCTCAGCGTTGCCTCAGCCGGGGATGCTGGGCCAGGCCCAGCCCCTTTCGGGAGGGAGGGAAGGCCCACCTCCACCTCTGGCCTCTCGTGCTGTGCTCCGGCTCCGGCTGCGTCTTTGTGGAGCGGCCCCGCGATGGCAGTGGCGGCGGTGGCTTGGCTTGGCCGCACCGTGCCTTCCCCGCCACCCTCTGCCGCCGCCTTGGCACGGCACCGGTGTGGCCCAGCTGTGGAGACGACCAGGCCCGGCGGCTCAGCACCGGCCCTGTGCGGCTCCTCGCTGGTGAGTTGCAGGAAGGGGAGGGCAGGAAAGCGCTCTGCTCCTGGCAGGCAGGCAGGCCCCAGGCCTCCTCCGCCTCCCTGCCGCCGGCTCCACTGCTGCTCCCCCGCCCGGCCTGGCTGGGCTCCTTGGCCCGGAGGGGAGACGAAAGCCTGGCCCGGCGGTGGGGGCAATGGGGTGGCCTTGGCCCCACGCCAGCGCGGGCCACCTACCCCAGCTGTTCCGCTCCTTGTGCTCCTTGGCCATGGCTGCCACCGCCGCCTGCGCAGTCTGCACGGCAGAAAAAGGGAAGCGGGACCGCGGGATGCCGGGGCCGGGGCCGGGGCCGGGGCTGGCTGGCTGAAGGCGGCAGTGGCAGCACCTTGCTTGCTCTCTCTCAGCTCCGCATCTCTGGCGGGAGGGTGCGGGGAGTTGCCAGCGTGGCGCAAATGCAGCTCGGGGACGGGGACAGAGATGGAGGGAGGGCCGGCTGGTTGGCTGGCTGGCGCAGAGAGGCGGTGGAGTAGGGCGACAGCAAGCAGGCTCCCTCCCGTGGAGAAGCGCCCCGCTCTGCCCTCCTGCTGCTGCCGCCGCCTGCCCCACTGCATCTCCATGGGCCGAGCCTGCCCGAGTTGGGCACCCGCAGCCAAGGCAGAGGGAGCCCCGCCGGACACGGGCACCTGCGAGCCCTGCTGGGAGCCAGGGCGCCCGCCCCAGATAATGGGGCCCAGGCGGGGTTGGGGGAAGGAAGGGTAGCTATTGAGGAGAGGGGTTGGTGGAGGCGGCAGGAGTGGAGGGGTGGGGGTGGCCACGTGGGCGAGAAATGCCTTGTGAGGTAAAAGTGGCTCGAGTGTTGAGGAGGAGGCTGTGGGGCAAAGGGGAGGCTGCTGGCAAGAGACCGAGGGAACCTCTGAGGAGACGCGGTGGCCGTAGGGTGACTAATGAGAGGGTGCTGGGGTTTATTCTCCGTGGGGGGTTCTGTGGGTGAGGGTGGGCATTATCCAGGCAGGAACAGGGGCGAGGGAGGAAGAGAAATGGGGGGGGGTCTTGGCGGCCATCAACCTAACCGTGTTTACTTGGAAGTGAAGTCTCCCTGAGTTCAATGGGACGTAGCTTCCTCGCGAAGAGAGAGTGGCATTCCAGCTTTGTAAAAAAAAAAAGGCACGGCTCTGGTTACCAAACCTCAAATCGTTGGGGGTCTTTAAAATGCCCCTAAATGTTTTTTTCCTCTCCCTCCATGTTTACTGCCGGAAGCAAGTTCTTCCGTTTCCAAGCAAAGTTTTAAGCAAGGAATGGCAGAGGGTTGGACTGCATGGCAGGGGGTTGGACTGGATGGCCCCTGTGGTCTCTTCCAATTCTATGATTCTGCAAATATTAATCAAGGAGGATGTCTTGGGGTAGGTGGACACACTGAGGAAGTTAGTATTCAGAAGGTGTTTCTCCTCAGAGAAAAAGAAAGTTAAGAACCTGCAACAAAAACAGGGTGCACTATAAACCTAAGAGTTGCTTTACTTTGCTCTTTCTCCACATCTTCCAATGGATTGGTGGTATTGGTGTATGTATATGTGTGTATTATCACCTGGTAACGCACAACATGCTCAGTGCTTCTGGTTTCTGGTGGCTGAGGGACAGAGGTGAGGAAGGCCTTGTGAATTACGCTGCTTATTCTTTTAGTGCTGCACTCCTGTCAAATCTTGTTTCTGAATGGGGATGATGTTACATGCCCCTTTTACATTTCTGCTTGGAAAAGGACTTTTTTTGTTGTTGCCAAATTTGTGAGCTTTGCCTG
Organism: Iguana delicatissima; assembly: GCA_948472985.1. NCBI lineage: Eukaryota > Metazoa > Chordata > Lepidosauria > Squamata > Iguanidae > Iguana > Iguana delicatissima. The sequence continues at coordinate 42,089 of CAOKZL010002249.1, forward strand.
TCTCTTTGGACAGTTCAGAAAGTGTTGTCATCCTGAACTGAACATGTGAGATTATGCTCCCGGGATGAAAGTGCAGCACTCTGCACATGGCTTTCAGGTGGAAGGAGAGAAGGCCCAACAATAATAAGTGTTGAGGGAAGACAGGAGAGAAAATAAAAGTGCAATTTTCCTGATTTTCAGGGGCAGGGAGGTGAGAGCTGGTAATCTTCAGAGTAGGTAAAACTTTTTAAATTGCAGTGGAGCAGAAATTAGCATGGCTTAAATCAGTGTGGCAGGATAGTGAGAGAGAGAGAGCCTTGCTTATATATCAAAATTCCTGATGCTGGAAGACTTAAAATTCCTGCCAAAGAAATCTCTTAAATTTGTTCTGTACACATTTAGTTCAGTAGAACAAGCCATATTGATGCAACTTGTATTGCAAAAGGGTTTCTCACATAATGTCTATCAGAAATAGTTTTTGAGGTGATACAGTGAGTTTTCCTAGCACCATAAATAGAATTGAGAATTGTGCAGCTGACAAGAAACTATGTTGTTAGATTAATCTTTTGTATTAATGCAGCTATTGTAATATATTTTTTTCATTAGCAAACCGTCCCATGACAATGGAGGATGGAGGGAAGCACGTTAAGAAAAGAAATATCAGATATTTACATTACGATTCATAACAATCGCAAAATTACAGTTATAAAGTTATAAAGTTATAGTTAAAGTAACTATAACAGTAGTAAAATTACAGTTATAAAGTTATAGTTACAGTTACAGTTATAAAGTTAAGGTTACAGTTACAGTTATAAAGTAGCAACAAAAATAATTTTATGGTTGGGGGTCACCACAACATGAGGAACTGTATCAAGGGGTCATGGCATTAGGAAGGTTGAGAACCACTGGTTTAGAGGAAAGAGCTGCATCATCTGCATAATATAATGAAAAAAGGAGTTTTGGTTCTGTGAAGTCCAATGTATGAAGTTTGGGGGAATCTAGATAGAGAGCTAATTCATTGAAATGCACTCTAGTTTCCTTGTTTTCTTTTCCTTCCCTATCTTATTTTCCTTTATTGTTGGGCATTTGAAAATTGTAGGCCTGGGAACAAGAACAGTGGCAATGGATGCAGAAGCTGTAATTGAAGCCTTTCTGGCTTATGAGCAGGTTATAAGTGCTGTCCGTAACAAACAAAATAAATATTAAGCAAAAGACTTCTGAGGATGATATAATAGAATTTGGTAAACAGCTGCTTTTAGAACACTAAATATACATGGAAGTTTCTGAATGTAGTTGTTTCATGAGATAAAGCAAGCCTTTAGCTTATATTCACACAGCCATTCTCTGCTTATCAGAACAAAACCTGATTCAAGATCTACAAGGGCAGACTCTTCTTGGCCAAAACAGAATATTTTCCTGCCAGATGTGCTAAAATAAAACAATGATCTGTGGTAGAACAGCCTTCCCTAAATCCTTCCTTCTCTGCTACCAAAGTGTTTTCTTTTTCAAGCCGGTTCACTTATGTGATATAAAGAAGCCTAGCGTAATTTTAGAGAAACAGATAGGAAACCTTATTGGCTTGTAACTAAAGAGTTTGATTTACAATATAAAGAGCATAGTGGACTACAGTGAACTCCATCATTTTCTCGTAGTCTTAAGTCCTGTTTGATTCCTTTAAAGCTGAATGATTAAAGGAAAGGATATGTAAATCAGTAATCAATGTGAATGGTCAGTATCAAGCCAAGTCCTAATTTGAAGTTTACCAGAGTCAAACAATGATCTTGCAATTAACACATAATCCACCCTATTGCTTTAAATTTAAGTGTTATATCCAGTGGTGCCTGTTTGCAAGTGGAATGGAAACTGTTCATATTTAGAATGCTCCTTCCACTTGAAGTCCCTCTGTGCCCTTCCCATATCTGCTGCGGAGAATTTGGAATGGGGACATTCTTGATCAGTTTTGGGTTTCATCCAGGGGAGAATCTCATGTTACATCAGTGCAAGTTGCTTGCTCAGTGCTTGATTGCACTTTATTTTATTGATTATTTATCTATTTAATTATAACGTGCTGGGATTCACAGTGGCTTACACTGTATGTTAAAACAAAATAACTAAAAACAATTTGAATAGAAAAATTAAAGAAGCACTAAAAACAACCCGATTAAAAAAATTAGTTTAGGAGGGTTAAAAACACATTAAAACCTACTACATATTAAAACCAGCACATCCATTGTGCTACCCTAACTAATTAAAAATTGAAACCCTGTTTTTTTTTAAAAAGTGTTTGCTGGTGACAAGGAGGAGGAGGAAGAGAAAAGTAGTTAGACCTGAGTCCATCAAAAGATTTGCCAGAGAAAACTGACTATACCCAAGTCGTCTTAAAATCAAGGAGATGTTAGTAGTAACAAACAAGATCACTGATTTCAACAGGATTTAGGCATGGGCAGCAACCCCTGCAACAGTGTGGATATCTGTGTAAAAGTTAAGTTCAAGAAAGGATCAGTTAGATATGGCAGTATATTTGCTTCATTATGTTTGGTTTGGGCATACACTCTAAATCAGTTCTTCTTAGGCTATCTGATGTCAGGGGCTGGCAGTTATTTTTTCCAATGTGTCGGAGCAGCATTAAATTTGCACCCGTTGGGTACAATTGTTTTTTTCTTCCTGGAAACTTAACAGAGACTGACAGCCATTGGGTAAAAGACCATCAGTAGTCCAAGGACCACCACATTGCGTAGCCCTGGTTGATATGAAACATTTTCAGAGATTTCAGTGACCTTTGAGACTGGTGTTTGTCCTCATGAAGATAAATATAGCCACTTCCTTCCTGTGTTGTGTGTATAAAGTGTAGCACTTAAAAAGGTTGAGTACTTTTCAGCTGTGGTAAGAGAATTATGTCACTCTAAGTAATTCATTTTTTTTTTTTTTGCACAAGAATACTGACTCTTATCCATGGTTAGTATTTCACAAAAAAGAAAAAATGTCAGCTCAACCGTTAGATAAGGTATAGCTGTTAACTTCTGAAAACTGACCCTGAATAGCTGAGGCTGCTCAAAATGCTGAGAGAATGAATATGTGTGAATGTAAATATGGGTGAATTATTGATTCTGAAATTTCAAAGAAATGGCAGCTCCAAGAGTAGGCAAGGTTATAGAACATGCATACTTCAGTGATTTTGTTTTCCCCCATTGGGCTTATGGTGAGTTACCACTAAGACAATATGACACCAAAAATAAAATACATTTAAAACACATTGAATTAAAAAAGATGATGGTGAAAAGTCATAGATCTTTGTAAAAATAATGGAATTAGAATCTGTGGTTTTAGAATTGTTATGATGATGGCATTGAAAAGATTAAATTGTAGAAGTTGCTGCTTAAGTAGAAAAATAGAGAAAAATAAGGTGAGCAGATGCGTCCTTTATCTTATCAGAAGGCTTAGGTATGCTCTTAGCTATGCAGGGAACCTGGGGAGTTTTGAGGTCGGTGTAACTCAGGGAGAAGACTCCCTTGGTACTGAAATACATCATTTTGAAACTGTAAACGTGGCCTCTGTAACCTGTGAACTTTTCATATATGGTTATATGGTAATCATTTCCTGTACCTGGCTATTGAAAATGTATAAGTGTGTGATAGATTTAGAAGGAATTTCCAGATAAGGGAACGTACGTCAAATTGAATTTCAGCAATGTGGGGAGGGGATAGGGGTTATAAAAAAGGGGGAGAACTAAATTTTTTGTATTTTTATATTAAGGCATTGTGATTGGTAAGGTTAAGATAAGTAGTTTTGGTTTGGCGTTTTTAAGTTAATAGATTGATTGGGTTGTGGGTTAGTTAGTTGGGTGGAATTGTATATGTATAATGTATATGATATTGTCTTATGTTTGTATGGAAATGTACTCTTGTTTTGTGTTTGTTTATATCAAAATTTAATAAAAAAAGAAAAAAGAAAATGTATAAATGTATGCTGATATCTGAATCGAGGCTGTCATTTCTTTTGGAAATTCATTCTACTGAACCCCTGCGCAGTAAAATAAACTTTTGCTTTCTAATTTGATGGTCTAAGTCCCTTGATGAGCTACTACATTTTTCGGGGGGCTCGCCTGGGATCTGAGGGGCGCTTGCCCACTTCGGCAGACGCAGGGGTCGGGGCCATCCCCCTCTTCCCAGTGCGACCCTGGGTGCCCCCGATTTTCTTTTGTAGAAGGATTGACTTGGAGTGGGGTGACGGTTGTGGCAGCGGCACTCCTGCCAAGGGCCCCCGAGGTTGGAGCAGAAAAGCAGAACCCTCCCACGACTGTTGGTGAGTGGCCTCCCCGCTAACTCGGGGAGAAGGGGGGCCCCATCAACTCCTTCAGTCTTGCCTTAGTACCCCACTGTTGTTGTGGGTGAAACTGTGAGGCTTTTGGAGGTGATACAAGAGGTGGGGGTTTTATTTGTTGGTGTGAATGTGTGAAAGGAGGATTGCGAGATGTCACAGTTCCAAAAGCATATTGTTGAGTGTCCAGGTGCTTGGGTTGGCATGGAGGAAGTGGTGTCTATCCCCCTTTGTGTTGGCATGTGGGCCCCTTGTCCACAGGCCAAATCCCCTTTTCCTTGTGTATGTTGTCCACGTTGGGAGGAAAGGGGAGGAGAGCAGAGCCGGCAAACCCCTTTGGTTTGTATGTTAAAGAATTTCAAGAAAGGGTTTAGGGGGGATATGGTGATCCTCCAATGATGCTGGGGCTTTACGGAATTTGTGTGAGGTGGAGTGGCCTTCTTTCAAGGTGGGGGGGGCCCCCCAAAGGGGGGGAAGTTAAAAACCCGTTTAAATTTTAAGGGCAGTGTATTCGGTGGTGGTGGGCGGGGCCGGGCCCAACCCCAATCCATATCCATACATAGATTCATGGGACACAGTGATCAACAGAAAACCCCCCTTGGTTGTGGAAATGTCAGGAGCAAATTTGTAAGGCCATGGTAGTAATGCAGGATAGGACTAGGTGAAAGTTTGGAAAAACAGATTTTTGGCAGATTCAGCTCCGAAGGAACCCAACGTCCCGCTCCACCGTATGTGGCCCCGCAGCCAACCCTGCAGCCACCAGCCCTCCCCCCAGCTGGTTTTCCCGGAGCAGTGGGGGGGCGTAGCCGGGGGATTGGGGGGATTTTAAAACCCCAGTTGTCCAGGAGAAGGGGGGATCTCCCGATTCCTTTGATTTGAGACAAGGACTGAAAGAAAAACCCAAAGGGTTTAAAAAAAAGGTCCAAGCCTCAGGAAAAAGTGGAAGAAACAGATGATTCAGATGAGGGAGAGTGGAGAGGGAATTTCGACCACTGTGACAAGTTACCCAACTGGTGGCAGATCCCAATGAAGAAGGAGGGTACCGGCGGATACCGAGTTATCAATACACTCCTTTTACCTCTTCAGATTTGTTGAACTGGAAGACCCATGATGGGTCAATACTGAAAAAAGGTCAAAAAAGATGATAGAGCTGTGCACTAGCATTATGGCTACCCATCTTCCTACCGGGCAGGATTGTCAACAATATTGTTGACTCTATTTACTACTGAAAGAGGGGGGAGGATATTGGAGGAAGTGGAAAAGGTAGCAGCGGCGAAAAGGCGGGACCAGAAGTGAGGATGTAAATCCCTGGGTGCGTAGCGATCCCCCCATTATGGATCCCCACGGGGATCCAAATGATAACCAGCAACAGAATAGGTTAGCGGAATATCGAGCGATATTGCTACCAATGAGGAGAGGTGTGAAGAATTGCTCAGAAGGTGTACATAAATAGAGAGCAGGAAGAAAAGAGGGAGTCAGACAAGAGGATGCATAAAAAAGCAGAATTATTGGCTGCGGCCCTGGCGGTAAAGGAAGGAGGTTGGAAAGTTGGAAGGGAAGTGGACCTCCATTAAAGAAAAGTATGCCCTCTGCTAACAGGTTGGGCACTGGAAGAATGAATGCCCAGACGGAGGGGGATGGTGAATAGAGGAAGAGGGATGGACCAAGGAAGAGGAAGAGGAGTAAATAGAGGAAGGGGAAAGGTGGGAGGGAAAAGAAAATGAGCAAGAGGCAGAGGAAGGATTTGAAGACTTCAACAGACTGATTGGAATAGAACATTATTTTAAAGGACAGACCAGGCCCCCTTGCTCTGGGCCCGGGGGAGCCTATGGTTACAGCAAAAATTTGGGGGGCCAAGCCATCCCTATGATGGTGGACACGGGCGCTAACTGTTCCGTACAAAATTTCAGCAATAGCCCCAAAAACTGAGAATGTCATAAGAATTGTGGGAGCCACGGGGAAAATGGAACAACCCCCTTTTTAGAAAAAAAGATTGTGGATTTGGGGAAACACCAAGTTACTCACCATTTTTAATACTTACCAAATTGCGCTGTCCCCTTTTTGGGTCAAGACCTGTGGCTAAATTGAAGTCCAGATTTCCATTGAAAAAAGACGTGATGATGGAAATAAATTTCAGGGGGCCAAAGAGTATCTCAATAACTTACCCAATGGAGGAAGAGGGGGGAAAGATACCAGATCATGGTTTGTAAAAAATCCACTGCATTTGGATCCCCAGGAGTATGGGCTGAAGACAATCCTCGGGGAGTTAGCCCGGCTTGGGGCCCCCCATAATAGGGGAAATTAAAGCCAAACGCTGTGCCCATTCATGTGAGGCAGTATGATTTGCCCAGAGAACCCCTGGAGGGGATCCAGAAGCATTTGAATTGGCTGAAGAAATACAACATAATTCGGGAATGCCCTTTCCCTGGAATACTCCATTACTCCCTGTATTGAAGCCTGGGATGAAGGAATATTCCCCTTTTAAGACTTGAGGATGGTAAATGAGGCTACAGTGATTTTTCATTTAGTGGTGCCAAACCCATATGTTCTGATGGAACTAGTTCCATCCACAGCTACTCACTTTACTGTTTTGGATCTCAAGGATGCCTTCTTCTGTATCCAAGTGGCCCCTCAAACCCAAAATTGGAAGAAGTGTTACGGGCCCAGAAGACCCAGTTTCGGGGTTCCTTCCCCGGGCTGGAAGAAACTCGCCTACAATCTTCGGGACTTTCCTGGGAAAAAACTAGAAGATTCTAAATCTGAACCCGAGAAATGGGTTTTGCTGCAAATTGTAGATGACCTGCTGTTGGCAGCTACCAGTAAAAAAAGGTGTAAAGAGGCCACAGTGGAGTTGCTCCAGCTATTGGGGGAAGCAGGCTAAAAATATTAGAAAAAAGGCCCAGTTGTGCCGGGATAGAAGTGCAGTATCTGGGATTCCAAGTGACTCAAGGAAAGCGAGCGTAGGCCGAGAAAGGAAGGAGTCTGTGCGTGCTCTGCCTGAGCCCCGGAATTGGAAGATGGTGCGAGAATTCCGGGGTGCACCCGGGGTTTTGTAGAATTTGGATTCCTAATTTTGCAGTGATGAGTAAACCCTTATATGAAGAAACCAAAGGTCCGGAGAAGTCTGAATTTGTGGGGGGGAAAAGAACAGAAGAGAGCCTGGGAGCGGGAATCCAAGGCACTGATGGAAGCTCCAGCGCTGGGCCTGCTAGATGTGACGAAGATGTTCACTCTTGTCGATGAGAAGAATGGAATAGCAGTGGGAGTATTGACAAATTTTGTTGGGTTTGGCATGGCCCTGTGGTGTATTCTTAAGCAGTTAGATCCAGTCACCAGAGGATGGCGTGGGTGCCTAAGGGCTTGGGAACCGCCTTGTTGGTAAAAGAAGCAGACAAGTTAACCTTAGGAAAGGTTCCCCCATTTTGTACTAGCCCTAATGGAGTACAAAGGCAATTATTGGTTCACAAATAGCCGAATGTCCAAGTATCAGGGAATGTTATATGAAAACCCCAGAGTGAAATTAATTGTGCACCACCTTGAACCCCCAAGTTTCTCCCAGTAGAATCTGGGGGAAAACATCATTATTGTCTCCCCCTGGGTGAAGTATATTCAAGCAGACCAGGCCTCCCGGGGCACCCCATGGCACCATCCTGATGTCACTTACTAAACAGATGGAAGCAGCCTCAACGGGAAAGGAAAACGAAAGGCCGAAATTAGAGTGGTCATGGCGGACAAGACAATAGAAGCCAAAGCGCTACCTGTTGGCACCTTGGCCGAGAAGGCGGAACTCATTCTTCGATTAGAGTTAAAGAGCTAAACCCAGGGATTTACTGTAAATATATATACAGATTCAAAGTATGCCTTTACTACCCTACATGAAAATGGAGCACTGTACAAAGAAAAAGGGGCTGATCAATTCCTCTGTACAAGAGATCAAATATGGGGAAAAGGGAAAAGAGTATCTATGAGATGCTGTATGGGTTCCTCATTTAAATTCCTTCGATGGATTGTAAAGGACATCAGAGAGGACAAGATCCAGTGGTTCAGGGGAAAAAAAAAGCAGCGCAACTGCAAAGGAGGCTGCGGGAAAAAGAACTAAGAATGGAATGGAAGATCTGCCCATAGAGCTATAACGCCGCTTTTCCAAATTTATTGAATAACCATACCCCTAGGTACACCCAACAAAGAATGAAAAAGGGGTGAAAAAAGGGCCTGAAAGCTATAAGTGATAAAGATGGTTGGTGGGTCTTGCCGGATGGGGGGGCGGTAATACCCCAATTTATGGGATGGTTGGTTGTGCAGAGAGCACACGAAGGACACATTTGGGAAAGACGACGTTTAGCCCAGCTGATAGCAAAGGATGTGTTTACAGATGGAGTAAGCCAGTACACCACGCTGGCATCCTCACGAAAGTAAAAATTGTCCAACCCAGGGGCCAAGATTGGAAGGGGGGAAACCAACATCAAGGATCTACTCCTTTTGAATCCCTAGTGGTGGATTTCCAGGATGCCACGGTCGGGGCAATATCAGTACATGTTGGTAATGGTATGTACTCACACAGGGTGGGGTTTTTGCATTTTACCAGGACCGAGAAGGCAAAGGAAAAAAGATGGGGCTTGCTTCGTGATATCATACCAAGATATGGGTTACCCCTCCCCCATCGTATCTGACAACGGCTCAACCTTTGTGCATGGAGAATCAAGGGTCTAGCAGAGACCCCAGGGAAATTTTTTGGGGAAACTACATTTACATACAGACCCAAAACTTTTGGGAAGGTGGAAAGGATGAACAGAACACTGAAGACTCAGCTTGCAAAATTGTGTCAAGAAACTAAACTCAAGTGATTAGATGTGCTCCCCAAGCACTCCTGAGGATAAAAATGCAGCCCTATTGGAAAAACTGGGGAATTTCCCTTTTAAATTTTGTATGGAAGACCCCCGGCCATCCTAAAAGGGTTGAGAGGGCATATCCGGGGGAAACGGGAAATTTATCCCTCCAAGAAAAGGTGTAAACCCCTTTGGGAAAGCTCTAGAGAAGGTTAACACCCATGCTTTGGAGGTTACACGAGTTCCTTTCCTCACAAAAGCACATTCCTTCCAACCCAGGGATGAGGTGTGGGTGAAAGATTGGAAAAAAGACCACCTATCACCAGGATGGGGGAGGGCCATACCAGGTGTTGTGAGTTACCCCCACAGCAGTGAAAGTAGCAGGACTGAAACCTTGGATACATTACACTAGAGTAAAAAGAGCATTTACTGATTGGACTGTGATCTCATCACAAGAAAACTCTCTGAAATTGAGATTGTCCAGACTAAAAGGGGAGAGAGAAGATTTTGGGCTAGACTCTGCTGTGGTCATACCAGGGGAAAAACCACTCTACGCACAGTCAATTCCCAACAGGTGAATGAAAATCTAGGCTAGACCCTACTGCTGCCACACGTCTAAGGCTGATAGCTCTACGTATGGGAAAACCTAGCAACTGGAGAGGAGAAAGACTGGGACTATACCCACCCCTAGTCACTCCAGAGGCTACTATTTTAAAACGGCCAGATCCCCTCGGGAGGTATGATAAGGAGCAAAAGTACTGGGCTTAGTAATAATAGTAGTGTTCATATTCTTTGGAGTTTTAACCTTGGTATATCTCTTGTATATGTATAGGAGTTATTTTTTGTGTTATAAGCAGATTTGGGCCCCTGTTTTCTCCAAAAATGAGGTGGATAATGCTGATAGGTGTGTGGGGGAAAGGTGTTAAAAAATTAGGCTAACTGGTTTAAACAACACGCTGCACACATGTTCCAACAACATGGACCTAATGTTACTCTTTTAAAAACCACAGAAACCCTAGCGGACTTTGGGTTTATGACCTCCCTCATTAGCAAACCAGGAGTGGTTGTAGAAGCCTTACAGTCAGCATTGAGGGGGGAAACCCAGTATGTTTCCAAAATTGACAGTAACATAAACAAAACTGGATTTAGGCAGTTGAAATTTTTATTTTTCTCCCGGAAAAGGTTTTTGCTGTCACCATCGTGGAGCATGGAATTCTAAGTGGAAAGAATATATAAAAAAACTCCTCATTTTATGGTAAATTGGGAAATTATTCAGATTGCAATGACAGATTTTATTTGTATGGCTCATATAACAATTCCTCTCAACCCAAAGTGGGCTTAAATGAAACCAGCTTTGGAGATTTGTATCCGGAATCCATGTTCCTCCTTAATTTTACAGGGTCGGGGAGAATGCTTTCCGGATTATGGCCAGGGATCTGAATTTATGGTTTTACTTTGATGGATGGGCCACCAATTACCACCCAAAATTACCAGTGTGTGGGGATTGGGGTTAACAGTACCTGTCCAAGTTTTCCTACCAGGATGAACAAAATGGGCCATTAGGAAGAAATGCCACCTAGTGGGACCATGGGGAGGAGTGTAGGACCTGGGTTTTTGTGGGCAGTCAATTGTCCAAAAATGAGGGTAGTAGGGGGGGAGGAGGACTAATAACAGGGGTCCTTACTCTGGGGTCTTATCCAGAAATTGTGGCTAAGAAAATCGTAAGAGCATATTAGGATTGACCTGTAGATTGGGGAAAACCATAAATGCAACTGGGAAATTGGTAAAGTTTTTAGAAAAAAAATTGAAGAGCTGAATCAGTTATTATTACAAATTGATGGCCCTGGATTACTTATTAGCTAGGAAAAAGGGGGTTTGTTCTATAATCAAAGGAGGATGCAGGGTCACCTTCCATGATCTCAACAAGACTGTAGAAGATGAGATACAACTCTTACAAGGGTTAATACAAAATAATGACAGCGGCATTAGCAACCCCTTGGGACTGGTTAACTTCCTGGCTACCAGCTCTTAGTGTTTCTAAGTAGTGTACTTTTGATTGTAGGAGGGTTCCTAATAATGATATGTATTTCTTGTGCTATGAAATGTGTACATGCCTCTCCTCTCTCAAGCTATGGAGAGGGGAAGGCAGCTCATTTTGCTGTTATGGCCTGAAAGCAAGCTTAAGTAGAGTATGCTCAAATTGCAATGGAATTTGGCATAAAGGGAGGAAGTAAAGGGTTAAATTGTAGAAGTTGTTGCTTAAGTAGAAAAATAGAGAAAAATAAGGTGAGCAGATGCATCCTTTATCTTATCAGAAGGCTTAGGTATGCGCTTAGCTATGCAGGGAACCTGGGGAGTTTTGAGGTCGGTGTAACCCAGGGAGAGGACTGCCTTGGTACCGAAATACATCATTTTGAAACTGTGAAGGGACCTATATAACCTGTTGAACTTTTCATATATGGTTATATGGTAATCATTTCCTGTACCTGGCTATTGAAAATGTATAAATGTATGCTGATATCTGAATTGGGGCTCTCAGTCTTTTGGAAATTCATTCCACTGAGATCCCTGCACAGTAAAATAAACTTTTGCATTCTAATCTGATGGTCTCAGTCCCTTGACGTGCTACTACAGCATAACAACTGAAGTAGGGATCATGTGAGTACTAGAACCACTGAAGCAGTTACAAAATGGTTGACAAAAAAGGCAGTGATAAAAAATAAACTGATCAATATATAACAGATGGCAAATGGTACAAAAGAAAAATAGCATTAAAAATTCAACCCTGCACAGGCTGGTACCCACTTAAAGGATGTTTCCGCACTGGAGTGTTACAGCGCTATTATTCCACTTTCAACATCCTATGGAATCCTCGGGTTTGCAGTTTCGGGAGGGGCTGAAATCCCTCCCAAAACTGCAAACCCCAGGATTCCATAGGATGTTGAAAGTGGAATAATAGTGCTATAACACTCTAGTGCGGAGATGGCTAAGGTCTAACAGACTAAAACTCTTTAAATTTCCGGTTATGTTAGAAGCACATTTCTACCAGTTGAATGGGCAAATCAGGGTCAAAAACTATAAAAATAGAATAAAATAAAATTTAAAAATCTAAAAGGATTCTTCAGGCAAACATTCCATAAGTGTCTCCCCCCTCTTTTTTTTTTTTTTTAAAAAAAAGGGATATTTGAAAGAGGGAGAGGTTTTACCTGAAGAATATCCAAAGCTTCAGGAAAGAAAGTTATAGTCAAAAGGTAATATATATATATATATAGCAAGAATATTCAGAGAGGAATATTGCCAGTCTTTACATCTTGAAGGAAGGCCATCATTATGCAAGTAAAGGAGACAAAAGCATTGACAAAAAAAAAAGAACCTACAAAAAGTAACCAGCACCCAGCTACTCTCGCTAGAACTTTCACTAGAAGCTAAAAGGATTAAACTGAGACTGCATCACAAAATGACATGGTGGATTGGAAAAGATAATAATGCTTGTAAAGTAGAATGCAGTAGGAAAAGAGGAAGACAGCATTACAGTTGGATTGATTCAATGAAGGCAACCAAAGCCCTGAGCTTGCAAGACTCAAGCAGCACAGTTGATGACAGGCCCATAGGGTATCTTTTGTTCAAATGTGCATGCCTTCATGTAACTTGTTGACTACAAAACTGTCTGTTTCTGGTAAGAGCTGCAAACTTTTGAACTGATATTGTGCCAATCGAATTAAAACTACCCCATGTTCATGTATGACTGCCAAAACTTTAATAACTTCTTTGATGTTTCCTTTTTAATTGTGCAGTATCGTTTTGATTTCAAAACTAAAAAGACATAAATTACTGTACTCAAAGATTCTTGGGGGTATCCAGCCATGTTACCATAAATCTATCATCCTAACTTTAATTAAAATGGAGACCTTGAATTCTTAGCTTTAGAAATGATGGTTAAATAATGAATAACTACTTTAGAGAGAAAATACAATGAGACCAATACTGATTGACATTAATTTAAAAATAACATACAAATAAATAAATATTATTCTCATTCTGAGGTGGAGTTTTAAATTATATCATCTGTATCATTGTGTCTTTGTTATGAGAGAGCCAAAATACAATAAAATTTAAAGTTATAGATGCTGAACACAAATTATTTTAAAAAATCATTTCTTGACTGTTAATGCTCCTTCTGTGTTATTCATGGCAGTCCTGTTGTAACTGGTTGCCAGATAAGCACATACAAGAGCCATTTCCTTAATTCTTTCCTTCATAGCCTGGCACATACATTTCTTCATAACATACACTTATTTAAAAGGTTCCATAAAGTTAAAAGGACATCTTTTGACTAAATGAGGGTTGATCAGTCTACTGAGAGAACACTTGCTGAAATCCATGAAGTTTTTCAACTGATGGAATTGCTACCATCAGTAGATCTAGGAGAGGGTGATCCTCCCTATTGCCTCCGTATGTTCTTTAGAAGTCTGGTCTGAGGGTTCAGTTGACCTTTAGAATTGATACCAGGTTGTGCAGGAGGCTGCAGGGGGAGCAGCGAAGGAGAAAATTCCATTGCATGAGCAGACTTCTGATCATATGAAGCTGATTTGGTGGGTAGTCCTGATTGGGGCCTACCTGATTGACACAAAATGTTTTATGTACATGATTTAAAATTTGTTTTGACAATTTAAAACTGGTTTTAACTTGTTAAATTGTTTGGTATTGTATAAGACTGCTTAAAATATTTTTGTTTTAATCTGCTTACATGGATTTTAGTTGAATGACACCCTGAGATCTCATGATATGGGGGAGGATATAAATATTTTAATAGTTAGATAGCTAGTTGAAGAACTGTAGTTGGGGCATTTTTTGCCACATTCATAAGCATGCTTACTGGAAAGAACAGTAGTAGTAGTAGTAGTAGTAGTTGTTGTTACTGTTATGTATATTTATCTCTTCGTCTATCAGAGCCAGTGTGGTATAGTGGTCTGATCACTGGGCTATGATCCTGGAGACCAGGGTTCAGTTCCCCATTCAGCCATGGAAACTCACTGTGTGACCTTGGGCTTGTCATACTCTTTCAGCTCCAGAAAACCTGGCAATAGGTTCACCTTAGGGGGGCCATAAATTGGAAATGACTTGAAGGCACACAACAACTGTCTGTCTGTCTGTCTGTCTGTCTGTCTGTCTGTCTGTCTGTCTGTCTATCTATCTATCTATCTATCTATCTATCTATCTATCTATCTATCTATCTATCTATCTATCTCTGATCTTCATCCCAGTCCTGTGATTCATTCTAGTCCTGTAAAGAGATAAAGGCTCACATGAGTAAAAACATAATCAGACTATTAATAGAATTACAAGCAATTTAGAAACATATCCATTTACAAAGTAACGAATATGGACAACACAGCACAATATACATTTTCCACATAATTCGCCGGCTGTTGGAAGGGCATCATGGAGGAGGCCAGTAAGCCTTCATAGTAAGAGACTTCTAGGTCCTGGGGTTAGCCACTGAGAAGTCCTTCTCCTCTGTTCCCCTTATATATCTATGAGGGTGGTGAGACACACAGAAGGGCTTCCCCGAGAGTTTTCAAAACACAGCTAGACTCTTATGTGGAGATAACAGTCTGTCAGCTAGCCTGAGCCTAAGCTGTATAGGGCTATATAGATTATAAGCTGTACTTTGAATGGTGCCCAGAAACAGACCAGTAGCTAGTGGAGATGTTATAACAAAGGAGTTGTGTGCTCATATTGTTAGGAATGTAATTTTATTTGCTAATGGTGGATGCCTCATTCACAATACTAAATTTATGCTTATAGTTTGGTTGAATTGTGCTTTTCAGGGAGTGACCACATGATTGGTTCACTGCAGGAACTTCCCTCAAAACAACATGGCACTTTATTTATTTGAGCCCAGTCTTTACTAGCTATGTATGAAGTACATGATAGGAATCAGGTTTTTTTTTAGAGTGAAGTCAGTGTGCAGGTTTATGTGTGTGCCATCAAATTGCTTCTTGACTTACGGCAACCTCATGAATTTTATAGAGTTTTCTTAAGCAAGGGATAATTTGAAGTAGTTTGTCATTATCTTTCTCTGGAATATAACCTACAGTGCCTCGTGTTCCTTGGCAGTCCCCCATCCAAGTATGAATCTTACCTTTCAAGATTAGATGGGATCTGGTGCCTTGCAAATGAGGGTACCTGAACCTTCTTATACCTGATGTTTACTTTCCTATAGCCTCTCCCCACAAGTGTTTTTTTTCCAGTTAAGTTTATGTATGGTATAGGATAAAGGGTGTAAGCTGCGGGTGGGGGGGTAGCAGTCTCCATCCAGATTTTACTTTAAAAAATCCACCACACACTTTAAACAAGTCTGTTCCATGCTATCACATATACACTGTTTGACCTATGCCATGTCATTACGTAGTTGTCTGGTATTACCTGAATACGCCATAATTATTATGCTTGTGATGGAAACTGTGCTCAACTCAGAGATGCTTTCCACATTCTTATCATCCAAGCTTTATTCATATGAATGATCTTCAAATGGCTCCATTATTAAAAGTCTAATAAAACACCATGACAAAAGATGAAAATGCATCCTGAAATAAGTAGATACAAAATGATTATAGTGAAAAAGCTACCTGTATTATAATATTATTCAGAGATGCAGTTAAAAGCAGTTGTCAGTAAGAGAGCTGATCTGCACATTTCAGAATAGAAGGTGTGTGTACATTAATGGGATGAATGCTGTGCTATAAGTGAAGGCATGTTGCATGTATACGGCATTGCATTATCCAACAATGCCTGCTTAGTACTTGAATGTAATATGACTAGGGAATATTAGGAGTCTCAAGTAAAACTAGGAAAGAATGCTGTCTGAAATCCTGGGGAGTGCTTCCGTCAGTCCAGCACACAGCACTGGTTTAGATATACCAAAGGTCTGACCAAATATTAGGCAGCTTCCTATGGTCCTAAAATGTATAAAGACAGGGAAAATGGATTGGATCTACATTTAGATATTTTTATTTGGGCTGGCAGAAGGGGATATCCTTCTTCTTATAGTGGCTGCTCCAGTCCATTGAAACTGCTACATGCAGTACTGAGGGTTCTGCTAAATGGGGTGAGTTGTGATGGAGAATGGAGAACAATTTCCACAAAATCAGGTGGAGGTATGTTTTGTTGAACACAGCCCTTCAACTCGTGGAAGGCAGATCCTGTATCCAACCCAGTGAAAGGAAACCAATTGTTAAAGCCCCGTCCCTATGAGGAACAGAAGCTGGCTTATGAAGGGCAATTTATCTCTGATCTCAAGCTGAAAAGAAAGCAGTTAAGGGAATGAACTGCAAGGAGGAAAGTTTTGATTAAGGCATTGTAGTCCATAGAAGTTTCCATAGCATCATCCCACTGTATTTTCCCTCTATATTTTCACAATATATTTGAGAGGTAGATTAGGATGAAGTTGGTTGACCAAAGATCATGGCTGAGTGGGGACTTGAAACCTTGCCTTCAAATCCAACACTCCTATATGTTATAGTTCTCAGTACATCAAAAATATATGAGCCCTGATTCTACGACTCAAAATGGTACACAAAGGATGCATTTGATTCTTTGGCCATTTCCACACTAGGCTGTTATAGTGCTATTATTTCACTTTCAACATCCTATGGAATCCTGGGCTTTGCATTTAATGGAGGGGTCTTTGAGGCCCTTCCCTAAACTGTAAACCCCAGGATTCCATAGGATGTTGAAAGTGGAATAATAGCACTATAACAGTCTAGTGTGGAAATGGCCTTTCTTTCAAATTTTCAAGCAGACCGTTGTGTGTCAAGTGAAGGTATGGAGAATGAAGCCAAGTCATGCTTGCCGTCTTGTCCCCCTCCTGCATTGATTCAGTGTTCTTGAGGTAGCAAACAGAACCTATACACATTCATTCATTTATTTAATTTTATTTATATCTTGCCTTTCTCCTGGGTGAGATCAAAGTGAAGACTTTGTACTTTCAGATAAATGTGTAGAAATCCAAAGTGGCAATGGCAAGTGTGATCTTGTTATCTCTCCAGTTCTTAACTGATTGTGTTAAAAAGCTTGTGTCCTCATAGAATTCACAGCTCAGGAATTAAAGCCCACACAAACAATAGTGGGTTCCATCAACTTCTGCAGTAATGAAGCAGCGTACCAACGTGCCATTAGGAAAATACTGTAGTTCTGCTAGTTCCATTGCTAGTGGTAGCTAAGTCTAAATCTTCCATATATGAGAGAGAGTTGACTTCAGTATTTTTTTTTAATGTTAAAATAGTATTTTTCTGCCTGTTATCAAACCAGAATTAATGCTTGAACTCTGTTGAAACAAACTCTGAAAAAAAAAATAGGTTACCATCGTACACTTATTTGGCAATGTCTCAAAGTAGCCATTTGTCTGAAATACTCCTTTCTTCCTGGCAGGTCTTCAGTCAGAAAACAAAGGAGTAGGAAACTTGTGTTGAGCAAGCTGATCCTGGTAAACAAGGTTACCATGATACATAGCTACAGTAGCAGGCAGCCAATTCTTGTTTTTATTTAATCATAGTTAAACAACAGTGGGCTAATCATGTTGATTATCTAATGGTAAATTAAACAAACCATTGAAATGTAAGGACTCCTTCTTTAAAACTGAAGGAGTAGGAAACCTGTGTAGAATCAGCTATTAAATAATTCAGATATAAGCTTTGTGGAAGAAAAAGGGCAGTTAGTAACTAGATATCTTAATGAGAACAGCTGCAAGTTAAGCTCAATAGAGGGCAATTGTTTTGGTTCTGGAGACTTGAGATTCACAGTGTCAGTAAAGAAAGCAAAATCTTTTATTCTAAAGATCTGCTAATATTCATAGTGGGGTGTGGACTTTTTCCCAGAAAGATTGTGGAGTGCTGCCAGGTTGCCTGCTTTATTTATTTATAATACTTATTCTCTTTTTGGTGCAAGCGTTCTTGAAGTGATATACTTAAAAAAAAAATCAAACATTTAACACTGTACATACAAAAGCAAATAAACAGCAGTAGCTGTGTTACACCAGCAGCACTTTAAAAGCCTGAACACCTGAAGGCACATGGGGTAAACAGTCTTTCCATCTGTCTTTGGAAGGAGACAAATGAGGTAGATGAGTTGGCCTCTCAGGTGAAGGCATTCTACAGTTCTGGGGCCACCCAGTGAAAGGAGTTTTTTTTTAAACCTCCTTCAATTACTACTTCAGAGCTAAATTGAACATACAGAAACAGTAATATGAGGAGCTCCTTTCCTGACAGTACCACACCATGCTTATTATTTTTATTGAAGCAGCATTAGTGTGCACGGCATTTTACAGAGTAAAGCAAACGAATAGGCAATGCAAAACATATCCTTTAACTGAAGAGATGACAGTAGGATGGGGTCACATTTGTGTAAGTCCCAATGCAAAACATATCCTTTAACTGAAGAGATGACAGTAGGATGGGGTCACATTTGTGCAAATGCAGTTATAAATACTGAGACTACAATTGTAAACATACTCATTAGAAAGTAAGCTCCATTGAATTCAGAAGGACATATTTCTGAGTAAGCATAATGGATAACTCTGGGTAAACAGTTTCCATAATGAGATGCATGTGGATGTATTTCTGAGTAAACATATTGGATAGCTGTAGTAAGCATTTTCCATAAAGCAATGCATGTGGGTTGGGGAGTACATAAGTCAAAGGCTTTGGAAGTAAGCTGCTCAGGGGTTTTAGGAAAGACATGTGGTACTATAGACGTGTAGTGAGATGGAGTTCCAAGCACAAGTCTTAGATGAGGTTGCATGTTTTACTGCATTGTCATTTTTTAAAAACAAATAAACCTATCAGTAGGTAAAATACATGAGAAGATATCGAATATAGACTTTTATTTTTATTTATGGAAACAATAAATTATGCCCAGGGCTGCAGTGTTTTTATTTTGGTTTCTCTGGAACCTCTGAGCTTGAAAATTCTGCCTAAGCTTTGTTTTAGTATTTTTTAATTGTTCTTTTTTAAAAAAACAAACAAACAAAAACCCCTAAAGGATTGGATTGTCTTCTAAAACAGTGCTGCTTAATCTGTTTGATATCAGGAGACTGACAGGGCCTTTCTGTTCCTCAGTGTACTAGGGACTGGCTCCATATTTTTACCCATTGACTATAGCTGTTCCCCTGGAAGCTTGCTGTGGACTGGCAGCCAGTAGCTTGCTATTCAAAGTGGTGTACAGACCATCACTCTGAGTAGCACTGCTCTAAAATAAGGTGTGCCTCCTCACCTATTTTTTAAGGGATAAAACCTTAAATACTGTTTTAAAAATTGAAAAATGATCTTCTGGTTTCATTTGGAGGGTCTTGCACTGGAAAAAGGTCTCCCTAGAGTTTCCCTGTGCCTGCATTGTGTCATCAGGTCCCTGCCAATGCACTATGTACTTACTATTTGCGTTTTGCTTGGCTGCCACTGCCCCCAAAGCAAAGTATGGTCACAACAGTTAAGTATATCAAAATGTGTATTCATTTGTTTGTGCTGAGTTGTGATATCCAGAAGGCAGAGGTCTACCTCCCAGGGCTTTTGAGTTCTTGTAAGGCAGAGTCTCAAATATCCTCCTCCCTACCACGTTCTTAGAGGTGTAGCCATGTAAGCTTGTAGGAGCAATAGGAACAGAGTCTTGTGTCATCTTAGAATCTTATTATAGTATTAAATTTCATGTACTGTAACACATGTGGTATGAAATGTTAGTCTGTGTTTCTCACACACACACATGCACACACACACACATATTATACATTTACTGTGAGATCTGAGTGGAACTAAATGCAAAAAGTTTTGAGAGTAACAGTTACATTATTAATAGATTTACCATTTACAAATTTGTTACAGCTTGCATAAACCTCCTGGCTTTCCATAAGAAAATTCATACATGCAGCAACAAAAGAAATCACTATCCTGTTTCAAATTGCTGAAGAAAGAGTAGGGATCCTATAACACTACACAATTATAGCACTATTTCCCACTGTAACTGCTGTGGCAACATCTTGTGGAATCCTGAGGTTTGCAGTTTGGTGAAGAACTTGAACTTCCTACAGAATTGTAAAAGCCCCTCCGTAAACTGCAAATCCCAGGATAGAACCATGTCAGTTGAAATGAGATATAGTGCTATAATTGTGTAGTATGGAAGGGCCTTAGAACTTTCTGATGCGCGATAACTCAGAAGTCTTTCACGCTAACCTCTTGTTGACTTTTCCTTGTGGAAAACCAGAGGGACCTACCAAACCTATTGAAGGAGTTTCATTCAGTAATGCAAGAACAAATCTACACAAGCACACCACTACTTCTTTGATCAGATATTATCCCTGGAGCTGTTTTCCCTCAGACTGAAGCCAGGTATGTTAAGGGAAACCTGTCACTGTAATAGTATGTTTGTTGGCCAATTGCATTTTTAATTCCATGAGAAGGCTCAAACTGTTGTTTTTTTACCCTAAGGAAGCTCAATTGAGACTAAGCTCACTTGTATCGCTATCGCAGTGTGGACCTTTGTACTTATTAATTAGCAGAGCAGGGCTATTCCTCCTCTTTCATAGTTTAATCAGATAGGAGTTTGAAGCTCCCAGGAGGATCTGTACTATGTCATTAATGATGCAGAACACCCTAGGGTTGCTTTTAGTCTCAGGCTTTTGATGATGCAGAACACTCCAGGATTGCTTCTAGTCTTAGGTAAGCCCATATAGAATCCTGCTGAAAACCACTTAAAATACTGTATTGACTCCCATACTGATTCTTGCTAACCAAAGCAGGCTGGGGATTAGTAGGATTAGTGTGGATTGTGCAAGCAAAACCAGTTATAGTTGTACAAATACCCCATGCTAGGCTGAAAGAGTTTCCTCTTGGTGCTTTTCTAGATTTAGTCCCTGACATATGTGGCCCGAGTTTTTGGCTTGCACCTGATACAGTAGACAACATTGGACCAGATAGATCAGTGACACTCTCATTCTCTTATGTGTGTGTGTGCATGCACATGCACGCATGTGCACACACACACACAGTTATACAGACACACAATGTGTTTCATCTGTAGCTTTCTTCGTATGATGAATGTAAGTGTAATCAGATGTCTGAACTATATGTTCTTGATAAAATACTGACAATAGATTCTAGTGTCTCATGTAGTTTGAAACGAACACTCTGTTTCTGGGCTATTATTTAAGGTACCAGATCCCATCTGATCTTGGAATCTAAACAGGGTGATCTCTGGTTAGTATTTGGATGGAAGACAACTATTGAATACCAGGTGCTATAGACTGTATTTCTGAGGAAGGAACTGACAAAACCACATCTGAGTTCCTTGCATAAGAAAAACCCTATAAAATTAATGAGGTCGCCATAAGTTAACAGATGACTTGAAGGCACATACACGCATACACAGCCCACTTTTTATGGCCCTGCCCTCAATGAAGCAGCTTCTAATATAATTGCAGTCAAATTTACCTACAAGTCACTGTAAAATAAAACAATCTAGCAGTATTAGCCACATCAATGGAAAACAAAGTTAAAACAGTTTCATCATGAAACCACATATAAAGCAAAATAAAATCATCTTAGGAAAAAGTGAGATCGTAAAGCTTTTAAGTGCTGGTGTGGTCCATATCTCAACTGGAACAATGTTCTGCAAATACTGGAAAGGCTTTGTCCCTCATACCTGCCAGTCTAATTGTTCTTACTCATGGGCACATAAATATAGACTCTGAAAAAGATCTTTAGACATTGGCAGGTTTGTATAAATGGATAAGATCCTTTAGATAAAGTAGCTCCAAACCATTTAGAAAAAGTGTGGGAACCCAGTGGTCCTCTAGACACTGAACTGCAGTCCCTAGCATAGCCAAAAGCAAGGAATGCTGGAAGCTGTAATCCAGTGACATCCAGAAGACCTCATGGTTTCCACCCTGGTTTAGGGTAAAGTTAGAAAATTGAACTTGGCCCAGAAACTACATCAGATAGAAGTTGATGCCACAAACTGTGTCACGAATTGCTTTGCATACTTCCACAATTCCTGATGCTGATAACTGGGGCTGCAGCTATTATTGGTGTAACCTTTTCACCTTTTGTGATGATTGTTGTTGTTTTGAGTGCATCTGAATTAGAATAAGTATTCTGTGAAGGCAAAATCCATAATACAAAACTTGACACTTTTGGGAAAAATTGAGTGAAAGAAATGTCAGTCTTAAGTTATTCTTGCCAAATGCATTTTGCAGTCACAAGTGATTGACTTGGCAGTAGGGGATTCCATCATGTTTAACACTTTGTTCATAGCTTTGTGAATTAAATAAACTAGATGTGAAACGCACATTAGAATTCAAAGGCATCTAGTCATCCAAAAACTGTTTTTTCATGTTAGCTGCTGAATCATCATTTATAAACTTCAGTGTCCATTCACTTCAGCTATTATTAAGAAGAAGAAGGAAAAACATCCACAATTTGTTGATGTTGTAAAGGGCAATCATAGATTTTGATCTGTGCTAAATATCCAGAGAAAAGATAAACCTTTTTTATTTAACTAGGACCTACCTACTTCCTTTTGGAATGCAATGATAACATATAAACTGAACAGAATTGCTAGGAGAAGCAGGAACAAATACTGGAAAGCAAGTATAATGAATCAGCAGAAAAGAAGGAGACTAGGCTCCACATTCTTATAGATGGACTAAATTTTATTCTTTTAAAAAAGCCCAATGCATTTCGGGCTGTTTATAAATTGCTTGGCCTTTTTCAGGGGCTGTATAAAAAACAAATACAATATTATCAATATTATATAAAAGAATAGCACACATAAGTAAAATCCATCAAGTTCATATAACAGAACATTATGCATACAACAAATCTTAAACATATGATAAATCCAACAGAAATTTCTGGAATTGCTGCTGCAATCTCCTTTAGACCCGGACTGATATGCAACAAAGAGATAAAATACAAATTTTTTAAAAAATATTTATTCAGTTCCTCAGATGGTTGGAAGCATGGATTAGTTGAAAGTGGTATGACCATTTACAAGGACATCTGTGTAATCTGGCTGCAAGATTGGCTGGTGGTTTTTATTTTTATTTTTTTGTACATGTCATTAAGACTTTTTGGAGACAAAGAATTAAGTTTTAAAATCCATTGTATCTCTTTTTTAATAAGAATTCTCTTATTATTACCTGATAATTTTTACAGCGTCCAAAACCTAACATCAGATGCAGATTCTTTTATATAATACTGATAGTATTATATTTGTTTTAATACAGCCCCTGAAGAAGGCCAAGCAATTTATAAACAGTCCAAAATGTGTTGGGCTTTTTAAAAGAATAAAATTTGGTCTATCTATAAGCATGTGGAGCCTAGTCTCCTTTTTTTGCTGAATAGAATTGCTAACTAGAATGTTGTCATTAACTGCCACCCAGTAAACTTTGACTTATGGCAATCCTAGAATGAATGACCTCTAAGGCACTCTGATAGCAATAGCCCTGCTCAGGTCTTGCAAACTTTGGGCTGCAGCTTGCTTGCTTGAATCTATCCATGGTCTTCCTCTTTTCCTGCTGCCTTCTGCCTTACCTACCATTATTGTGTTTTCTAATGACTTCTGTCTTCTCATGATTTGATCAAGAATGATAATCTCAGTTCAGTCATCTTGCCTTCTAGGGAGAGTTCAGTCTTGATTTGCTCTTAGATCTGTTTATTTGCCTTTTTTTGACACTCCATTGTATCTGGTACTATATTTCAAATGGCTTGATTTTCCTCCTATCAAGTTTCTTTACAGTTTTCACAATAATACACAGAACTTGGAAGTGCAGTCAGCCTTCCACATTTGCAGATTTGACTTTCATAGATTTGATTATTTGCGAGTTTTTCCAACCTATGCCCCTCTACCTCAGGTGCTTCTTTTCTGGGGGAACTGTCCTTCTCGGTAGCTTCAATCAGGCTATGCAGCCTTTGAAAAATCCACCTGTGGTCTTCCTATTCCACCACCAGCCACTGCCTGGTCTTCCTCTTCCTCTTAAGGATGGCTTGCAGCCCAATTTCTCAGTATCACAGAACCTCTCCTGATGCTCCCCGCACCCAAGGAAGGAGATGGGTAAGTGAGAGGATGTATAGCGCCATCATGTTGACCCACCCCCTTTCCTTCTCCTTTCTCTGACCTGGTTTGGACCTGGGTGCCCACCCTCCCCACCATGCCTCGGCCCTCTTCCCACAGACATCCCCCCCCCACACTTTTGACATTTTTAATTTTCACACTTTTGTGGGAGGGTCCTGCACCCCTTGCTCTAGTACATGTGGAGGACTAACTGTACAGCGGAATGCACTATCTTGACTCTGATATTCAATGATACACTTAGGGATCTTTTCAGATCCCTTGCATGTGGATCTTGTCTAACTAGAATAGACCTAATGAAAAGTTTCAGAATGGTAAATCTTCATATCTATAAGTCCCACTGATTCAGTGGGTCTACTGTAGTTGGGACTAGCAACTAGATTTAGTTTACAGGCTATAACATGCTTCCTACATTATTTTTCAAAAAGAAACATAAAGTATAGAGCTTCTTCTAGTTGAGCATAATTGCAGTGCATTAATCCTGGAGGAATTGAACATGTTGTAATGCTTGCTTACCAGACAAATACATGAGTGCCCATGTAGCCAGTGTGAGGTGGAATTGCAGGAAATTGGAAATCCATATCTGCTTTACATACCCTTTGCAAGTTACTTGTGCTCCCACCCATAAGAACAGGACTCTGATGATGTGTGTGTTATCACTCATGCTTGATTGGGTGAATCCATGCTAGGGAAAACTTAATGTGAACTCAGCCTCTCAACAGACACAAAATAAAGACCTTATATTAATTTGGGTGTTGACCCTGACAAAAATATTATGATGTGCTTGTTATCTGAAGGAAGCTTCCTCAGAGGAGGAAGTGCAAGAGGAGAGCCTATGATGAGCCCCAGTTGGAGCCAGAGGCAGAACCCAGTCCTTCCTAGACAATAGCTGCAAATTAGGAGGAGAGAGAGGCACTTCACCCTGAAGTGAAGCAAATTAAAGCCCCAGGAGCAAAAGGTCTGGTACAACTCTGCTCTACTTTAAATACAGCATGCTGAGCTAATGAGACCAGCTGGGCTGACTGATTGCTAGCAATAAAATTAGTTCAGTCTATGCTGCAGAACAATAGCTCCCTGTTGTTTGATGTCTCTGGCTTCCTGACCTTCAATATATATTTTTGGATTAATTTTTCTGGCAACTCCCCTCTCAGCTTTGGACTCAGCTTAGGACTGCTTTCTCCCTTTCAACTTTGCAATGCCTGAACTACGCAGTGAGGAAGTCCACACAATTGTAACCCTGGGAATGGTCTGGTTTTCCTCTGCTAGTTCTTGTGGATTATGAGTTTGCTCATTGGGCAGTCACTGGTTTTAAACCGGACAGATATATTCACATGCATTGTGCATTTCCATTTTTGTTGTGGTGCTGAAAATATTTCCCCTGATTTATACAGTGTGGTACAAATGAGAACCACTTCATGCTTCACATTCAAGTGTGCATTCAAATGCAAATCTTATCAAGGTGTGGTGTATGATGATCCTTATCCAGCAAGAGAATTTAAGTGCAGGAGTTATTTCCATATGTGTATCTGTTTTACTGGATTGAGAAAATTATATTTTCTCTCTTCTGTGGCATGTTACTTTCTGGAGGAAGGGAATGAATGTATGAGAAGCTAATCCTGAGTAAAGAATCTTCTTTAGTTGCCATTTTACCTTGTGTGGGACCATGAAAGGTATACAATTAATCTGTATCATTTCAGGCTTCTGAGAATGTGCATGAATGTATTTGTTTCTGTCATTTTAGAAAACTTCTGCAGAAGGTTATATGATCAGAAAGGGAAGTACAGTTTCTACAAGTTAAGTGAGAGAAATTGAAAAAGAAAAAAAATCTGAATCAGCTTGATGGAAATTTTGTTCTTTATCACGGTCTCTGACTCACACACATGGATTGCTTTGCATGGAGCCTGTCAGAAACTTCTAGAGCTAAGTGAAGCAATTTTTTTTTTGATGGAAGCCCCAACCCCTCTCTCATGTTCATGGATCAGTGTTCCCACTCTTTTCTTCAGTTCTTTTTCAGTTGCTGCAGCCCATCAAAACTCCTTCCTTCTCACAAGGAATTAGCTAAGTGGAATTCCTCCCTCCTCCGTTTGTTATTGTCAGTTCATTCTCACTTTTAACTGCTTATTTTTCTACTATTTGATTTTTCCCTTTTCTGCCCTTCTGGGGGCTTTTGGGCCCATAGTGTCAACCCTGTTTGTTCATAATCTCTAAAGCAATTTTCAAGAAGTATATTCAGTATGGGGGTAAAAGTTCCCAAACTAATGGTCATTCTCAATGTTTACTTTGTTTAGGAGAAAGCCATGTAATAGAAACTTCCAAATAATGTAAAATTTTCTCCTAGCAAGTCTTGAAAAGCCAACTCTAGTCTTTTAAAGTTCTTGAGATGGAAACACTTTTACAGGATGGAATAGCACTGATTCTGGTTGCTTCTCCAGGTCTTTCAAGACGGTTAGTGCTACAGTCTAATGTCACCATGCAGCTCCATCTTCTGTGCTACCTTTGGTACCATCCACCTTAGATTCAACTGTCCACTTGATACTGTCAGCAGTGGTCTTGGATTCATCGGCTCTGGGACCTAACACATCTTAGTCACCCATTCTTGATCCTCAGGGATTAGGTGACTTCATCTGGAAGCATAAAGTCACTTCTCTAGATGAGAAGAAAAAGAAAGACAAGGTTCAGCATTATAGGAAGATGCCTGGTGATACAGCTTTACAACATGATTCTGCTCCTCTATGTGCTCTAGTCCATACCTTGCCTTCTTTGGCATCGATATGACGTGCTGCAGGCCACTGACCTCGCTCCTGTGGAGTTTACTGTAGCTGGACCTGTACTGAAAAGAGTTCTCCTATTCACCTGTCCATTATGATCTTTCACCCAACTACTGACAGTGCTTCATAGGTAAAACTACCATTGTAAAGCTAATGTCTTTGTCAGTGTAATCCCATTATGTCAACAGGGGAAGACAACAACAGGTCTGACACACTGAATGTCACATCCATGGTAACCCATGTGTGTAGGCTGGCTACATCCAGAAAAGTGGAGGCTGGTGCAAGGGAAAAAAAATCCCTAGATTCATTTTGTCTGAAAGTTTCAGGTGGTCTCTAGAAGGTTCAAAATGTTCTTGCTTTCCTATAAAAGACTTAATTGATCTAGTTATTTCATTTCACATATGCATATTATTAGTTTTGAATAAAAAGTTTGCTGAAACATGTTAAACTGCTTTTTGTGTGTGTGTGTGTGTGTGTGTGTTGTAAGATCCTATTCTTTCCATTCCGTTTCTGTCTGTGGCACCATATTGTCACATGTTATCTTCATCTCTGGTACCAAATTTTCTATTAAAGAAGGAATGCCCAGGTTCACATCTACTTTGTTAACTGAAATATATATGCAATTAGATAGACCTTATCCTTCCATGGAATGGGGTAATATTTTAATGCTCTCTTATCCAGAACTGGATTCCAGCTTGATCTGTTATGAAAGGATTCCATAAATTTTAGAAGACAGTCCTGGATGAGTTCTGTCTCTTACAAGACTAATGGTTTAATCACATGTTCTGCTGTAGTGCTAGTGACATCCCATTGCCTCTAGTTAATAGCTGTTAGTTTTGCTGCACTACATAACCTACCAGTTGTTGACAAGGCTGTGCTGTGCACCAAAGGTGAGGATGAAAACCATCTTCCACAATATTGCCGCTGGGAAAAATGCATAGAACTTCTTGTTTGTGTATTTAGAGCCTGACATTTCTGCTTT
The DNA here is from genome assembly GCA_948472985.1 of Iguana delicatissima. Lineage (NCBI taxonomy): Eukaryota > Metazoa > Chordata > Lepidosauria > Squamata > Iguanidae > Iguana > Iguana delicatissima. Next base: position 70,081 of record CAOKZL010002249.1, read on the forward strand.
TTATTTGAACAGTAGCAAAATGTAGTTAAACCCAGTCCACTAATCACTCTGTTTTGTGATATTTCATAGTAAGAAACAGATGATATTTACAACAATGACCAGTGCTTTCTATGAAGCCATTTATTTAAAATTTCACTTCACAGAATGCAACAGTTGCATCCAAATACCTGGAAATGAAATCAATAGAATTTAAATTAGTCTAAGCCTGGATTTATCTTATAATATTTTCAGTTTTGCAAATCAAGGTGGTATTGGCTATGCACTGAGAACTGTTTCTTTAATATATGCCTTGAGCTGAAGGCCACAACTAATGTGCATATTTGATTTATATGAGTAATTTGCATATATCTCTCATGAATATTTAACTGCTCATTCTGAGAATGTCTTGAACTTATTCTCTGGAACCTTGTGAAAAGCTCTTGATAACCTGGAAAAGTTATGTATTGGACATAAATCTTGAGCTAATAACCATGGTGAATTTGGGATCTCCCTTGTCTTTTGGACACCATAGTGTATATGTGGAAGTGTATATCTTTGGTTATATTCTTAAGGAGATCTTCATGGAAACACATGGCTTTCCACATTGAGTCATGTCCATTTTCTTTATTAATTAAAATAAAATATTTAAGAACTGGAGTCCTTGGATACTGTGGATGAAATCTGGTATTTTGTGTTTCTGGTAAGTAATGCACAATTTGGGGTTACTTTCAAGTTACTTTCAAGTTCTACAACATTAGAACTTTTTGTACAAGTTCTAGCTCCAAACTACCAAGAAAGTCTGCAATTTATATTTCTTGAGCAGAATCTATTTCTTCCTGAGCCGTCAGGAAGAACTTCCTGACAGTCAGAGCTGTTCAGCAGTGGAATATGCTGCCTTGGAGTGTGGTGGAGTCTCCTTCTTTGGAGGTTTTTAAACAGAGGCTGGATGGTAATCTGTTGGTAGTGCTTTGATGTGCATTCCTGCATGGCAGGGGATTGGACTAGATGGCCCCTGTAGTCTCTTCCAACTCTCTGATTCTTTGATTCTGTGATTCCTTTGTCCCAGTGATAAATAAGCTGAGTACTACTGTTGTGTACTTAGGATGCTAAACTCATCGAATTACAACAAACATTTTTCAAGCTGCAGTACCCACCATATGAAGTTAACAAAATCAACATGGCAAGACTTATGTCCAGGACTAATCTGTTACAGAACAGACCAAAGAACGGGAAATGACAGAACCCTGGTAGTGGTCACATGCAGCTCCCAACTGAGACCAGTGAGACATATCATCAATGAACTACAACCTGGACAATAATGCTGCCCCCTCAAGGGTTCTTGATAGTAGGCGATTACTTGCCTACAGACAGCCTCCCAGTCTCAAATAGTTACTTACCTAAAGGTGAGCACACAACCTGGATGAGGAGATGGGTGAAAGACCTTGCTACGAATCCAGATGCCAACTCTGCCCACACATCTATTTGGGAAATGTCATCATGGGATATAATCACATTACCCACAATATTAGAGGTACTTTCACTTACTCGTGCTGTAATGCAGCAGTTCTTAACCTGTGATCTGTGGACCCCCATTGGGCTGCTGAATCCTCTTTGGGGCTCTGCAAAGGCCTGAAGAAATTTGAGTGTTTACAGCAAAAAAAGAAAGACAAGAGATGAATGTTTATACACTGATCTCAAAAGCAGGAATCTTTTTTTCCAGTGATAGACATCATTTCTACAGAGTCTCATTACAATATTTCAAACTATTCAAAAGTTATGAAAATAACTGTTTGATAGCAAAAAATGTCTGAAGAATCCAGAATGGATATCTAAAGAATTTTCAGCTGAGCTAAGAGTTAAAAATGACATGTACAAGAAATGGAAAAAGGGGGAAATCACCAAAAAAGAATTCAAATGAATAGCCAGAATGCTAAAGCACAGAATGAGCTCAGGCTTGCTAGAGAGGTTAAAAACCATAAGAAGGGCTTTTCTGGTTATGACCATAGCAAAAAGAAGAACAAGGAAATGGTAAGGCCCCAGCAAGAAGGCAAAATTAGTCAATACTTTCTTTGCCTCGTTCTTCTCCCAAATGGAAAATGATGAGGAAAATGGAGAAGTTGATGTGGTGGGGGAAATGAAGCACGGCATAGGTAAAGAGGTAGTACAGGAATACCTGGCTACTGTAAATGAATTCAAGTCTCCAAGGCCAGGTGAACTGCATCCAAGGGGAATTAAAAGAACTGTCAGAAGTAATCTCAGAACCCCTGGCAATAATCTTTGAGAATTCTTAGAGAAAGGGAGAAGTCCCAACAGACTGGAACAGGGCAAATATTGTCCCCATCTTCAAAAAGGGAAAAAAAAGAGGACCTAAACAATTACTACCCAGTCAGCCTGACATAAATACCAGGAAAGATTCTAGAGTATATAATTAAACAGACATTCTGTAAGCATTTACTGATCACAACATTCCTTTCTAAGTCAACAAGGATATCTCAAAAACAAGTCATGCCAGACAGATCATCTTCTTTTTTAAAAAATCTATAGAGTTATAAGTCTATACTGTGTCTATACTATATACTGTGGATATAACATATCTTGATTTAAGTAAGGTACTTGACAAGGTCTCCGATGATATTCTTGAAAACAAATTAGTAAAATGTGGGCTAGACAGTGCTGCTGTTAGATGGATTTGTAACTGGTTGCCCAACCAAACCCAAAGTGTGATCACCAGTGGTTCCTCTTCATCCTGAAGTGACTCACAAGTGGGGTGCCACAGGGTTCTGTCCTGGGCCCAGTGCTGTTCAACATCTTCACCAATGATCTGTATGATAAAATAGATAAATTTGCAGATGACACCAAATTAGGATGGGTAGCTAATAACCCTACAGATGAGATCAGAATTCAAAATGACCTTAACAGATTAGAGAGCTGAAATGTTTTTTGAGGAGCAGGTTAGGGAGCTGTGTGTATTTACCCTGGAGAAGAGAAGAGAAGGTTAAGAAGTGACATATTAGCCATATTTAAATATTTGAAGAGATGTCATATGGAGGATGGAACAAGCTTGCTTTCTGCTTCTCTGGAGACTAGGACATGGAGCAGTTGCTTCAAACTACAGGAAAAGAGATATTAGGAAGATCTGCTTCTTCTGCTTCTTCTATTTTTTATAAAGAAAACGGAAGAACTTCTTGATGGTATAAGCAGCTCGGCAGTGAAATATGCTGCCTTGGAATGTGGTGAATTCTTCTTCTTTGGAGGTTTTTAAACAGAGGCCGGATGGCCATCTGTCAGGAGTGCTTTGATGCTGTATTCCTGCATGGCAGAGGATTGGACTTGATAGCCCTTGTGGTCTGTTCCAGCTCTATGATTCCATGATCATATCTCCTTTCTTGTTCCCAGCTGGCATCACACTACAATTTAGTAGTTCCCTCCACCTTGGCTTTAGGCAACATCTTTCCTCCTGCTTTTGTTCCCCAATGACTATTGTTAAAACTGTCAACTCATCACCCACAAGTTTTGCATTTCAGTTGCTATTTACATGTACTGCTTACTCATTCATAGGCATTTCACTCCATACATCTAGTGAAGTAAACTTAATTCTACAAAAGCTTATGCTGTGAACTTGTTTCTCTCAGTTATGCTTCAAAGGTGCCTCAGGGTCCTTTGCAAACTGATCCAGAGTAGCATGGCTGTTTCTTTATACTGTGTAATGAGTTCTTCCCTGCAACACACCCAGACATTCCCAGTATTGTGTGTTCATCCCATGCTGTACATCTGGTTATGAAAGAGCCTAGTCTTTTCCAAACCTTTAACTGGATTACTTGAGAAGTTCCTTGTCCTTCTCTGTCTTATGGAGTCAGATTTGGTTGTTTCCGTCTTTTAGTTCTTCAGTTAATGGAGAATTGGTTTTCATTGGCCATTTCCACACGGGGCGGGGGAATCGCCCTGTGCCACTACTTACCGGCTTTCTTGGTTCCCTGGTCTGGTCCGCGCTGCTCCGGAGCAGTGCGTGCTCATCGCTCTGCATTGCTCCGGGGATGAAAATGGCGGCTTCCGGTTGGTCGAGGGTCTCAACCAACTGCTGAAGCTCGCCAGCCTAAAGCCCACCCCTGGCAGATCACAGGCTCGCACTAGTGCAAGCTTGCAAATCTGCATCGGAGAGCGAGCACGGAATGGCGCGCTCCATGCTTTTGAAAGACCTGTTTTAAGTGGTCTTTCAAAAGCACACTTGACGACGACTTGTGGTCGTTCCGAAGTGGGCTGAGGTGCGGATCTACGTTAAGTAGGTCCGACTCAGCCCACTCCCAGGTGCAGACGTCCTCCCTGGAGGACGCTCTGCACTTTTTCTATTAGCCCGTGTGGAAATGGCCATTGTCTGAATCTGAGTAATAACTTGCAGAGTTTCAAGGACTGCTTTATAGTGTATATTCGTAGGACCTTCAGAATGGCTTATAATAGGTGAAAATAAATAAAAACAACAACAATACCTGTCCTAAAGATCTATAAAAATTTTCAGTCATGGATTATATGCCTCATCTTGTTTTACATTAAATAAGGATATGCTATAAAATAGCATTATACACTGAATGTCTATATCACACATAAGTATTTACATAATTGTTAGAACAACTGACCAGAGAGGGGGATTTGCATTTACAAAATTGTTAGAACAACTGACCAGAGGGGGGATGCATACATCCTGATCTAGCAGACCATTACATGCATACATACCTACCTATATCTATATATAGTCTGAGTTGGTTCTAAAATAAAACTGTTTTGGAAGGCAGTGTTACAACTATCATGACAGAGTGTAATTTCCTACATAACTGAATATGTTCAGTTATACACCTGAGGTTATCAAGAAAAGAACCTCATGGTTTTATTTTGTATTTATTGGCAGCAGTACTGCTATGTTTGGCCAAACTGTGGAAGGATAATAGGAGCCATAGTGTAAATCTTGTTTACAGAAGCTTTGTCAGTAGAATTAATGGTGGGAAAATTGTCTTGTTGGTTGAGTTAAGAGAAACCAATAGAACTAGTTTAGAGAACCCAATAGAACATTTAGAACTGTTAACTTTTAGGAATATTTGTACTTGTATTTGTGCTCTTAAAGATTCAGAAATAGATTTCCATATAGTCCATCTCCTACCACTGATTTGTACAGTTATTGTATGCTTTATTGTCTGATTGTACCATTTCTGAGTTGAGCTTTTTTATAATTAATAATCATATATATATATATATATATATATATATTTCAAGAAAGACGTAAAGACTAAGAACACTGAAAAATAGCTAAAATTCATAGCAAAACGGAACCTTTTCCTGATTAAAGGAAAAGACTTGCTGAAATTAAAAAACAACTTTCTTTTAAAATCATTAGAGAATTGTCTTGACAGATGAGTGTGCTATCATGAAAAAGTTTGCCCCTTTAGTTTTACTTGTATAATCTCACAGAAGGGATTACCAGAAAAGCAGAGCCTGGCCACTTGTCCATCTCCCTCTCTCTCTCTGTACATGTGGTCATATGAAAGTGGTATGCAGTTATGCAGTTATATTTCCAGTGTGGTTTTCATTCAGATTTTCAATATTGTTGAGTAAATTCATTTTTAATAGCTGATGATTGATTTACATTTGTTCTTTAGCCAGTGTGGCTTATATTCAGTCAATAAAAATGAGACAATGTCTTTCGCTATACAAAAGAGAAAATGGGAGAGGGAATATGGAAAAAAAGTAAACTCTGGTACCAGTTCCTAAAGTTATAATGACCTTATGGAAAGGAAACAGTTTGGAGAGAAAATGAGCATGATGCAGCACAACTGATACAATCTACCTACTTCCCATCTGTTGCTGCTGCTGTTATTATTATTGTTATTAATATTAAGAGTAATAATAATATCCTGCCTTTTTACAGTCCAGGGAAAATGCAGAAGATTGTGTGGCATATAGGATAGAATAGCTGGGAAAGGAGGAGGGGAGAAATACAGATATTAAAAATTGGACAGAACATACCTTAATGTCAGGTGAAACCATTTATTGATTCATGCTATGAAGCTATTGCATTATGAAGTGCCCAAGGGTTGTGGAAGTGAGAACTGCTTATAGATGTCAATAGATACAACCAGGATTTTAATATAGCTGAAACGGAGCATAGGTATGACACCTGTTATGCCCCACCCATCAGTAGCAAAGAGAGCTCCCTGTGCTTTCTAATTCAATTCACAGCAGTCTGAGACAGCACAGTCAATGGTGAGGAATGCTGGGTGTTGCTGTCCAACATCTTGAAAGCTGCTTGATTTTCCTATGTGCTAGGAGGAGTCATTAAAAAAAAATCCAGATGAGGATTGAATATTCTTTGTGGCCACTGAATGCTTAGTGACCATTAGGTGTAGGTGACAGTAAATGAAGGAGGGTGAGAGTGGAAAATGGAATGAAGTGACTGTATTCAGGAATGAATTTATTTCAAGAGCCTTTGTTCCGTGTATCAGTGCTGCTCAGAGTGGTGATCCATGGACCAGTATTAAGTATACTAGCCATTGGCTGCTGGTCCTTGATGAGTGTCCAGAAAAGAAAGAGACAGATGGAACCAATAGCCACAAATATAGTACTAGTCTCTAGCATACGTTAAAAAAAAATCAATAATTGGCAGTCCCCCCACATTAGATAGCTTGGGAGTCACTTATCTGTATTACAGTATCCACACTGCTTAATGGCTTTTGAAAAGGTATGAAGATGTTCTAAAAAATATCTCCCTGTTGCTGGCACAATGTATACTTTATGTACAGTGGTGTAGAAGAGTTTCTTGGGTTTAAGGCAAGGACATTTTGTAGATTATGCTGAACTTGCTGCTATCGCTTCAGTGAAAAATCATCTTGTGAGTATTTTGGTAGTGTTATAAAACTGCCCGTCTCACCATCGTGTGTTAGATCATTTTAATTCCGAATAGTTAAAAAGCAGAGGATCACCAGTTCTGCTATTTCAGTAGAAGTAAAAGCAAAATCATCCATGGATGGAAAATTACAACTCATGTAGGTGTTGAAAAGCCTCTGCTTCACATTTTAAATTGGCAGCAAGCCAAGTATTCAGAGTGCCCCCCTGCCTTTAAAGAGAGGCCTTGTCTTTAGGATTGTAAAAATGCTATCACCACACCACCCTTTTTCTTCAAGATTCTGTTTACACAAATCTTGCTTCCTCATTGTGCCAAAATAAGTAACTGTTTTATTTCTCCCACTAAAATCATTGGGTAAATTCTAGGAGAATGCTTGCCTTCTGTGTTTTTAGTGCAGTGTACTAAGGTATGGGTGACAGACTGTTTAAATTGTGATTTTAATATAAAGAAGGTGTATCTAGTGTAGAATCGATAACTTCCTATGAAGATAAATTTTGGAAGCAATTCAATACTTTGCTGTGGTTTCACCAACCTACATTGTGTACTTAACATTTTCATCTGGCTTCACTACAAATATACATTTATGTGAATTTATTAGCAGACTTAAGAACATATGAAGCTACCTTTTATTGAGTAAGATAGTTTGGTCCTCTTTCCTCTTTCCTACGCTGTCTCCAAGGTCTCAGATAGAGATCTTTCTTAAAAATGCTCTTTGTTTCCCTTTTCTTTGGTGATGGCAGAAACTTAACCTATAATCTTGTGTGCTCTGAGTTATCGCAGTATAATACTTGCTTCCTTCCCTTTCTTCAAATACAGTGTGCATGAACTTCATGCTGATACTTGTTTGGTCTTGTTGCTTCTGTTTGTGGGTAAACAACCCAGGCATGGATAGCTTAACATTACATTTAAACATGGGATTATGACTTATTATGTCCAAACAGGCAAGGATCTTAAGCTGCTTTATAAAAAAGTTTGTTGTTGGCTTACAGGTTCTGTACTTGGCTACACTGAACCACAATCCACGTTCTCACAAAGTACTGTCTGTGTCTGATTTGTTTCCCAGTTTTGATAAGCAGCAAAGTAGAGCAAACTTTGGTTTGCATATACAAGCATAAAGTGACAGGCAAATGCAGCTGATGATTGCTTAACTTGACAGCTTGGTTTGTCTAATAAATTATATGTATATCATTCAGTTGTTTACAGGGTTTTTATCTTAGAATACTCCGCAGATATATCCAGCAACTCTATTTAATACTGGAAAAACCTAACTTGTTTTTGTTTCAGGAAGTAGCTTGGTATTCCTAGCTAAGAGCGATCCTGTGTGTGTGTGTGCGCGCGCGCATGTGTGCTCATGTCTATATGTGTGTTAAACGTGGCAAATCGGCAGCCATATTCAAAGTGAAGGGGAACAGGTAGGTAGGTGGGGCTCATTTAACATCCGTCTGTCTGAAAACAGTAAGGGAAATGAACTACACTAGCTGGAGGGTGTCATATCTCAGGGGCCCAAATTGTGCCTCTCCGAGGGAAACAGAATGAATTTGTATTTAGTGGATCCAAAGCCAGCTCTGACTTACCATAATGCCCTGTCTGGAGTCTCATGGTTGCAGCTGTTGGAAGTTAAATTGATGTAAGTGAGTTTAACGTAACAAGACAAAGTGCTTCTCTTGATGCGCAGTTAAGATGTGGAATTCACAGTTGTAGGATATGGGGATGGCTACTCTTTTAGAGGGCCTTGAAAAATGGTTTAAGCAGATTCATCAGGACTCCAGCTCCATTGTCTTTTTATGAAGTATACTTATTCTCATATTTAACTCAACATGCTAAGACTAATTTTTGAAATATCTTTCTCTGATAGCTCTACGTATATAGTGTAGAATAGGCTTGTTCACATTACCGTGTCTGTGGTATGGTATCTCTTCTAAAAATAATATCTTACAAACTTCTTGGAAAGCATCTAGCAAGTTGCTTGCTGATGAAGACATGTATCTTATTTCCATGGCATGGCTCAATTTGTGTGGCATCAAAGTTTGAGTATTATCTTCTGTGTAGTCTGTTCTGTGTAATTCTTAATTAGATATTACAGTGATTAGTTGCCACAGTGCTTGTGGTTCGGATATTGTTTCACACCATATTGTACCAAAGCCCATTCAAATTAGAAGTTGCTTAATTCATGATGAAAAACATTGTTTTGCTGCACATAATAAAAAAAATGTAATTTCTTAAAATAATAGTCTGAAAATGATGAGGTACTGGAAGATTAAAAGTTTCCTCAGTTTCCTGCTTTATATGGCTTCATTCACATTTTTCACTATTTATTGGAGGTCCATGCATGAAAGGTCCACTATATAGTGGTTGTTTGAGGAGGCCTTGTGATTCAGTAAGTTGAAATATTTTGAGTATATTTAAAGGACATTGTATTAGAAACAGAATATTTTTTGTTGTTCTTTGTGATAGTATTTGTAGTTAATTAAGTATTTCTGTTGCAGATGTTTTTCATGTAATTATAAGACAATATGTTTGTATGATTTCTACATTTTAATGATGTAAAATAAAAGATTTATGCACAGTTGTGTTTAAGCTTTTTGTTGAAACTGATCTCATTACAAAATATTTCAAAATAAACATGTGTGTGTTTCTTTTAAAACAAGTTCTGGTCAGGATATCCAAGGAACAAGTGTGGTTGCAAGTCTTCCAGTCCTGATGCGACAGAATCCTGCAGAGACACTAAGGAGAGTCTTGCCAAAAGTTCGAGTAAGTGTACTATGCTTATTTTGAGTGTTTTCTTTTGTCTTCACTTTAAAATAATGGTTGTGTTTCACATCTTATGCTAATGAGAAAGCTCTCATTAATTTTAATAGCAGTGAATCAGACCTTTCGTATGGAAGACAACAAAAGAATATGGCTTGTTCAAGTTAACTTCGCTTCCCTGTATTAACAATTTATATTTTGGAAACTTTTCATAACTAACATGTATATATTCAGGTTTATATGATTTAATCATATATGCAAAGGCAATGTTACTAATACCCCAGTTGTATTTGCTTGTTGCATGATGCAGTGATAATTTTATCTGTCTGGTAGTGGTCCCCAGAAGATAATATCACCACTGGCTTATCTGTGCACATATTTAAAGTTTGCTTGCTCTGTTGCAGGCTGGGTCTAGTACAAAACACACAGTTTTCATAAAAAGATGAAAAGAGTAGCTGATTGAGCAGGAATAGCATATGTGTATATGAATAAGGGAAGAGCGTCTTATATGGAAAATCTTGAAGTTTACCTAAGGTTTTGTCAAAATTCACGTTTCTTTCCACAAACTCCCAAACCCCAGATTCACACCTGGAGCAATCTCTTCCACCCTATTTGGCCATGCTGCCTGTTTTTCTCCTATATGTTTTCTGTCTATATGTCATGACTGAAAGAGCTGAGCAGGCAGCTCCGGGTGCTCAGTATGTCTTTGGATTTCTGATTCTTCTGTAATAGTCCTCCATGCCAATATCTGTAGGAAAAATAAAAAGTTGAACATGTGCACATGCTGAACACGTGCAAACAATTGAACACACCTAACAAGCAGAGAAATTGTAAGAATAGTGAGCTTTTTATTAATAGCTCCATCTGCATAGCAAGTGTGTCCTAATGGTTGAATGTCTGTTCTTATGTGCTTTTTACCTGGCTATTGTTCATGGAATAGAACAAACAGGCTCTACAGGTTCTACCAGAACTCCTGATGTGAAAGGTTTGCACATGCCCACATTCACTGTTGTCTGTAGTTCCACTTACCCTCAGTGAAGCATAAGCACTGGCTGCTAGTCAGGTGTGTCACGCTGTCCTCTCTCATTCCTTTATGAACACCAAATGTGCATCTGTGTTCAGGGAATCTGTGATTCAGCTGCTTCCTGTTGCTGAGTTCTCTGAGAATATTTTATCTTACTTTAAGAAGGTTGAGTGTGGGTGCTGAGTGAACTATGTGGGTACTCCTGCTGAAGGGACTGTGTGGGTGTACTGTTCTGTGCCCTCTTCTCCTTTCTGGTTATATGTAGGGTGTTCATCAAAGGTGATTGTGAGGCATATAAGGTGATCTGAACATCTGTTTGGAAGGTGTAGAGAGCAGTAGTGACATTGTGAGCTGTGCCACTGATAGTGCTATGGTGGTGCAATGTATACTAATACAGAGATCTGGGAACATCTTCCCAAGTACACTGACTTGTTCTGGCACAGTTCCAGATTGGTGAGCATTGCTGGAGTTTCCTCCCCCTTTGGATGTTCTTTTTATTCTTCTGTACAAGCTTTCAGTTGTAAGTCTGACATCTACAAGAAGAGTTTAATCAGTTGTTAATTTCTAGGTAAATGGCTTTCTAGTATGGAAGCCGTAGTTCTGTTGATAATTTGCTCCTTTTTAATTGGCTGAATGTATGTGGCATTTGAATTCCTGCTGATTGAACTTCTGGAACACTTTGGAACTTTTATTTATTTATTTTTTTGGTTGTTTTTTCATTTAATGATTGGATAAAGTGGCAGTGTTCTGATTGAGTTTAATGCCTCTTTAAGACTGTTATTTGCAGCTTATTCCCATCCACCCTTTGCTTCCTGCATTTCCCTGAATTATTTGATAGGCTTTAAAGGGCAACCTTTAAAGGGAGGCTTTGGGGGATAGATTGGAAAGAGTGAACGGAAGCAATAATTGTAAGCAGTTGGAAGAACCTCCAAGCGTCATTGTTAATCATCTGGACTAATCTTTTGCACATCATAATGACTGTGTTATCCTTATCCAGTGCAGTAATATCAAAGTACTTTGATTTCCTTTTTATCAAAATGGGAAGTATCAATAGGAATCACTGGCTTGTTGAAAAATGACAGTTCACTGTGGTGTACCTTTAGAAGGGAAGATTATTTGACTGATTGTTCAAAGAGGGTAGAAGACTTGAGAACAGCTTGAGTGTGAAATTTCTCCTTGCACAGGAGAGGTATTTACTGATTCATGATAGGGCTGACTCTGCCATTAGGCAGCAGTGGTTGCCTCAGCAGCAGATACAGGGTGGCATGGAGGGGGCAGTAGTGGCAGCCCTACTCATTGCCTTCTTTGTTGGAGGACAAAGCTGTGTGTTCCAGATGGCTAATCTGCTTTCTGGTTCAGTGAAGGACGCTGTCCCATTACCTTGCTGAAAAAGATTCAAATTATATTGTCTTATACAGAGACAGTTCGGTTCTTGACATAGTACAAAATTGGCTTCAGGTTCCTTGTACATTCCCTTCCTCATCTTTCTCTCCCCAGATAAAATGTAACAATTGAGGGATGCCTTCTGTTCTTATCTCTATAAGATGAAATACTGCAATCCAATAAATATTTGGGATATTCCTTATTTTCTACATGTGTTCAGTTGAGGGGAGGAGAAAGTTTAGAAATGTGAAGCTTACTTCACACCGTTTCCTTAATGGAATACTAGCTTGAAATGGTGCTGTTGTGACTTCTGTAGTTGTTCACATTCCAAGTGGAACATTACTGCCATTAGTGATATTGTGCAAGGTTTGAGAAAGCGTACTTGTAATTGCTTGTTTCTTTTCTTTTATTGATGGATTTTTCAGACCAGGCTCTCCTTGCTTATTAACTTGAATTTATTTAAATGTGCAGACTGATCTATTCTGGAAGCTCTGGGTGGTTAATAAGCAATTAATCTTATTTTTAAAATCGTGTTAAAATGGAATCCAAAATAGCTTAAAGCATAACCCATTTTGAATCCTCAGGTCTTTTTAAGCCTTGCTAATGCAAGTAGAAAGGCACTCTAATGCTTTTGAAATGTTCACTGGTATTTGGGAAGGAATTTCACAGTATCTTGAGAAAGCCATAGTTTGAAATGTTGAGTTGAAATGGTATTTCAGTTGAACATTTTAAATGCATCTCAGAATAAAGAAAGTTTGTATTTAAGTCATGAATGTGGCTGACTGATAATTCTGTACTAGCTTCATCACATCAGTAAATTAACTAGTCATTTCTGGAACAACTAGGAAATGGCTCATTCTTAAGGAGGCTGCAGCAAGTGTGACATTAAAAGCTATGACTAATTTTGCTCCTCTTCCCCTGTAGATGGTACATCATTCTATTATGAGTGCCCTGACCATTCTTGCTGATATTAATTTGTAGTACCTTATGGGAAGAGTGCCCTGTGTACTCTTCCATTCATTCATAATGCATCATGGAAGGACTGTGATGAAAAATTTCCAAGCTTCTTACTTCAGAGCTGCCTTCTTGTTTCTCCTTGATAGCCAGGTATCCTTTTAAGTATTGTTATCAATGCCAAATTGTTAGGAACTTTACAGGTACAGTCTTTCCTCCATGTTCCTGAGTGTGACCTTTGCAAATTTTACTATTCTCTGGCACCCACTTGCCTTCCCCCCATTCTGTCCCTCCCATTGCTTGCCTTTTCCCCAGGTGTGTGGAAGGAAGGCACATACACTTAGGGAAAAGGCAAGGGGACAGGGGAAGGCACGCACATGCTTTCGCCATGTTCAGGGCTGCCCCTCCCATTTGCTTGCATTTTGCCCTAGCATGTCGAAGGAAGGCATGTGTGCCTGGGCAAAAGGCATGAGAATGGGAGGGAGAGAATAGGAGGAGGCATACACACACCTTCTTCATATGCAAGACTGCCCCTCCCATTTGCTTGCTTTTGATTCGGTGCTTGGAATGAAGGCACGTGTGACCAGGCAAAAGACAAGAAAATGGGAGGTATAGAATGGGTATAGGTATGTTCAAATGAGGGGGCAGAAGAGAATGCAGGGAGTGCTCACTTGTTTTCTTTAACTTTCGCAAGGGTCTTGCTCCCCCAACCCTTGCAAACGTTAAGGGGCCACTGTGGTTAAATTATTATCAGCATCTGTGTTTGGATTATAGCATATTCTGCTCTCAGCCTAGGAAGTACAGAGACATTGCAAGGCTCAGAAGAAGCAGACAAGGTTTGAGATACAAGAAGCCTAACTAGGTTCAAGTGACAAAGAACACTTTAAAACCAAAATCTGTCAAGTCTTGTATATGAGCATTCATCAATCAAAAACAAGAATGAGTGATAAAGTTAAAAGTGTTATTAGAAGATTATTTGTTCACTGGCATATAAGGATATGTTACCAGTTGAACTCTGGCAGAAAGAAGAACTTCCATAGTTGGTGAGGAAATTACTTTCCACCTCATTCCACGTTGAGCACCAATTTTGCAAGAAAGTCAGGATATAAATAAATAAAACAATAAAAATGCTTTAGGTTCAGATCAGAGTACTGATTCCTAGGCTCAGGTTCTGCACTTTTTCTATGGTCAGTATGTGTGTGTGTGTATATGTATGTTACATGAATATAAAGAGAGAGTGAGAGAGAGTATGTGTGTGTATACGTGAGAGAGGGTACTTCTGGTATCATCTGTCCTTTCCACATATTCTGTACTATATTACAGAAATCAGAAAATTGTGCCATTTAATTTCATACTTTCTTCCCAGCCTTCTAACTGACTTTTCAGTAGTAGGAAACAGAAAGGAGTAGAGCCAGTGCCAGCTCAGAGGAACTGCCTACTATTACAGGAGCATCAGACAATGGGGCCATCCCAGAATCAGAGTGTGGACATAATGCATTATAAGTGAGATCTGTAACACATCAATTTGAGGGGTAGTATAATGAGGGAGCAACAGCTTCAGTTTGTGAAATAACATGGCTGGTTACATGGGTTACTTTAAAAGGCACTTTTGGGAGCAAAAATACTTTGACATTTTGAAGACTACCTCTCTCTCCACATTTTGGACTCTTTGCTTATTTTTTAAGATTTTTTTTTTGTGGGGGAGACAAGAATGAGCTAAGAAACAATAAAAAGTAATAAGTAATTAGGGTGATGTATGGACTTGTCCAACATAACTGCAGCAAGTTCATCCTCCCTTTTCTAAATAAATGGTAACTCCTTTTAAATATAACTTTCCAAGATCTGCTTGATACTCCCTTCAAGGTACACCTATGACAAATGTCATATTTCTCTAATGGGCAAGCCAGCCTTTTCATTCTGAATTTCTCGATTTTGCCCGCGAGACAGCTGGTATGTGGGAGAAGATTGGAAAGATACTTTTTTATATATATATATAAAGTGTGCATTAAAACAAGGACATGCAGAGGATTGCTCCCAGAATCTTGGGATTTGTGCAGCTGTCTATGAGCTAGCTAATGGAAACTATCCTGACCTGAGGGTTTACTAGCAGAGGAATTGCTCATTGGAGTGTCCTAGATTGCTTAACTTATTATATTAAGAGGGTTCCTTATTATTTCTTTACCTAAAACATGTGATTTTGTGCTGAATACAGGTGGGTAAATCTTGGGTTTGACATCTGTGTCTGATGCAGCAAGTCTTATAAAATATTCAAATGCAAGGGTACCATGTTGACCATAACACAAATTCCAAAGTCCACATTGTAGTAAACCTTTATTAGGCCAGCCAAAAAGACACAAAAATCTCTGTGCAACTTTTCATAATGAAAAGTTTCTTCTTTGGGCAAAGATGCTTTTAAAAAGCATTCACAGGAAGTGGGGCAGGGGTGATAGGGTTAGAGCAGTCATTCCCGAACTTTAGTCTTCCAGGTGTTTTGAGCTTTGGCTTCCAGAAGGCCCAGCCAACTTGATCAGCCTCAGGAACTCTGTGAGCTGAAGTCCAGAACACCTGGAGGGCCAAAGTTTGGAAACCATTGTGTTAGACTAACAATGTGTATGTTGTCTTCAAATAGTATGAGAGGAAGAATGTGCAGACTATCAAATTAGGGCTACTCAGGCCACACTCCCAATTGATCTGGGCTCACAGGGAGCAAGAAAAGAAATAAAAGCAGAGCAATAAAATTAGGTTTTCTTTGTAGGCCATTTCCACACAACACTGTTATAGTGCTATAGACCACTTCTATTCCAGTTTAGAGAGGGGCTCTTTGACCTCAGTAGAGTACAGACTCCAGAAAGGATGTTGACAGTGGAATAATAGCACTAAGTGTAGTACGGAGATGGCCGTAGTCTCTGTGCCTCATGTAAATGGGTCTTATGTTTATGCCGAGCCACCATCAGAGTGTTTGAGAACCAGGTAGCTCTGGCAGGAGTCTCACTGTATCTTCTCTCCACACATTCCCGGTCCTGTCAGTGCTATTCCTTTCCTCAGTTTCTCCCTATCCACTGTGAGAGTGTCACAATGTGGAATGGTATCCTGCTGCTTTTGCTGAGTAGGTTCCTCTCCCTACTGGGTTTTTGTGTGTGTTTTTTTTGGTCTTATTTTTCATCCCCCCCCCTTTTTCTTTTGTCTTACTTTTGTCTCCTTTTCTCTTCTCACATTTTTTTAAAAGAGCCTTTCTTTTCTCCTTAGGGTTCCTGGCCATTTTCCTGACTTTTATGGCCCCTAAGCCCTCTTCAAATGCTGTTCTTTGGCAAGAAAGTACATCTGTCTGATGAGCCCTCTCAGTGCTTATTTTGCTTAGGCAAGGGGTATATTAATCAGTATTGCTACATTTACTGTGGATTTATTTCCGCTTATTTCCATTTATGAGAAGGTGCAGATAACTACTAGAAGAAACACATTTACGAGTATGTAAGCTGTTCTCCATTTGAGAATACAGAAGACCTCCTGGAAATCTCAAACCTGACTGATGCATAGCTCGCAGGCCTTTTTGTAGGAATATAGTGAGTTTCATATGTAGTTCTCTATATTCTGAAAGATGGATATGAATTTGGATGCTGCATCAGCCAAAGCAAATCCCTAGAAAACAGTTTAGGGAAATTTATCTTTGGTTGGAGTGAATAAAGTCCCAGTTTAAACTTCCTCTTCCTGCACTGTAGGATATCACTGCTGAGAAGCTGAATTCAGTATTCTTTAAGCCATACAAATGCATTGGTATATGTGTTGACCATACTGATTTTGGTTTTGTTCCAGGAAAGGCTGTGTTAATTTCTTTGGTAAATCCATGAAATTAGAATCTTTGAAGTCAGCATGTTTTACAATCATATGTTTAGGAGTTTGTAATGATGGCACTTTCTCTTTAAACATTCATCTTTTCAAGAAAAAGGAAAATAAATTATTTGTTTAAACCCTCTTCACCGATTTAAATAAAGCAGTCTCTTGTATTGGCTTTAACAAGCAAGGATGTTGAAGATGGCGTATTGGTATATAGTCATAGGCAAGTTGCTGTTCTGTTTCAGAGGGCTTCTAGAAAAAGAAATTTAAATTAATGTAAATTAAAATAAACATCAAACTGGGTTTATAATGCATGATCTTCATTATTTTAGTTGGGATTTGACCTGAAATATGGTTTACACATATAGATATACTCTCAGAATACTAAAAAGGGTAAATGTTCCAGTTAATGTTGCACATTTTATTGCAAGGATTTGTACTAGTTAATTCCTGGATTATGTTGCACTTTTTAGAGATTAGGAAAAGGACCACTACACTTGTAATGGGTCCTTTGGAAGCTCAATGCAAATATAGATGAGTTAGGGTTAAATTTCATGTTTTCTTGATTGTCATCCAATGTTAGTCTCCTACAGTCATTTTTTCTTCAAGAAAAAAGTAGAAATAAAAGTAGGCATTTTACAACATTGCCACTCGCAAACAGTGTCCCTACATTTTCAGCGGTTTGCTATGTGTAATTTTTTTTTTTAACAGAACAGAAACAGGTGAGCTAAAATTTGCATCAACACGCCTTGGCTTTTTTTCCTTCACTGGAGTACCTTTTTGTCCTGAACAATGTAATATACTGGGGGTAGGGGGAAAGAGTTCCCTTCCATTTTCCAGGAAGCCATAATGCTGAGAAGCATAAATGACATATTTGGGTTTTCAGTATTGGCCACATTCGTTGGGGCCAGTGCTGCTCTCATTTGATTAAGGAAATACAATTAATGTAAATTTGCCCCTTCCCCTAACCCAAACCCAAACCCTCACTGTGAAAAATGTATTCAGAGAATACCGCTGGATTCATTCAATGCGTTTTTTTTTTCATTTGAATGAGGGATCATCACCTAATTTGCTCTTGAGCAGAGTTTTGCCCGCAGAAAAATTCCTTTAGTGACATCCAATTTTGACTGCTCCTCCAGTGCTATTTTTTTGTGTGGAAAAAAACAACAACCCAGTTTGCTTCGATATGGCTTTCCCTCTCAGGTAAATGGTACGGATGGGGAACAGATCTGGATGTGATTCAGCAGCGGGCAAAGGTTTACAGCCTAATGCCTTCACAAAAGGTCCTAGTCTGGGACAGGCCCCCTCCTAAAAGAAAGATCGAGAAACATGAGCTTTGGTTTGCTAATCCTTCCTCTGAGGTCATAGTTCCAAAGCAGCCAGTATCCTTTCATGAGGAAATGTAATCATATGGTAAGAGTCAGCATGATGTTGTGGCTTAAACATTTGACTGTGACCCTGGAGACCAGAGTTCAATTCCCTGCTCAGCCATGGAAACCCACTGGGTGTCCTTGTGTGTGTCACACACTCTCAGCCCCAGAAAACCCTGTGATAGGTTCTCCTTAGGGTCACCATAAGTTGGAAATGACTTGAAGGCAAACAACAAAAACCATTTGCAGAATGATTGCAAATCCGATCTTTTTGTCCCCAAAGCCAGCCAATTATATGGATCCCCAGAGAACTCTTCCTCTTAAGTCTGTTGCAGTCCACTTATCAGCGGTGGCTGCTTCTCCCACTCTTCCCAGTTTGTTTTCTCTACAAGGTGTCTTCATCTTATTGGTATAATCCCAAAATATTTAATGGAATTCAGCAGCGCAGTCCCTTAGTGACAAGCAAATTCAGGAGAAATTGTAAAGAAACTATTGTGTTGTGGATTTCATCCAGTAAGATGCTAAAGATAGTTTCTAAACCGTATAAAGCTAGCTTGGTAAGCACAGCCAAACCACCTTCTTTTAAAGGTGAATAATTGTTTTTCCTTGAAGCTACATATTCATATGTGTAATTCTGGGCTGACATTTTTCCACTGAGCTGTTATAGTCGTTCGTCTTGCGTGGAGAAAATGACGTGCACACTTTGTATTCATACAACAGCTGTCAGCAAAATCCTTAGGCCAGGTTGTTTTTCCTTGGAAGTCAGATGTTTTGATTTTCTGCCATCAAAATGTATCTAGGCCCAGATCTGTCTAAATAACATGGTTATGAAAGATTGTCACCTGTCTTTCTGGATATGTTCCAGAAATTAATACTTCCTTGGAATTTTATTTACTTATTGTTAATCATTTAAGCAGGTTATCTTTATTGTCTATTAAATTAGATAAATGGTTGGACTGAATATATAATAGCTGCAATACATAACATTCTTCTGTATTACAAATGTGCTGTGTCTTGCCTTGGGAGAGCCTGTATGGTATAAGCTGTTTAGTAGCAGTGTAGGACTCTGAGAGACAGGGTTCAAGCTGCTGCTCAGTTACAGAAGCCTACTGGGTGACCTTGGGAGAGTCATACTATTTTAGCCTAATTGGAAAACAGGCAAACCTCCTTTGAATAAATTGTCCCAGGGAAACCCTCTGATAGGCTACTATATGTCAGAATCAGCTTCAGGGCACATGACAACAATGGTTTGCCTTTCTACCTCCCAAACATTATACTAACACTCCAAAGCAGTAGCTTCTGTGGGAAGTTGTTTTTTAGGTATGTGGTACATGGCACATTTACACCTCCAGTTTAGAGACACTTTTTTTTTAATTGGTTAACCATGCTCTTTACCATACAATACTTTCTCATGAAATGTCAGTTTGGGCTTTGAAAATCATTAGCACAGTAGCCAAAGTTTAAACCCTAACTACCAAAATGGAAATCCAGTAACTTTACTAAAAATGCTATCGGCAAGATGACAGCATAGAATATATAGTACATTGAAATATATTCTACCTCATTCATAATAATAGCATCATCTGTGCAAGAAGGAGTGTAATAAAGCTGGAAAACACCTAAAGTTTAGGGTTGTCAGATCTCATGGCCTGGTCCTGAATCTCCAGTTTTCATAGGTTATCTCCAGGCAGGAAACAAGTGTGCAAATTCTCCAGTTTTGGTGGCCTCCGCTTCAAACAAGAGGAAAGGGCTGTATGCAGATTGCCAACTCAGCTGAGAGAACATCAGCTTCATACAATTTACAAGGCTTAACTGATTTGTTGCTACAACTTGGAAAGACACTTCAAGGAGTTTATGGCCCTTTTTGCACGGCATTTGCGAAATGAAAGGGCCCCTTGAGCGTTGCATAAATGTGAGGAGCAGTCCACATGATGCACTCACATTTACGCGACGCTCAAGGGCCTGATGCAGACTGCGCATGCATTTTTTCATTTTTGGCTCAAAGCTGAAAATGCTGAGCAGTTGTGCATCACTCCGGGGCCCCGTGCACACTTACCTTGTGTGTGGAGCCTCGGGAGCCAGGCCGGTCGCACGTCCTCTCCTCAGTGCAGCCTGGGAGGTCCCAGGCTGCACTGCAAACGGAAGAGGCGGGGCGCTCGTGCGACCAGGAAGCAGCTGCAGAGCTGAAGCAGGAGGGATGCGAGAACGTTCCTCCGAAGGCTTCCTGCGTGAGCCCCGCAGCCCAGCACTGGGAAAAGGTAAGGTGCAAAAAGGCCTTAAGTTTTTACTTACTTAGCTTCCTCCTTCCCCTCTAGTCATTGTGATGCCAGGGCTCACTCTCTATTCTGCTCTGCATCCACCTTCTGGCTAGAAGAAAGTAGGGTGCATTAAATGGTCCTTATCTTGTCTCCCTACATAAATGAAAAAGAACAACCTGTTCATTTCTTCTGGATCTGGGAACAGCCATTTTAGCTAAAATTTCTCTCTTAATTTCCAAACAGGAAAATAAGTTTTTTCTCTCTCTCTGTATGTGTGTGTGTTTAAATGACAAATTATAAGCAACTTTGGTAGATAACTTCAGGTCTTGGTGTGATTCTGAACTAGCAACTGTACTAAAGTCATAGGCCTTTTCTGCACTTTGTTTTTAAAACGGGGCAGCGCGTCCTCCAGCGAGGACGTTTGCACTTGGGGCGAACTGGGTCTGGACTGCTTTCTGTAGTTTCGGACTTCAGCCTGCTCTGGAACGACTAGAACCGGTGGTTCTCCGAGCTATTGAAAGACCACTTAAAACAGGTCTTTCAATAGCCCGGCGCGCCCCAGTCCGTCGCTGCGCTCCTGTGTAGATCTGCAGGCTCGCACCAGCATGAGGCTGCAGATCTTCCAAGGGCGGGCTTCTGGCTGGCGAGCTTCTCCTGTTGGTGGAGAGCCTCCACCAACTGGAAGCCTCCATTTTCGTCCCCGGAGCAGTGTGTAGCGTGGGCACGCTCTGCTCCGGATCAGCGTGGATCGTCGGAGGGAGCGCGCCAGTCTCGTGAGTAACAGACTGCCC
Source organism: Iguana delicatissima (assembly GCA_948472985.1). Classification (NCBI taxonomy): domain Eukaryota; kingdom Metazoa; phylum Chordata; class Lepidosauria; order Squamata; family Iguanidae; genus Iguana; species Iguana delicatissima. The sequence continues at coordinate 91,308 of CAOKZL010002249.1, forward strand.
TGTTTTCTTCCCAAAGTGCGAAAAAGCCCATGGTTAATGATACTGCCAGCAGAGAGAAAATTCATGATGTACAAACTGCCATTTCCTATGCCTTGCTGGGCTCACTGGCAGGGTGAAATGTGTGAATGGTTGCTCCCCCTGCTCTTCCTCTGTGTGTGTGTGTGTGTGTGTGTGTGTGTGTGTTAATTTAAAAAAGACTGTGATGCTGATCATAAATGGAAGGAAGATAAGGCCAAGATCCCATTGAATACCAGTGGTTTGTAGTAGTAGTTTGGAATCAGCCCTGCAGTTGTGGTGATCCACATTCAGTGAGGTCCTGGATGGATCATTGTGCAAGTGGCAAAAATGTCAAACTGATCACACTACAGTCCACTACACAAACAGTTTGACTCAATAGGATCTTGATTAAGTGTAGCAGCTCCAGAGCTGATATGCTTTCCCCATGCTCTCCATATTCTTTTATACATGTTATTTAACTTTCACAGACTAGTTTTGGCCCAACCGTGCCCTTTCTCTAAATGTTGCATTTAGCTCTTGTATATGTATGCCTTTTCCTTTGTTTTAATTTTTTTCTTCCTTCCTTCCTTCCTTGGTTACACAGGAGGTCTTGCCTGTTGCAGGGGTGGAAATGCAGTTAACAGCTGCTGTTTCACTTTTGACTATTCTACAAGAGGAATCGATATCCATCCATACTTACTCCCACTCCTTCCTACACATCATTCTACAGAATTTGGAGCACAGAGATGCAGGTCAGACATATGTCATACTGCTTATTTCTTAGCTCATGATGCTTTGTTAAATAATGTACCATTTAAAACAGTGCATGCACCAAGAAAAAATAAAATAAAACAAAATGGTGAACCATGCTGCTGATGCTCTATAATGCAGTGTACAGCTGATTTTAATTTTTCTTCATCTTAAGTTAAAAATATATTAGAGCTTGGCAGGCCTTCACTGACAGAGGAGTAAGCCCCACTGAAAGTGTAATGTACTTCAAAGTATAGGTTTGTACTTGGAGAATGCAGTCCTAACTCAAAGATGGGGGTGCCTCTAGGAGATTAGGAATAGGCAAAAGTTTTGTGTAGCTAAGTGCCTTTATGCCAAAATAGCCACTATTTGTTGGCTGATATCAGAAATCAACTGCCCTTTTGGTTGAGCTCAACTAACGGAAGAGGCAGACAAAGGGTAGAGTGAGGGGAAAACTGAGTTATGCTAGTTTGAAACGTCAGCTACCACAAGAACACAGCCATTATAACAGCATAAAGTTAGGTCAGGGTGAGATTAGTGCTAAGTCATTTCCATTCACCCATAGGTATAGCACAACTTCAGCTGCCTAGTGTTAGCTCAGTTGGTTCTTGACCACCTTGGCCAACCGGATTGTATTCTTAATCTGCACTTCCCTCTAATTCATCATTGTCAATATTTATGTTCATATAGTAGTGAGTTGTATCAGTAGATTTAAACCTCCCACCAACTTTGGTAGAAAAACTAACTATATCAATCCTGTAGTAGGGCCAAATTTATCTCAAGAAAACCAAGTGAGTGGAAGTTAGTATGTGTGACACCATTTACAAGTAAATGAGAGTCAATGAGGTGAACGTAGCATCACAAAGTGAAGCACAAAAGTAATTCAAATTTAATGGAGCCCACAGTTTTTAAAATAGCAATATTCTGTTAGCAAGTACATAACATCATTATAACAGCACATAGATATGAGAGTGCAAAAATTATAAGTTCAGAATTACTACTAACAACAGCAATAAATGTCACACAGCCTATATGAGTAGGAGTTTTTAAACTTGCCTACACAGAAGGAAATCCTGTTCTGTTCATTGGTGTTTACTGCTAAGTGAGTGTGAATAGGACTGCATCCTAAAAGGGAAGTTCTCTACATGTCTACTCAGAAAGAAATCGTACTGAGTTTAGTGGAGCATACTCTCAATGCATGTAGGATTGGATCTTTAATTGATCTTTTAGGAGACACTCAGATTCTAACCAACAATTTGCTAAACAAAACTTTTAATAGATTCTTTTTATTTAAGAGCGTTGTTAATTGAGGTTACAATGTAAAAACCTCTTACAGATGCTTATTACTTAAGAGCACCATTAATTGAGGTCACAATCTAAAATAGCTTTATGAAACAGTTAACTTGATAGAACATGCTGATGTATCTGTTGACCATTTGTAATTCACAGGTGTCAGCAATGCCTGGCTAGAAACTCTTCTTGCTGCAATAGAAGCTTTGCCAAAAGAAACCATCAGACATGAGGTAACGCTGGTTTTGCTGAATATGATTTAGGCAAGGGATATATTATACAGTAGAGTCCTGGTTATCCGACGTGCGGTTATCCGACGTTCTGGATTAACCGATGTCGCAGCGGCCTGGGGGCGTGGCCGTAGGCATTTCTGTGCCCCCAGACATGCCCAGGCACGCCCCCCAAATGGCGGCCGCCATGGGCCTCCGTGTCATCCGACATTTCGGTTATCCGACCCTGCTCCTGCCCGTTTAGGTCGGATAACTGGGACTCTACCTTGTTGTTTTCTGAAAGTTTGGTCTAGTTATATATTCATCCAGGATCAAAGCATAGATGCTCCTCAGTTCTCAGATGAATGTCCCTGCCCTGCCAGGAGTGTCAGTCTCTGATTAAATTTGCCTTCATAAGTTTCACACACAAAAAAATTTGTGAGATAGTGAGATTTACTGATTTATCTTTAATTATTTTCTTGGGGGAAATCTGTGAATTTTATGAATTAGGTTTCTATTTTAGTAAAAGGTAGAAAATGTGATAGCTGTTAGTGTTTAAGAAGTGTTGAAGTGTTGAATCAGGGCTGAAGTGTTGAGTCAGATCAAGACCTGTGTAATCCAGCAGTCTGTTCACGTACTGACCAATCCATTGTCCATGGGAAGCTTGCCAGCTTGACATTTCATTTTATTTTATTACGGTCAACAGACCATTACCCAGCTTGACATAAATGTACTTTCCCTCTCCTCCATCCTGTACTCCCCACCAGCTGAGAGGCGTACGACCTTTGAGATTGAGGTGACATGGGGCCATCCTGACTAGTAGCTATTGACAGCTCCATTTTCTGTGATTTTGTCCTGTCTTCTTTTAAAGCTGTCCCAGTTGGCAGTCTTACTGTGTCTTGTGCCAGTGAGTTCCAAAGTTAACTATTCCCTGTTTGAAGTACTGCTGTAATCGACCGAACCCAAAGGGTGATCACCAATGGCTGCTTTTCATCCTGGAGAGAAGTGACTATTGGGGTGTCACAGGGTTCTGTCCTGGGCCCTGTGCTATTCAGCATCTTCATCAATGACTTGGATGAAGGAGTAGAGGGCATGCTGATCAAATTTGCAGATTTGCAGATGATACCAAATTGGGAGGGGTTGCTAATACACCAGAGGAGAGGATCAAATTTCAAAACGACCTTGACAGACTGGGCCAAAGCTACCAAAATGAATTTCAACAGAGACAAATGTAAGGTCCTGCGCTTAGGCAGAAAAAATGGAATGCACAAATATAGGATGGGGGACGCGTGGCTGGATAGCAGTATGTGTGAAAGGGATCTAGGAGTGTTGGTAGATCACAAGCTGAACATGAGTCAGCAGTGTGATGCAGCAGTCAAGAAAGACAACGTGATTCTTGGTTGCATCAATAGGAGTATGGTGTCTAGATCAAGGGAGGTAATGGTACCACTCTATTCTGCATTGGTTAGGCCTCATTTGGAATACTGTGTCCAGTTCTGGGCACCTCAATTCAAGAAGGATGTCAACAAGCTGGAACATGTCCAGAGGAGGGCGACCAAAATGGTGAAGGGTCTGGAAGCCATGCCCTGTGAAGAACGGCTTAGAGAGCTGGGTATGTTTAGTCTGCAGAAGAGAAGGTTAAGAGGGGACATGATAGCCATGTTTAAATATTTGAAGGGATATCATGTTGAGGAGGGAGTGGACTTGTTCTCTGCCGCTCCAGAGATTAGGACAAGGAGCAATGGATTCAAGCTGCAGGAAAGGAGATCCCACTTGAACCTGAGGAAGAAGTTCCTGATGGTCAGAGCTGTCTGGCAGTGGAATATGCTGCCTCGGAACGTAGTGGAGTCTCCTTCTTTGGAGGTTTTTAAGCAGAAGCTGGATGGCCATCTGCTGGGAATGCTTTGATGGGTGTTCCTGTATAGCAGGGGTTGGACTTGATGGCCTCTGTGGTCACTTCCAACTCTATGATTCTATGAGTCTAATCTCTCCTGAATCTCATAATATCCAGCTTCGATGAATGGGTTCTAGTATTTGTCAGAGATTAAAGAAATCTGCTTTCTTTATATAATGCATAAATTTATATGTCATATCTCTCCTCACTTGCCTGTTTTCTAAGCTAAAGAGCCCTAAATATAATTTTACTTACGGGGCACTTGTTCTGCGCCACTAATCATTTTGGTCTCCTTTTTCTGAAACTTGCCTGGTTGGCCGTTCAAACAAGCTAGCAACGGATATAGATTGTATATACTGTGTTTTATCCTCTTCCTATAGAGAAAATCCCTATTCTTCCATCAGCAATGAGGGGTTTTGCACGTATTTATATTTTGTGCAAATTATGGAAGATCTAATGGATTTCTTTTGCATCCTTAGTCTCTCCCCCACCCCTATATTTTTAAAGATTTTTATTTCTCTATTTGTCATTAACAACAAATACTGAGATAAAAAGATATCTGGAATAAATATCAGAATTGTACTAGGTAGGGATGAGGGACTCCACAGTCATAAATGAAAGGAAAAGCATATAGAAATCTATATCTGTAGGAGGAGTAAGGGTAACAATATACTTTGCTTGTTTTGATTAGTATATGAAATTCTTCTTCGTGGTCTCTGTGCCTTACACACTAGGAGCTTTCGCGCATGCACGGTAGCGTTCAGAAGATTCTAGAGCAGTGGTTCTCAACCTGTGGGTCCCCAGATGTTCGTGGACTTCAGCTCCCAGAAGCCCCAGCCACTATGGTCAATGCTCAGGGCTTCTGGGAGCTGAAGTCCACAAACATCTGGGGACCCACAGGTTGAGAACCACTGTTCTAGAGCTTAGTAGCTTGGCGGGAAGCCCTCCTCCAAGCCCATACTGAGCATACTCAGCCTGCTGAGCAACGGTCACTCCTCAGTTCTTTCTCATCCACCTTAGCGAACAGAAGGTTCTTTCTTAGTGGCTTATCTTTGATTGCGTTTCTTGGCGTTTCTTGGCTTGACTAACGGATTTTCGGACTTTGACTACAGATTTGGATAACGGGCTTGATTTCTGGTATTTTGGACCTCCTTAACCCCCTTTTCTTCGCCTCTCTTCGAACCCTTCGGCTTCTTCTTCTCCTCCGTCTAAGTTTTCTCCTTCATCTTGGATTCCCCGTCTATGTCGGCCCTCTTCAAAAACTGTATAACTTGTGGACGGAAAGTCGCTCTGTCCGACGCCCACCGCGAGTGCCTCTTTTGTTTAGGGGAAACCCACAACGTAAGGGCCTGTTCTATTTGTTGAGAGTTCACATCTCAAACTCTTCGAAACCGCTCGTCATGACTAAAATCACATTGTTGGGAGGAGTCCCTGCGAGCGAAAGAACAGCTCGAGGCTCACATTGTTATGTCTCAGACATCGTCTTCGGGGCGGACATCGACCATTCCATCTACGGTGGCGGTGGCTGCCGCACCGTCCACTGCTTCAGTATTGAGCTCGTTACCGCCATTGAGACCGCCCATCTCCTCGTTACCGAGGATTCCGAAGCTGTCAGCGGCAGCTAAATCAACTGAGGAAGCACCTGCGGGCTTGCGGGCTGCTAAGTCATCCAGGCCTCTAACTACGGCTCAGCGGAAACATCCTGCTGCCCAGAACGTCGCCAAGGAGAAGGGCAAAAAGAAGAAAAGGAAGGAGAAGAGGCGCTCCCCTTCTAAGGTGGCCCGCCTTCCCATACCTCCACCAACACAGCTCACTGGGGATCCAGGCGAGCAGTCAGACCAACAAGAGATCCTTGAGGTGTTGGACGAGGAGCAGACCATGGAGGTCTTGCCCTTGGAACCACCTGCTCTGATGGCTACAGTACCCCCGCCGAGTCACTGTACGACGGTAGACTGCCGGGAGGAGGTTATGGCCCAACATTGGCCTTTGCCCAGTTACCGGGCAACCTCTGGCAGGAGCGAGTCCCGCTCTCCTGAGCAGAGAGTCAGGCCTCCATCGCCGCGCCACAGGGAGATGTACTCCGAGAGGGCCCACTCTCGCCCTTCTACTGACTCGCTGTATACCTCCGCCTCCTATCTTGGAAGGTACGGTCGAGAACACCTGTGGCGCGAGTATCCGGGATCGTACCTATCCTACTCGCCATCCTATAGGGATAGGTACCACCGTGACCCCCAACATTGGTCACCTTACCGCCGATCCCGCTCACCCTCAAGGGAAGGCCACCATTCCTGGTATTGGAGGTCACCCAGTCGATCACCCTGTCCCCGCCACAGGAGGTCCAGGAAGCCCACACCCTGCTATAGGGCGGTGTCACCTCCCCTGAGGGTTACGTCGACTGCAACTCGCCCGGTGTCGGAATCCACCTCGACACAGGCGACTGTGCCGGCCAGGACGGTTACGCAGGTGATCCAGTGAGCACGGCCTACGGTACTGCCCATCGCTGTAATACCGACGCCCCAGCCTGCAGCTCTGACCACGCTACCATCTATGGTACCAGTAACGACTGTGGCACCAGTGGTTACCCTGACTCTTCCTCCCCGTAAACCATCTATGGGGAGGTCTGTGGAGAGATCTCCAAATCACTCCTCCCAGTCATATGAAACAGATTCTGACTCAGATGACTCTACACCAACGTCACATGAGTCACCCCTTCTGGGCTTCGGAAACCTGGGACCTGAGTTGGCACCGGAGGATGTGAAACAATTCTCCGCCATCCTCCTTCGTATGGCTACGGCGCTTGGCCTAAAGGTTGCGGACCCGGCTCCAATGGTGGAGGACCTGGTCTTCCAATGTACACGTCCACCATCCACTGCACCGTTGCCTTTCCTGCCAGTGCTCATGGAGGCCTTGAAACACCCATGGGCCAAGCCAGCTTCTGCTCAGCCAGTTCCACACTGGCTGGAGCATTTGTACCGTATGCAGAAGGAGAATGCGGAGTTTCTCTTCAGCCACCCGGTACCGAACTCGATTGTTGTCAAGTCTGCCCAGACTAAAGGTGGCAACAGGGCTCACACTGCCCCACCTGACCGCAAAGGCCACAGGCTGGATACCTTCTGCAGGAGGTTCTACACCGCTTCCTCCCTGATTGCCAGGGTGTCCAATACGCAGGCTTGTGTGGCAGCCTACCACAGAAATCTGCTCAACCACTTCTCCCCTCTTCTGGCCAACCTTCCAGAAGAGAGCCGTGCAGGTGCCACCCAGTTCTTTAACGAGGCGGTGGCATTTGCTAATCAGCAAATTATCTCGTCAAGGCACACCGTGGAGGTTGCTTCAAGAGTTATGGTCGGCTCCATTGCCCTTCGACGGTACGCGTGGCCTAGATCGTCGGGGTTGCAAGAGGACAGCCGAAGGAGGTTCGAGGACCTCCCCCTCGACAGCCAGGGACTGTTCCATACCATGACCGACGAGGCCATGGATCATCTCGTTAAGGCGCGCCTGACCGCCAAGAAGATGGGTATACATTAACCATCTCAGCCTCGCCGGTCCTTCGGTTCCCGACCATCGTGGCGCAGATCCTCGTCCTCCACCTTCCAACAGCGGTCTCCTCGATCTACGCAATCCTGACCATCCACTGCTTCCTCAGCACAAAGACTTTTCTGGAGACGCCCATCCTCTTCAAAAAAGTCTTCATCCGGGACGAAGTCGTGGTTTTGACCACTTTCACAGGTCGCCACCGCAACCAACCTTCAGTCTGCCAGCAGCCTTTGAAGATCAACCAAGCCTGGCAGACACCTCGCCGAGTGGCGTCACGTCACCACAGACTCTTGGGTTCTTTCCATCGTCCGTCTTGGCTACGCCATAGAATTTCAAGATATTCCACCACGAGGCGTCCACTATTCCACCCCGGTCAGCCCAGTTCTGCTGGAAGAGATCCAGTCCCTCCTGCAAAAGGGAGCGATCGAAGAACTTCCATCCTCGGTCTCTACCACCAGCTTCTTCTCCCGGTACTTCACAGTACCGAAGTCAGATGGAACCCTGCGACCCATTCTGGACCTCAGAGGGGTGAACGAATACATCTGCCCCAAGAGGTTCAAGATGGTCACGGTATCATCGATCCTTTCTTTCCTTTGACGAGGGGACTAGTTCGCATCCATCAATCTTTGGGATGCTTATTTTCACATTGCCGTTCGCCCGCAGCACAGACGATACCTACGGTTTGTGGTCGACGGTACCTGTTACCAGTACAGGGTACTACCGTTCAGACTCTTGACCGTGCCCAAGGTCTTCACCAAATGCATGGCCCCCATGGTATCGTTCCTGCGGACGAAGGGCATCTCCATCTACCCTTACCTGGACGATTGGCTGTTGGTGGCGTCCTGCAGACACAAACTCTTCAAAGACATTCACCGGGCACTTACCCTTCTTACCCATCTCGGTCTCCGGGTCAACCCGCAAAAGTTTCATTTCGAGCCCGCGAGAGTTCTCGACTTCATCGGGGCAACCCTGGACTCGGTATCGGCCAAGGCCTACCTACTGATGGACTGTGCATGGATGCTTCGTCGGGCCGTGTCTACTGTCCTCAGCGCCCCAACGGTAACAGTGAAGAGAATCCAACAGCTCCTCAGGTACATGGCCTCGACTATCACTGTGACCTACCTGTCCAGGCTCTGTGCACGACCTGTTCAGCACTGGTTCATCCAAGTTTTCGACCCACTCCTGGACAACCAGAGATGTCTCCTTCGCCTGCCCCCACAGGTGCGCCGCTCCCTGCAATGGTGGCAGTCTTACAACAATCTACTCTCAGGCATACCCTTTTAAGGAGCCGACTCCACATGTCACGGTGACAACAGATGCCTCCCTTTTCGGATGGGGGGCTCACTGTGGCCATCTCAGAGTCCGGGGCTGGTGGATTGATGACAAGACCATCATCCACATCAATGCCCTCAAGCTACTTGCCATCTGGAAAGCTCTGAGGGCATTTTGCCATCTCGTCACAGGCCATACGGTATTGATCTTGACGGACAACACAACGACAGTCTGTTATGTCAACAGGCAAGGAGGGACTCATTCAACCACCCTCCTCAACATTACCCTCGACCTCTGGAACTGGTGCGTCACACTCCGAATCTATCCGGTAGCGGTACACCTAGCCGGGCAGGACAACACCACAGCAGACGCCCTCAGCAGGGACACCACTTGCCACCATGAGTGGTCCCTCTCGGGCAAGGCGTTCCAGATGATACGAGACCGCTGGGGTGAGTCGACGATCGACCTCTTCGCCACCAGCCAGAACACGAGGTGCCGCCGGTATTGCTTGAGGGCCGGCCGGGGTCGCGGCTCCATTGGCGACGCCTTCCAGTTCGGGTGGAACAAGGGATTTCTCTACGCGTTCCCCCGTTTCCCCTCCTGGGTCGAGTGGTCTCCAAGATCCTCGCGGACTGAGACGACATCATCTTTGTAGCCCCGTACTGGCTGAGACAGCACTGGTTCGGCCCCCTGTTCGAGGCTGCCCGCGGTTGACTCCTCAGGCTCCCAGCAACACGGGATCTCCTGTCCCTCTCCAACGGTCTCATTCTCCACCCAGACCTGCCACTCCTGGCCCTCCATGCCTGGCAGATATTGCCCTAGACGATCCCGTCATTGGCAACATCTTGACTGCGGCCAGGAAGGAGTCGACATGCCGCAACTATCATTACAAGTGGCAACGCTTTGTTGCCTTTGCCGAAGCATGACAGGAGCCGGTATCGCCTGTCAACCTGCCTACCGTGCTCCACTTCCTTCTACACCTCCGAGAGCAGGGCTTAGCCTTCCCTTCCCTGAAGGTCTACCTTGCTGCTATCATGGCATACCAACTTCCACGGTCTCCGTTCGCAGCTCTCTTCCATGATGCTACCGTAAAGCAGTTTATGAAGGGCCTGCACCACCTCTATCCACCTGTATCGCCACCGCTACCACCGTGGTCACCATTGTTGGTGCTATCATAATTGACGAGACTGCCCTTCGAGCCCATGGCAATCACAGATGACAGGCTGCTCACCATGAAAACTGCCTTCTTGGTGGCTGTCACCTTGGCCAGACGGGCGGGAGAGCTGACAGCTCTGCGGTCTGACGAGCCGTACCTCGTCTTCCATAGAGACAAGGTGGTCCTTCGGCCTGACATCTCTTTCCTGCCGAAGGTGGTGTCTAATTTCTACCTCAGCCAAGACATCATCTTGCCAACCTTCTACCCGGACCCGACTACACCTTTGGAGCAATCCCTTCGCTCCCTGGATGTTCGTCGGGCCCTGGCCTCCTATACGGACAGGACTGCCTCTTTCCAACAGACCCCGCACCTCTTTGTGTGCTATGGCCAGCATCTAAGAGGCCAAAAAGTCTCCACCCAACGCTTTTCAAAGTGGATGACCCAGACTATCTAGCTGGCGTACGAGCTGGCCAAGAAGCCTCCGCCAGCCTTGCTCAGGGCTCATTCCACCAGAGCCGTGTCGACATCGGCAGCCCTCCTACGAGGAGTCAACCTGCAGGAACTCTGCTGTGTGGCGACCTGGTCCCAGCCATCGACCTTCGTGCGCCACTACAGACTGGACTGCCGGTCCCGTAGAGCTGCCCGTTCCGGACGTGCGGTGCTGGTTTCCATTCTTTAGGACCTGACCCACTGTCCAACTGGTAAGCTACACAGTCTCCTAGTGTGTGAGGCACAGAGACCATGAAGAAGAAGAAGAACAGGTTGCTTACCTGTAACTGTGGTTCTTCGAGTGGTCATCTGTGCCCTCACACACACCCGCCCAGCCGTCCCCTCTTTCTCAGGTCCCTTACTGGCGAACTACAGAACTGAGGAGTGACTGTTGCTCAGCGGGCTGAGCATGCTCAATATGGGCATGGGGGAGGGGTTCCCGTGAAGCTACTAAGCTCTAGAATCTTCCGAACGCTACCGCGCATGTGCGAAAGCTCCTAGTGTGTGAGGGCACAGATGACCACTCGAAGAAACAGAGTTACAGTTAAGCAACCTGTTCAAATTTATTATTTTTAATATTTTATTTATCATGTGTTGGTTTTTATATTAACAAAGGCATTTAATCTTGCTTGTCTGTTATATTTCAAATGCTTATTTTAATATAATTGTTGTATTAGATTATTGAGCAGTTCTTATACATCTGTTGTCCGTTGCCTCAGTAAAATCAGTAAGAAAACACTTTATAAATCTTAATAATAACTAGGGATGGGACAAATCCAGAATTTTCTGAATTGAATCTGGACCCAAATCCCTGGAAAGTTCTGGGAATACACGAATCTCACGGATCTCGAATCTTTTGAATCCTTTTTTTTAAAAAAGGGTTTAGAAAACAAGTAAAAGAATGTACTTACTGAAAAGTGTTTTTGAGGGAGAATTTGGCAAGTTTCAAGTCCTGCAACAAGGAAGGCACTTAAAAAACAAACACCAGCCTCTAGTCCAGTCTCAATTCTGCACCCTGCAGTCTCAAGTCAAGTCTCAAGTCCTGCAACAAGGCACTTAAAAAAAAAAAGCCTCTAGTCCAGTCTCAATTCTCTACCCTGAAGTCCAGTCTTAAGTCCTACAAGGGACTTTCAAGTCAAGTCTCTAGTCCATTCTCAATCATTCCCAATCCCTATCCCTCCAGTCTCAAGTCAAAAGAATAGAGATTATTATCTTGCAGAGGGAGGTAGCACGAGCGAGCACAGGCAGCCCCACAAGCCGGCACAGGCAGCCCCTGGTGTGTGCACATGGCTTTATGCCATGATTTTTGCCTGCCCAGGGGCCTGCTGGCCAATCAGACCTTTGGCAGGCTCCAGAGGCACCAATTTTTAAAAACAAACTATGGTGGATTCAAAAGATTCGGTTCGTCTATTTTGGTGAGGGATTCAGATCCACGAATCTCGAATCCTTGCGGAGGATTCAAGGATCCGAGGATTCGGTTGGCCCATCCGTAATAATGAGAGTAACTAATTATAAAAGGATATCTTTTTATTAGAGTTTGGATAACATCAGCTGAAACAGAATAACTGATAAAAAATACTAGGTGTTTTTTTTTTTTTTAGCCTTCAGTTTTGAACCATGAAAGAAACAAATTCTCAAATATTTCTTTTAAATAAAAGCTGATTTTCTGCTGTTGAGGTATTGGTTGCATATCACATAATTTGGAAATTATGCCAGAAAAATATTGAACATTGCTGAACTTATCTAATAAATTACATACACTGCATTAGTTTGGACGCTGCTGAGATATAATAGGAAACTACTGTGTCCTACTAAATTAATAAGCCTTCGTGAGCCCTGGACCTGCTTGTTTCCTCTTACTTTTCCTCATGTAGCTGCAAGGATCTAAAGCTTTGGCTTCCATTTCTAAACCACAATCTCCACAGTATTCAAATCCTGGGAACTATGGTTTGTTTAAACTACTAAGTGAACAAACCTGAATCAGAAATGCTGTTTGATCATAGCTTGTTCCCATTAATAAGAAAACTGGTGGAGAATCTCTAGCCTATTATCTGCATCTGGCTCATAGCTAAATACTTTAATATGGCTTTATGGTGTAAAGTCTGTTGTTGTGGTTTTGCTCCTTTTGTCTGGCAGTAGCTCAGCCCTCACTGTGGCAAAAAGAAGTAAGCAGAATTCAGTGCTTGCTCTCTTGTGTGGTCAGGACCTGTTGATCTCTCAGTTATGCATAGACAATGAAGACTCGGGCTGTGTCCCATGGGGTAGAGCAGCCATACACAATCCCCAGGACTTCAAAGTTGCTACCATCACAATCAAGTATGCTTGTGGCAGCCTCTGGTGGGAAAAGAAGAGACAGTTTTCCTGATTTCAACCATCTGCTGATGTTTCCAGCCACCAGCAATCTTCAGAGGGGAATCACATAAGCCAGAGTGATGGGGTGAAGTAGGTTGAAAGAGCCCCATAGAATTATTACCAATATGCTTGAGAAGGTACCAGAGAAGAAGTTCTCTGTGCATGTGTGTTTGTTGTGTATGTGTGTGAGAGAAAGGTGAATTAAGAGAAGACCGGGGGGTGTGGGTTTAGGAGTGTTGAACAGGTAACCCAAAAAAGGGAAGAGAAGGAGGGTTTCTGGTCCTGCACACTGTCATCTTTGGTTGCTCACAGTGAATTGTGGTTTGTTAAAAATCAGAAATCAAATCTTTCCATGTCCTGCAGCTGTGAAAGGGAAGTTCATTGGGGAGGAGGTGGGAAAATGCAAGGTTTCTGCAGGCTTATTTAGATGGCAGGAAACCATGATTACAACTGAACTTGGTTTTTGTTAAATTTCTGTGCTTTAGAAGCTTTAAAAATATTTTGTTTTTTCCACAATATGGGGAATTCCAAAATAAATATAAATTAGCATGAATTCTCTCATAGAGCCATTTCTGCCCTACACTGTTATAGTGCTATTATTCCACTTTCAACATGCTGTGGAATTCTGGGGTTTGTAGTTTTCTGAGGACAAAGAGATCTCTGGCTGAGAATTCTAAATGCTCCTCCCTAAACTGCAAACCCTGAGATTTCATACGATGTTGAAACTGAAATCTTAGCACGATAACAGTGTAGTGCGGAAAGGCCCGTAGTTGAATGCCCAGTGTGCTGGCCACTAAAAGAAATCCTCATTTCAAACTTCTCTCTTTCAGTGGTTAACTGAGACTTTAGATGAGCTGCTATTTGTCAGTCTCACTCTGCACTGAGGGAGATAAGTATACAACTAATTTCACATAGAGCTTCCTAATGAATGAATGAATGCTGTCTTTTTTATTAAAATGAGAAACTATTGCTTTTAAAAACCAATGAAAGTATACTAGAAGGTACTGCTTCACACACACCCCACCACTACCAGCATCTCCAGCTGCGTGGCTGTTTGAATTCTAAGCAGGAGGTGGTAGCATTTAGATCAGTTTTTTTCGATTGGAAGCCATCTAATCAGCAGCCACCCAACTGATCTAAGTGCTACCACCACCTGCTTAGAATTCAGTCATGAGGGACCACAGCTTCTAGTGGGAATGCTGGCTATTCTGGTTGACCTTGATGGGATCTATACTTTAGCGTAGTGGTTCCCAAACTTTGGTCCTCCAGCTGTTTTGGACTTCAGCTCCCAAAATTCCTGACTGTTGACCACGCTGGCTGAGGTTTGTGAGAACTGAAGTGCACTTGGAGGACCTAAGTTTGGGAACCACTGGTTTAGCATATCTGGAGGACACTGGTTTAAGGAAGGATGCTTTTTTTCAAATGTAAAGATCTTGCTTAGCACAACTGCTATCATGCAGCTGAGAAAATGTCTAAATTCCCTCACCTTCTTGCAATAGTGCTGGATCTGTGGGAAAGACTAGTGCAATATATTTCCCATCACTATTTTAGAGATAAACTGCTCTTAAACAAGTTTCTCTCTAACTGCTCAGAAAATATCTAAATGGCATTAGTTGCAAACTCCAGTACATCTGAATGGCGAGTCTAATTATGGCTGACTGTTTCTTGTGAACCAAGAATGTACAGCTGGTGACCTGACCCACTTAGTTGAATACATATAGCTCAGGAGCCCGTATGTTATAGCTGGCTAGGTACTAGAGAGCTTTCTAGTTTTCGCAGTGCAAACAAAACAGGAAAAATAGGTCTGTTGGGCTCTTATGAGGTGCCCAAATGCCGGACTCATGAGCTGTGCTCATTTAGCTTGCGTAATAAGTTGTTCAGTTCTTTTGTCTGCAGGGAAGATGCAAGCATAGTGCTTTGAACACTTCTTCTGATTCTAATTCTGATCATTCTAATTCTTTTTTCTTCTTTCTTTTCCTTCTTTCTCAGTGTGGCTTGCATATAAGAGGCTGTCAGCGTGTTGTACTCCTTTGCTTGTAAATTTGTAGAGGTGGGATAGCAACCTTACTAAAGGAAACCTAATTCTCTGGAGGACATAAGGAGCAATCCACACACATATAGGTTTATCCCTGTACTAGCAGTTCAAGGGAGGAGCCTGCTGAAATAAGGCATTGAAGTAGCTAAAGAAAAAAAATAGCTGTAAGCTTGGATTCAGGAGATTTGAAACACTTCTGTCTAGTTTTCTATAACAGTATTCCATTTAGGAAAAATAATTGACTTCTTGCACTTCGTCCCTGGAACGTCATAAAACAAGATAATACTAACTTTCATAATTTGCTTTGCGCAGAATATAATTGGTGAGATGTTTTTAGCTTTGTGTCAATGTGGCTTGTAGGCATGTTCATAATCTAATTAATTAGGGTGAGGAAAGCACTCCGAAGTTTTCATTTGCTCTAAATGTCAAGTCTTTCTTTGCAGGTTCATTTCTGATTTCACACTCTTCATTCACAGGAGTTTCTCCACATACCACTCATGAAAGAAAGAATAGAAGAGGAATGACTTGTATGATACATCCAGACCCATATAGCTTTTTCACATGATTTTTTCTTACAAAAAATATCACAATCAGTATTGGTTGTTGTTCTTGTTTTTTAAGTAATGGATTTTCCTGTGTAAATACTTGTATCTCATTAAAGAGATGGATTTTTTTTCTAACTGTTTTAGACAACAGTCTAAACATGCTGAGTTGTTCTGCCCTTTGTTAATTTGTGTCTGGAATAACTTAAAGCATTTGTTAAAAAAATAGCCAGATGTATATCTATATCTGTATTCATACCTATATCTATATATACCATTTATTAATTTCTTAAAAGCTAGTTACTTCAGTGTCTTGGAAGTGGGCTGCATCACAGTTCTGAAAATGAGAACTGAAACTGAAATTAATAAGGAAACACATATTGTTGTGAAATGTATAGATATTTTGGTTTGGAGTGAAAACGCACAGTTAACAGCCATAGTTCAGGAATAGATATGGGTCCTGGAGAATATATAGTATTTTATATTTTTAATTCATGTCCAGGTAGATGGAACATTTTAATCTCACAGAGTCATTTTATGTTGCAAAATTCATGTGGAACTAGAACTACAAGATCAGGCTTTTATAGCTTTGCCAGCTGAAGAATTATAAACAACATCTTTGAATTTCAGCCACCTGCCATGTGCAGAAGGGTTTTTTAACAGTCAGAAAATTGGTGGGGAAAAAATCACATTTGTGTCAATTACATCTTTTTGAGAACAAGCAGGACTGACAGTGCTTTAGAACAAATATTCTACCTTATGTGTACATGTGTTTTCTGGTTCTGGTTGCTTTTGGGTATTGTGGAATTTCTTTTATTCTAAACCCTCAAAACACTTCTGTGCTCATGGAACGTTTTTATACCCACTATACACTGAGATTCTCATTATGGTCAAAAGGTAACTCAGATTAAGGCACTTAGTAGAAGTGTGTGTGTGTGTGTGTGCTTTAATCTGGCTGGATGTGGGCTTTAAAAAAGTGACTTCATTTGTACTCTGCAACCTAATGTCTGTACACACTGCATCTGCAGTTCTTAGCTTCAAAAAGGGATAGTAAAATATCGAAACCAGGGAATGTTACATAAAAATATATGTATTAGGGAAAGATGCACACTATCTTTATAGGGAAATATAGAGATGTATATAGGGAAAGTAGCGTATGAAAATAAAGATTACAATACAGTTTTAAAAAATGCAAAACAATGAGGAGACTTATCAGAACACATTTACAGTTAAATAAATACAAGTTATTGCCAGGCATTTAGTCTGCTCATGTCACGTTTTTCTTTCCTTCTGCTCATCAAATCTCTTTCTATTCATGCAATCCTGCTTAACCCATATAAAATTTTCCATTAATTGCATATTATGTGCTGAGAGCGAATAGTGGTGATTCTACTGCCTGAATGCCTGGTTTGCAGGCTTTATAGAGATGTTTGGCTGGCTACTCTTAGAAGCAGAAGAGTGGATTAGATGGACTGGATTAGATGGAAATAGATGACTTGCCCAAGGCCACAAGCTAAATGCAAGGCAAAAGTGGATCTGAGCCTCCAAAATTCTGAATCCTCGATATCCCTTGCCCCTTGCCTCTTGACTGTTGTTGCTGTTATGTGGATTCAAGTCATTTCTGACATATGGTGACCTTGAGGCAATTGTATCACAGGGTTTTCTTTGCAAGATTTGTTCAGAGTGAGTTTGCCTTTGCCCTCCTCTCAAGCTGAGGGAGTATGACGCTGAAACAACCAAACTCAACTCAGTACCCCAAAATCAGTTCCCTTCCAATTTATTCATTTTGCCCTGCTTCTTCCTAATTAGGCCATTTCTGCACTAGCCTGTTATAGTGCTATTATTCCACTTTCAATATCCTGTGGAATCCTGGGGTTTGCAGTTTAGGGAGGGACCTCAAAGGCTGCTCCCTAAACTGCAAACCACAGGATTCTATAGGATGTTGAAAGTGGAATAATAGTGCTATAACAGGCTAGTGTAGAAATGGCCTTATATAGTTATCTACTATATTTAGATGTTACCTTTCTTCTAAGGGGGTTCAAGGTGGCATACTTGTTCTGTCACACAACAATGCTGTAAAAAGAGATAGCCAATAAATGATGCGGGGTCTGTGTTCTTAATAGACATATTTGAATCATAGCTTATGGATACAGCTGAGGATCAGAGGTGTGGTCCTTGCCAGTATCTAAACTCCAGAATCAACACTCCTTCCAAATGTGTACAACAGGCAACAAGCTAACAGGCACTTGCTTCAAACTGGAAGGAGGTCTGTACTAAGTGCCTCAGGGTTCTATCCTAGGGCCATTACTCTTCAGTATTAGACTTAGATGATGAGGTAGAGGGAAACTTTATCAAGTTTGTAGATGACTCAAAACTGGGATGGGTGACCAACACATTGGAAGATAGGAAAAGAATTCTAAAGGACTTAGATAAACTAGAAAATTGGGCAGAAATTAATAAAATGAAATTCAATAGAGGCAAATGCAAAATTTTACATTTAAGGCACAAAAACCAAATGCCCAGGTACAGGATGAGTGGTTACAAGGATCAGCAATACTACGTGCAAAAAGGACCTGCAAAAGGACCTGCAAAAAAGGATTATTGTTGATCATAAGTTGAACATGAACCAGCAGTGTGATACTGCAACAAAAAAAGATGAATGCTATTTTAGCCTGCATTAATAGAAGCATAGTTTCTTAGTCGAGGGAAATAATAGTCCTACTATATTCTGCACTGGTCAGGCCTCATCTGGTGTACTGCATTCAGTGCTGGGCTCCTCATTTTCAGAAGGATAGAGACAAGCTGAAGCAGGTTCAGAAAAGGGAAGCAAGGATGATAAGAGGTATGGAGAACAGAACATATGAAGAATGGTTGAATGAGCTGGGCATGTTCAGCTTGGTGAAGAGAAGACTGACAGGCAACATGATTGCTTTCTCTAAATACCTCAAGGGTGTCACAAAGTGGAGAGGGCAAGCCTGTTTTCTGCTGCCCCAGAGGGTAGGACCAGGCCTAACGAGTAGATTTTGGTTGAACATTAGAAGGAACTTTTTGACAGAAAAAATAGTTTGGCAATGGAACCCATTGCCTAGAGAGGTGGTGGGTGTCCTTCTCTGGATATCTTCAAGAATAGGTTGGGGAGCTACCTGCTGAAGATACTTTAGCTGGAGATCCTACACTGAGCAGAGGGTTTGACTTAGTGGCCCATGAGGCACCTTCCAACTCTATGATTACGTGACTCTGTACCTAACTGGTTACTTCATTAAGTACATATATGTAGCTAAGTAACATCTCCTGTTCCAACCCCCACCACCACCTGACAGAAATATCATTCACTTTGCTCCAGTCAACTACAAAATGGGCATCCTTCTCCCCATGTAGCTGATACCTGGTAAAATAGGTCAAGAGGGAGTTAGAATTATGGCAGTAGTGTCAAAATCATGACTACATAGCAATTGCTAATACAAAGCAGTTATGGATGAGCAGAGTGTGTTTGTAGGTGGGTAGAAATGGTTGGGGACAAGCGTCTTTTTTTCTGCCTCTTATCTAATGATCCAGGGAGTAACAGCACATCATGACATATGGCTAACTTCTGGTACATTTTCAAAACCAGTTTTAACCCATATGGCAGGTGTTACACTTCTTAGTTGTTCCAAACAGCATGTAAATGAAAAAAAGAAAAATGAAGGGTATCAGTTAGATCCCTCTATATTTTTAAAAAGAAAGATTAATATGTTCTAAATTTAAGTTAAGCTGTTGAAATGTCAAGGTTTTCTCACTAAAAAACATTGATGGGAATGAACAGAGCAGAGTTGAATTATGACATGTGAAAATGAGATGAAAGTCAACTTAGATTGTTTGTCTGTCCTCAACCAATGAGTTTCATGGCTGAAGCAAGTTTGGATGTTGGTTTCCTCAGATATAGTCCAACATTTTGTTTCACTCCGGCTCCTCTGGAAAAGGAAACATACCCATTTCCCGCCCACCCAATCAGTGTTCTTTTCTTCTTGGACCTCATAATACAATGGGCTGTGCTTTTGGTACCTCCTCAGCACTGAGCACAGTGCCATGTTCTGCTTTAGACATCCATCTACAAATATGGTGAAGAATTCTATTTCTCAGGCTTCTTCAGACTGCAGACAAATACATTAATGCCTAAAAGGTCTAGTGACAGGGCGAAGAGCTGTGTCCTGTCATGTGACTAATGTGTCTCCAGCTTTAATAAGTGGGGTGTCAGCAACAAGGCAGAAAGGGCAAGTGCAGTAAATTGGCAGTTATCCAGGGTAATTGGCAGTTATCCTGAGAGCCTGCCTGCCTCCATCACCATCTGTTTTTCAATTTGCAATAGCACAGGTGTCCAGGTGACTCTCAACACTTTTCCAGAGAGGCAGGCAGAGAGAAATCCTCGTAACTGTTTCCCATTTATTCTGCTATGCATCCCAGTTGCCATATGAAGGCAAAAAGAAAAAGAAACCAGTAAAAATCAATGCATTTTTCCTTCAAAATAATAGTTTAACATGTTTTGTGCCCTATTAAAGCAATGACGAGGGGGGCATATATGTTAGGCCTGATTGTCTGGAGGCATGGTAAAAAAAGAAAAGAAAAGAATGCTGCCCATCACTAAGTAGAGTTATGGGAATCAGAGTAAAGCAGACAATGAACAGGGCTACTGGTAAGATGAGCAGGTAGGTGAAGTATGAGCCTCTTTTGTCCTTTCACCTAAAAAGTAGTTTATCAGACTGAGAAACAAGGGCCATTAAATGCCCTTGGTCTCTTGTGTCATCTAGCAATGGATGAATCACCAAATGGCAATACCATTTTTCTGACCAGTTGCTTTGGTGGTGAACAAGAGTAATAGAGAGCACACCAGCAACTGCTCTTCTGTTATATGCCATGGCAATGCAGAGCATAAAATGCTTCCGTTGGCACAAGATCCCAGGTGAATTGTGCAATGTTAGTACTAAGTCAGTGAGATGCCCATTGAAATAAAGAGTGTTTGTTTAGCTGCATCTGTAAATCACTATCTTATGAAAAGGAAGAATAGAAATGCTGAATGGTGTGTGTACGTGTGTGTGTAGCTACCTGGATCTTCCACCATGAATTCCCAGGAAACAACTTGTTGGAAGTGGTCTTTAGCTTATGTATGCTTTTTACTGCAGAAAACTTGTATCTGCTTAAATCTTCCTAAGTCATCTACAATTAGGAAACATTCAGGAGCAGGAGTTAAAAGAGCAGCTGGCAACAGGGCATGGAGCTGAATACATCAAGGGTCTCCTTTGAACCTGATGATTTCAGCTTGCCTCTTCTTAATATACTGTGATCAAGTTTACATCCTGAAAAGGGATGAGAAGCGCTAATTTTGCAACATAATTACAAATGCTCTTGACTCTTGTTCTTTGTGGTTAAATAAGATGCAGGAGACCATCTCCTTTATATCTCTTGATCTGTGCTTTCAGAATTTTGTGCAATAGTTTTGCTAACATGAACGCTCCACAGATTTTCTTTCTGCGGAGAACCATTTATCTGAACATGACAGCATGTTGTAACATATTTATTCCAGGCACAATCCAAGTATTTGATTTACTTTGCATATTCTGACTGGAAACTTGATATATGCAGGCATTTCTGCATTTGAAGTGGTTCTTAATGTACGTTAATGAATTTTGGCTTTGATTTCATTTAACTAACCCTAAATTTGTTTGAATTCCTTCTCTCCTTCCTCTCCCCTCTATAGATCCTGAATCCACTTGTTTCCAAGGCACAGCTTTCTCAAACACTTCAGTCTCGCTTGGTTAGTTGTAAAATCTTGGGAAAATTAGCTAACAAGTTTGAAGCTCATATGTGAGTAGCTGCTGTTTGTTTTACATATGCAGATGATTAAAACTTCTACCTGGTGATATAAAATGACCTGTTTTTATACTGTGGGGAAAAAGAAGAATAATTCTAAAGAAACTAATGTGTAGTCTGTGCTATAGTACGCATAAAATCTGTTTATCTTTCCCCATGCCATTCTAACTGCTAGAGAGAAGCAGAGCTTACAGAATTGCACCCATAATAAACATTGTAATAAATGTTTTTCTCACTAAACCCACAGTACATTCCCCTTCCATACTTCAAGAGGTCATTTGCACTGATAATAAATTTCTAAGGTAGTTTCAACATAATATCTAATTTCATCTCCATTTCTGTAATTCTCCTAGTGGCTGCCATGTCTAGCTGTTTGGTTCTCATGTCAGAGATTGTGGGCTTGCACGAAATGGTAGCTTCTAATCTTTCATACATGAAGGCAATTTCAATAACAGAACACGTATTTTTAATCTCCACATACCACCTTGTTTGTCCCTCTTATGATTTGGATATTTTCTTCAGTGTCTTAATTTTTTTAAGTATCAAGGATCATATTATAAATGTCACACTAGATGACCTGGGATTTGTTGAGTGTTGTGTCTTGGTTCATGATAATTTTGTTCATTTTCCTCATGTCTTAAAAGATGAAAGCTCTGGTTGTTCAAATCTCTGGCTGTTCACTTTGCAGTTTTATATAAAGCTCCATTATAATCCTTTGGGAATGACTTCAGCAGTGATTTATAGAATCTAGCAATTTATTCGCCATCACCCTGTAAAATCAAATATTTAGATGTATTTCCTGCACTGATTTGACACTGGAATGCAATTAAACTAGGGTTTATTTTGCAGACAGTACATTCTAAACATCTTTGCAGGTACATTGCTTTGTGACATTGTTGTACCTGGAGTAATCACTTAATATCAGGTTTTACAGTGCTGCACAGGCGCAGTGATTGGTATACTTCATATTGATAACTTATTTGCTAGTGCAACAAGTCTTAGAATTAAGCTAAATTCAGGTTGAATCCTGAATACACTAGAAGGCACTTCCTTCTCTGTAACAACCATTAATTTTGTAGCTACAGTAGTAGCAATGCTTAAGGAATATGATCTCAGTGAATTCCAGTATGAACTGACCTCAGCCTCAATTCACAGGTCAAAATGCAGAACAGAACATGGACATCCATTGGATTTTACACTTTTCTATTGGTTGTGAAACAATTTTCAGCCAAAAGGAGATTCCCAAATGTGTATTTTGATATCAGCTTTATTTAGAAGAGTGTGTTTTGAGAAGAATACCTTTTATTTTGTGAGGAAATAATGCAAAACAAATTAAAATGTACCTTTTGTACAATGTGTTTTAAAAACAAAGTTTAATGCTGCAAGAGAATGGAAAAGATTCAAAGGAGTACTTGAAAAAGTGACACAGAGTGGAAACAGACTGATCTATTTATCCTGTGAAGTTACTGTATTCTTACTCTCTCTTAATAATTTATCCCAATGAGTTCTTAATCTCATTGACTGTTAAGAGCATTTCTCTTTGCATACCAGATCACTGAAAGCACAGATAGAACATTACGATGGAGCTGAAATAGCCTTCCTTAGTTCCCCAGCTGCTTAAAGGACTGGGAAGAAGTTCTCTTGTCTTGTGATTGTCTGGCTGGTACTTACTGATACTAATCCTAGAAAGAGTTGACCACAGTTGCTACTCAATTTCTTCCTTTCTGTGCCAACCCTGAGGGTAGGAAGCATTACCTTAACTACTATTTGACTTCATGATGATGAATGTACTATCACATATGTTGTTCGACTGAAGCTCCTCACATTTATCTACATTGGCTAGGCTAGCTAGGGTGCTATCTCACGTAAGTTGCAAAGTGTGGAGAGCCACACTTTGTCCACTTCTGGTCTATATGATAACATTATGAAGCCTCTGTCTGTCTAATTTCCCATCTTTCTTCCAATAATGGCACCCAAGTTAGCTATTAGCGTGCAGGTAATGCTTCCTGTCCTCACTGTAGTGCAGAGGAAGGAAATGGTAATGAGCCAGAACTGTCAGAATCATGAAGAAAGTGGTGGTGGGTAGGGCTCTTATAAAACCTTTAGTGCTTCCGCCAGACTTCCCATTTGTACCAAAAATGTTTATGTTAAGAGGATATGGCTGAGCCCTAATACGTATGTTGGCTGATGGAAAGATCCAGTGTGACTTAATGAATACTGAAGCAGATCTGTCTGTTCTAAACAGATGCATCTCTGATTGTTTTATTCCTCTTACTAACTTCTAAACTAGTAATTTACATTTGCCTTTATTTGTTGCAAGCACTTAGTGTTGACAAAACAGTGATCTGTATTTTCATTTGTATGCTAAGATTTGTGTATTCTGATATTCAGCAGTATTTCATTATTGAAGCTTGTTTTAAATGTAATGGTAGAAATGCGTATGTATCCCTAAACCCTGAGAAATGTAGCATTAACGCGTAAAACAGTAATCCTTCCTTATTTGTTGCTCAGAAGGTGAAAATGTAAATAAATCTAATGCTTATTTAAAATGTGATGTGAAACTTAAACTTTTACTGTGGTATAATTTGAACTGCATACCTCAGCTAAGTGGAGTGAATTTTTCTATTTGTTAATTTATAAAACTGTCGCCCTTTTAGTGTTAAAAGAGAAATTCTTCCACTGGTAAAATCTCTCTGCCAAGATGTAGAATATGAAGTTCGTTCCTGCATGTGTCGTCAACTGGAGCTCATAGCTCAAGGAATAGGGTGAGCCCAATTTGTATCTTTATTGTACAATTTAAATTACTCTAGAAAAATGATGCTAATTTCAATGGCATAGGGTAGGAGCACAATGTAGACAATGAATAGGGTAGGAGTATAGAGTATATACTGTATAGAGTATAGGATAGGAGCACAATGTAGACAATGATTGGGCAGTACCCAGGGTGGGGAAAAATTATAGATTTGTTCGCTTTAGTTCTTGGAAATGAAAGGAAGCTTTCCTTAAGATCTTGATTTCTTGACTGAGTTAGGCTGATTGATTCAGAATGAGAATACCAGACAGAGCACAGGAAATCATGAGATGTGAGCTAGTGGTGCTTTAAACTACTGTTTTATGTGGCTGTGCATGTGCTTTGGGACTGGGCCATATTACTTGGGTAAGGCTACAGATTATCAGTTTGTAGAGTTCCGTCTGAACAGGCGTATGGTCCTGGGAACATGGAGGCCAGGAAAGCTTTTGCATGAAGCAAAAGGAACGTCAACATTTCTCTGTTCTCATGAAGGCCTCTTATTGGTGGTAATACCAGAGAGAATACATAGTTCATGAATTTTAACTAGACTAAAAGCACATAACTAATCTACTACCAATGAGATCCTTTTGCTCCTAAATGGCATGAATCTTTTACCCATATTGCTTTTCTCAAGTATAAGACAAACTTGATAAGATGCCATGGTGGCTGTAAGCCTTTTCTTTGAGTCTTTCTCCCTTTTTTAAAACTCTTGTATGCACTCTCAGGGCAGCACTACACATTGCATTTATCTTTTCAACAGTGCTTTCTTTTTCTTTCCTTGTTTTTTTTTCCATAGAAAGCAGCCTCACAGGGTGGACATTTCAGCAGAAGAAGTTGAAGGGGTGGAGAGGGTGAAGCTGCTTAATCCTTTCCCTTCCAGCCATTTTTCTATTTAAAACATCTTCCCTAGCTGCTTCTCACACCTCTGTTGTCATCATCATCATCATCATCATCATTGTCATATTTATTTATATCCTGCTTTTTTCCAAAAATTGGAACTCAAAGCAGCGCACAATTTAAAAACAATACAATTAAAAACATAGAAAAAGTGAATAATGAGGATAGAATTAAACTACTTACAGTATTAAAACAATGATATCTCAGTGAAGAATATGCAGTTAAAAAAAGCTTTAAAAGTCTTTTAAATATGTGGTTAAAACATCCTCTAGCCCATCCTTTAAAAACTTTCTGTTTTACAAGCCTTTCTGAATAGAAAGGTTTTATCTTGTTGCCAGAAGGACAGCAAGGAGGGGGCCATTCTGGCCTCCCTTGGCAGCCACTGAGAAGGCCCTCTCTTGCATCCCCACCAACTGTACTTGTGGTGGTGGTGGTGGTGGTGGGACTGAGAAAAGATCCTTTCTTGATTATCTTAGAGCCTGTGCTGGCTCATACAGGGCCATATGGTCTGCCAAATAGCCTGGACCTGAGCTATATAGAACTTTATAGATCGTATCCAGCACTTTGAATTGTGCCCATAAACAAACTGGCAGCCAATGGAGTTGTTTCAATAGGGGCACAGCATGGTCTGTATGACCTGCTCCGGTTAACAATCTGTCTTTCTTTGGACCAGCTGAAGTTTTTTAACACACTGCAAAGACAGCTGCAAGTAGAGTATGTTACAGTAGTCCAGATGGGAACTAAGTATGTACCACTGTCGCCAGATTTAGCATCTCAAGGAATGGGTGCAGTTCATGAACAAGATTTGAATGTGCAAAAGCACTCCTGGCCACTGAAGAAACCTGGCCTCTGGGTTCAAAGCTGAGTCCAGGAGTACAGCCAAGCTGCAAACGTGCATCTTCAGGGGATGTGAAACTAAATCTAACACAAATCTAACCGAATTCTCAGTCCTTTATTTGCCTTCTGACTGAGCAGGAGCACTTCTGTCTTGCCTGGATTAAGTTTCAGTGTATTTGCTCCCATCGAGTCTATTACTGATGACAGACCAGGACCGCCTCCTTGGATTCAGGTGGAAAGGAATAGTAATATTGGGTGCCATCTGCCTATTGAGGGCACAGCACCCCAAGCCTCTGGACAACCTCTCCCAGCAGTTTATATGTGTGTTAAATAGCATGGGGGACAAAACAGAACCCTGGGAGACCCCACAAGTGAATGTCCAAGAGATTGAACAGGAGTACCCCAGCATCACCTTCTAGATTTGCCTCTCCAGGGAAGAATAGAGCCTCTGTAAAACAGTGCCTCCAAGTCTGATCCCAGTGAGGTAGCCCAGAAGGATACCACGGTCAATGGTACCAAAAGCTGCTGAGAGCTTGAGCAGAATCAACAAGGACGCTCTCCTCCTCTTTAATTCCCTGCATAGGAGATCCACCAAGGTGACCAAAGTTGTCTCTGAAACCAGATTGAATTGGATCTAGATAATCCATTTCATCCAGAAACCCCTGGACTTGGGAGACAACCACATGCTCCAAAATGGTAGGTTGGACACTGGCCAATAATTATCCTTTGTAGAGGGATTCACGGATGGTTTTTTAAACAGAAACCTTACAACTACCTCCTTAGGCAAGTTGGAATGCTGCCTTGTTGAAAGGAAGCTTGGACTACCGGCTTCACTCCTCCTCTGACCTGTTTGCTAAGCTAAGGGCTTATCAAACATACCTGGAGGCTCTCACCTCTCCAAGGCTCCTGTCCACATCCTCAGGCTGCAAAGTATCCAGTAACACTGGACAAACACGAACCAAGGTTATATCCGGTGGAACTGTATCAAGGACAGCATCCAAGTGAGAGTGGGTCTGAGTGACTTTAACTGAAAAGTGCACTGTGATGCAAATGGCCTGAGGTGAGATTCTGAGAAAAATAAAGTAAAATGAAATAAAAATAAATAGCCAAAAGGAAACGATTGTCCTTGACCTTTCCTCTGTTGAAGCTCACAATCTCAAAGGCTGTTTTGGATTAAAAGAAGCCAAAAAATGTTCAGAAAGAAGGTACAAATCGCTCTCTGTAGTTTAGCCCTTATTCTCAACCATTTTTGACTCTTCCCTTTCTTTAACCAATCATATTCATATCTTTCTACTCCTAACCCCCTGCTTACATCTTGTTTTCTGTCTAAATTCTAAAAGTGCCATCTCAGGTGTTCTCTCTTAATCTAACTGCAAGTCTTTTTATACTATTGAAAAATTTCATGATTCTTTTTCTTCTTGTCCTGCCTTCTTCAAGCAGACCACTTGCTGTTAGCTTTTCTTCATTATTTCTTTTACTCCAGTTTCTGTGCACTCTTGTCTTCCTCATTCCTGTATCCAAGACAGCTGCTTTCTCTAAATTTGCCAAGTTCGTTTCTCTGCTTAAGTCTTTCCCCAGGATCCTATTCTTTAGGAAAGCTTTTTCCTGCCCCTGTGTAATTTTACTCTTTCTGGCTGATCTTTTCATCTTTTCTCTCTTCCTTTTTACATTTACTTTGAATGAAAATGATTGCTTCTGGTGAAATTTATTTTTAAGTCAGGATGAATTCACACATTGTAGGTTTAGCAGTTAAATGACTCCAATGTTAAGTGATTTCCTGCGTATATCAAATACTTTGAGCAGAACTGGCATAGATATTGCCTGATTACAGTTCAAGCACAATATTTTCCAGTGGAAGCTGACCGTATACTCATTTGTGAGTTCTGAAATTATTTTCTCAGAACCAGAGTATGGTAGTTATTTTAACAGGGATGAGGAACTTTGGCACCCGGTATATTTTGAACTGTGACCCCCATAATCTGTTATCATTAGCAGTGATGGTGGTTCACTGAAGCCCCAAACTTTTGGAGGGCCCAAGGTTTCCTATCTTGGGTTAAAGTAGTCAGGAGGATTCAAATTCCCATTGAGCCATGAATCTCCCTGAGTAATCCCTCCGCTTTTTTTGCTCACCACAGTTCTCTAAAGTAGGTGAGGCTGAAAGATACTGCTCCAAGGTCATCTAGTAAGCTTCATGTCTGAAAGGTGACTTGAACTTTGATTTCTCTGACATAGTCTTACCATTCTATCTGTACTAGTTGTTAGTAGTTTTAAGAATTTATTTCATTTATTTTTCTTTGGGATGCTTCAAATGTTGACTGTTCCAAGTTTCAAAGCAGCTGAAAGGAAGGATATATTTTACTTTAAATTTATTATTTATATATATTATATATTTTATATATTTATAAGTCTATCTCTATTTTGTTCCACCTTTCTGAAATATAGTGTTTGCGTTTTCCCTTGCCCATAAAGAGAATTGTCAGTACTTGATGCAGGGAATAGCATTTATGTATTTTCAGTGCAAACTAACAAATCATTGGTCTGGATAGAAATATATGATACCCGAAGAATCATGTTTTCTTTCAAAGACCAAAGATTTATCTGAAAATTGTATAAAATTGTTCTTTATAGGAAACTGTGCTTGTTTAATAATACCACCAATGGTGTTAATTTACCTCTCTTCCATTTTTAATCTCCTTTTTCTTCCTTTCCTGTGTTCCTTTGGAAAGCGTGTATGCCCCCTACTCATGGCCATATGCACTCTTATTTCTTTACAGACCTGCTACCCAACAGCTTTCTGGTTTCTTACCCTCACCCCCCTGCCGCCCATATGCATTTGCTCAGCTTACATTCTTGTTTCCTGAAGCATTTCACTGAGCCTCTCTAGCTCCACAGGGTGGGATTAAGTCATGATGATTTAGAATTGAAAATAACCTGAAGGTGACACATTCTGCTGCAAATAGTTCATTTTTTAAAACAGAGACCATGCTGATAGGAAACTCTGAATTTGGTCTGAGCAGAGCTGTGCAGAGAGAATCTAAATGTATATTGTTAACACCATATACGTGTATTTCTGTTGATTTCCGTATTTATACTTTAATTTAATTGTTGCTTTATGAATGGCGAACACTGCCCTAACTGTTCGTTAATGAAGGGTGGTAGATAAAATATTCTAAAGAAGTAAGCAAACTATTTATTTATTTATGGGGTCCCCCCTTTCTCTCAATATGGGACCCATGTCAGTTGGCAATATATAGAGCAAATGGTAGTTTTCTTAAGTTGTCTTATGAACTAGTAGCTGCCAGTAAGCACATATGGATTATGACACTGCTGTGGTAGGACACCAAACTCTATCTCTTTTCTGTGGTGGTACAATCACCAGTTTTAAGGGCAGAAAGCACACTAGGCCATTAATTTTAGAGTCTTCAGTACTACAGTATACTAAAGCACCAGGATTTCAAATGGTGATTTCAGCTTTCGCTTCATGGCAGGAGAAGTACTAAAGATTTTTTTTTTAAGGTTATACTCATACCTCTGTCAGAACTTGAAAAGTACAGAGATCCACCGAGGACTATTTGAATACTTTGTTTATAACTAAGCCTTAAATGAGCATGACGGAGTTGGCGAGTTGTGTCTCTGCTACTGCTCGGGTGATACCTTTTATAGCATTTAAAGGAAATACACAGGTGGTGTTGAAGGGGAAAATTGTGAACCTTGCTGTCTCTGATGTATCTCTGAATAGCGCAGTAGCTAACATATCTTCCTATCTTTGTTCCTGTGTTGTTGTTATTCTTGTTATTGCAGGACTGAGCTAACCAAAAATGTAGTACTTCCTGAGCTGGTGGAATTAGCAAGAGATGAAAGCAGTAGTGTACGTCTTGCAGCTTTTGAGACCTTGGTCAATCTGCTAGAAATGTTTGATGCAGGTAAGATTGGGTTGATCCTAGGTCTACAGCATTTCCTTTAGCTGTCAGAACTCTTTTCAATATACCAATACTTATGTTTTGATTAATCATAGAATCATAGAAATGTAGAGTTGGAAGAGACCACAAGGACCATCCAGTCCAACCCCCTGCCATGCAGGAAAACCCTCAAAGCACTCCCGACAAGTGGCCATCCAGCCTCCGCTTAAAAACCTCCAAAGAAGGAGACTCCACCACACTCTGTGGCAGCACATTCCACTGTCGGACAGCCCTGACTGTCAGGAAATTCCTCCTGAGGTTCAGGCGGAATCTCCCCTCCTGCAGCTTGCATCCATTGCTCCTTGTCCTGGTCTCAAGAGCAGGAGAAAACAAGCCCACTCCCTCCTCGACATGACATCCCTTCAAATATTTAAACATGGCTATCATGTCCCCTCTCAACCTTCTCTTCTGCAGACTAAACATACCCAGCTCTCTAAGTCTGTCCTCATAGGGCATGGCTTCCAGGCCCCTCACCATTTTGGTTGCCCTCCTCTGGACTTTCTCCAGCTTATCCATATCTTTCTTGAATTGGGGTGCCCAGAACTGGACACAGTATTCAAGATGAGGTCTAACCAATGCAGAATAAAGTGGTACCAATACCTCCCTCGATCTAGACACCATACTCCTATTGATGCAACCAAGAATTGCGTTGGCCTTCTTGGCTGCCGCATCACACTGCTGACTCATGTTCAGTTTGTGGTCTATGAAGACTCCTAGATCCCTTTCACACGTACTGTTAGCCAGCCACGTGTCCCCCATCCTATATTTCTCATACCATTTTTTCTGCCTAAGTGTAGGACCTTACATTTCTCTCTGTTGAAATTCATTTTGTTAGCCTTGGCCCAGCTATCCAATCTGTCCAGGTCCTTTTGAATTTTGATCCTGTCATCAGGCGTATTAGCAACCCCTCCCAATTTGGTGTCATCTGCAAATTTGATCAGCGTGCCCTCTATTCCTTCACCCAAGTCATTAATGAAGATATTGAACAGCACCGGGCCCAGGACAGAACCCTGTGGCACCCCGCTATTATTAAATATTGTAAAAGGCTGCTCTGTTCACCTTTCTGATCTTTTCTTTCTTTCTTCCTTCCTTCCTTTTTAGATGATAGAAGTCAAACTGTCCTTCCATTAGTGAAATCATTCTGTGAGAAATCCTTCAAAGCAGATGAATCTATTCTGGTTTCATTGTCTTATCACTTAGGAAAGCTTTGTAATGGACTATATGGTAAGACTGAGAGGTCCTTAGCTTTTTTTGTTTTTTTTTTAAAGAAATGCTGGGTTATATTTGGGTTGGAATTTTTTAAACACTTCATTCACAAGCACGCTGTCTTTACACTGGCATAAATGGAACTGAATATCTGAGAAGATACGATCAGGAAAAATCATAGAATTGTAGAGCTGGAAAGGGGCCTCTGGACCATGAGGTCCTGCTCCTGCTTAGTTGGAGCATCCCCAGTTGGTGCATCTCCAGCAGGTAGCTGTCCAGCCTCTTTTTGAAGACATCCAGAGAAGGAGACCTCATCACCTGTCTGGGTGACTGGTTGCATTGCTGAACTACTCTCACTGTCAAGATGTTTCTTCTGATGTTCAGTCAAAATCTACCCTTCTGTAACCTAAAGCCATTAGACCTAGTTCTACCCTCCGAGGTAGCAGAGAACAAGCCTGCACCTTCCTCTTTGTGGCAGTCCTTGAGGTATTTAAAGAGTATGATTATATCACCCCACCAGTCTTCTCGTCTAGTCTAATTAAATGTCCTGATTCTCTGTAATTTTTGACCCAGAGAAGAATGAGATTGTGTTTAGCGAGTTATTTGAATAGATAATCCACATTTGCCTCAAGGATTTGAGCTGCATAGCAGCAGGATTAGAAAAAGATATGGTCTATCTCCTATTCAAAGCCAGTATATGGTGTAGCGGTTTGAGCACTGAACTAAGACTCTGTGAAAGCAGGTTTTGAATCCCTGTGCAGCCATGGAAACCCACTGAATGACCTTGGATAAGTTACACTCTCTAAGTCTCAAAGGAAAGCAATGGGAACCCCTCCTGAACAAATCTTGCCAAGGAAAGCCCATCATAGATTTGCCTCAGAATCAGTATCATTGGAGGCAGTGTCATTGGAATAATACATCTTGCTACAGATAAAAACAGAAAGAAGGAACTACTTTCTGTGTTGATTTTTTTCTGAAGCTTTTTGTCTGACTGCAATGATCAAAGAAGACCAGAAAAGGAATAGAAGTGTTATTATTTGGAGCCAGGAGTATTTTGAGGTCAACTTCTGTCAGCAGAGGATTTTACTCTGTTGAGCCTTAAATGCAAGCCATTGGGCTGAAAGGATCCCCGAATGCACAGGGCCAAAGGTTTAAATGAAAAGCAAACCACTCCCTGGATTACTAGTGAACCAGTCAGTGGAGATTTCTTATAGCCTGGCTTGAACTTTTTACAGTGAAATGTAAATTTTTCCTGGAAATTAGTATGGGGAATTGGTGCACATATGCAGTCACTAATAGTTTGGTTCCCATAATGGGAATTCATTGAATATTGAGTAGAAAAATGTAAACGCAGAGACAGAAGGAACCATATACCATAGCAACAGTCCTATGCCTCCCCGCATTTGCTTACAACCAAGTAGCATAAGATCATAACAAAGACTGAAGTGAGATTCCAGCAGAGTGCAGGCAAAGATGTTCCTTATAAAGATGACTAATATGAGGAGGTACTTCTGGGAGTGATGACGGAAAACCCATTTCCCTTCTAATACTAATGCTTCCTGAACACCAACTAAACATCAGATTAGTGTTTTTTGATCAACATTCATTACATATACAGAGTTCATAAATATATATGACTATCCAGAATGTGGAGTAAATTACTTCTTTGGATATGATGCTTAGATACAGGTTTGGTGATGCTTGTCCTGTGTATGCTTAAGATAATTGTACAAATGCTTTTGCCTAAATAGTACCTCCATGCAGGACGAGGATTCTGCTAGTGCTTTTGAACTATTGCTCTACCACTCTAACATTCCTTCATCCAATGTGGCCAGTGGCCATGCTGCTTGGGAAGATACTGCAAGTTGAAGTGCCGGGAACAGAAACGTGTCAGTGTGTTACCTGCCATAACTAATGTAGAGCTTAGCTTTAAGGTAGAAGTAGGGAACGACCATATCTGAGAGCTTTCCAAGAGTCCCCTCTCAGAAGTCTCTGAAAAAGTGTGTATTTACTTAAAATGCCTCCCATGGCTTCTAGGACACAGTTCTGCCATTGTTGATCTTGCCCACCTTTGCCCTTTCATGCTGTGGGATGGAGATTTTTTCAACAGTGAGAGTGATTTCTGTTTTACTTCCTAGATTAAAAAGGTCTCGCTTGGGCCTAAAACAACCCCCAGCAAAATTGCCCCCACATCTCCTACAGAATGCAGGGGCTATTTTGAGTCATTTTTTAAATGTGGGGGCACAGCTCAAATTTCAGGCCTCTAAGGTCTAGGGAAAAGTGTATGAAGGCCTTGAACCATAGGTGTTTGTTGATGTCTGCTTTAAGGCCTTAGATTGAACCAACCAGAGTTGTAGTAGCCTGGGGCACATCCAGACTAATTAAAAAGACCAGAAATCCCAGATTTTTGTCCCTTTCTTTCTGGTTTTATTTTGAAGATCCTTACATGGTTTGTTTATCCCAAAATATTTTCTGTCAGTTCCTGGTACGGTTAAAGACTTTTAATGCTATCTCTCCAGGTTGGTTATTTTAACCCAGTATAAAATTGGAAAGACCAAGAACAAAATCTGGGACTTTTCAGTTAGTCTGGAAATACTCACTGTTATTTTCTACTTCAGCAACATAGTGGAAGAGCCCCAGAGTAGAAATTAATACATACGTCTTGCATTTTAAATCATCAAAAACTGGAGCTACCTTTATGATTACTGCCTAAAGACGTATGTGGATGAAATCACTTGCAAAAGTAATTATGCTTAGTTTTGGGTGGCAGGGGGTGGGGGCAGGATTGTTAAAGCATGTTTGCAATAAGCTATGGAGGTCTTGAGAAGGGAAGTGTTACTGGATATGAGGAAGCTATTCTGCATGCTCCGAGATGCTTGCTTGGCTGTGTCCTTTTTATTTGCAAATACTCTATTTAAAAATGCAGAGATAAGAATATTATCCCTATGTATTAGTGTTTAGTTCATTCGAATCTCTCTTGCTTCTTTGCATTGAGGTACAATTTTTCTCCTAGGGGGGTTGTCACATGAGAACGAATGAGGGAGTTGAATTGTGATTTCTGGAGCTCAGGATTCATTTCATGTTCTGGGCTGAATATATAAATCTCACAACAAGTGTGTGAAGTAGTTTAAACAGACAGAGGGTGACATACCCAATATTGCTCAGTGGGAGCATCATCATTATGGGAGAGCAGTGCTTTAAATCCAGATCTCAAGAACCCCAAGTCTTACACTGTCCACTGCACTAACTCAGCTCTCTTGACAGGTTATTCTTGCACCAGTATATGAAAGTAAAATATTGAACAAGTATTTTATTTGTTTGAAGGGATTTTTACACCAGAGCAGCATTTGCGATTTTTGGAATTCTATAAGAAGCTTTGCACACTGGGATTAGAGCAGGAGAATGGGCACAATGACAACCAGGTACAGCTCCAAACCCTAGAACAGGAAAAGAAGTACATATCAGTGAGGAAGAACTGTGCTTACAATTTACCAGTGAGTGAACTGCTATTTTACTTAACTATACATTTATAATTTGTGTAGAGTCTTGGAAAACTACTCCTGGCTTTAGAAAGTTGGGATACACCTCTCCTGAACACATCTTTTCCTGAACCAGAAAGAGAACCATGAGACTATTGGGACTTTTAGGATGGCAATGGCAGAGGGTGGGCTTTGAAAGAGAATTGGGCCTTTACTGGTGACCTTTATTGCATGCCTCAGGTGAGCAGACAAATTGTAAGTTAAATGTGTCCCTGTTACTTTCCAGGAAGAAGTGGAAAAGGGGACTTCCTGCAACCAGATCATACTGAATGTCAATCAAGGAAACCATTACAATGGTTCTTAGGTGGTCTTAGCACCACAGAATTGCTTATATATGTCATGATGATAGCACTTGTACCACAAAATTGGGAGTGCCTAGTTTCTGAAAGCTGTATGATGGCAGAATTACTTTACTAATTCTTCTTTATAAACATATTGGTATGGAAAGATTGAATACATAAGAATGTCCTACTGTGTTACATCAAGGGTCCCAGCCAAATACCTCTAGAAAACAAACAAGCAGGTCATGTGGACAATAATCTTCTCATGTTGTTGCTCCTCTTCAGCTGGCATGTCATGGTACATTGCCTATTGACATAGAGATGTTATGTACATCCTGACCTCTTGTCCATTAGTTTGTCTAATCTTTTTTAAAACTGAAAATAGTGCCTATTGCTACATCTTGTAGACATAATTCCATAAGTTAATTATTTATTGTGTATAAAAAAGTATTTTCTTGTACCTGTCTTGAATCTACCGACAATCAGTTTTATTAGATGACTGAGCTTCAGTATTTTGAGACAAAGAAAAACTGCTTCCTGTCCATTTTCTTTGTACCATGTACAATTCCACTCAGATAGCTTTCACTAATCCACCAGTTAACTTCAACTGGGAGATTCTGGGCAGATAAATAGAAGTGCTTCTTCATACAGCAGAGGGGCAAACTCTGGAATTCACTGCCACAAAATGCAGTTATGGCTCCCAAATTATATGACTTTAAAAAGGGGATTGTATAAAGTCATGGAGTATGGGGCTGTCAATGACTGCTAGTCAGGATAGTTATATGTAACCACCAGTATCAAAGGCAGTGCATTTAATTTGTTGGGGAAAACAAGATGGAGGTTGCAGTTGCACTCAGATCCTGCTGGGTGGGTGTTCTAGAAGCCATTGATTGGCCATTCTGTGAACAGAATGTTGGATTAGGTGGGCCTTTTGACCTGATCCAATATGACTCCATATATTTTGTAAACCCCTGTCATAGAAGTGTTCTTTCTTGCATCCAGCACAATTGCAGTTGTTTTCGTAAGAGCTCTAAACAAAGGGTCCCAGCCATTTTAAAGTTCTAGTTGCAGTGTTAAAATTTCAGTTGTGTATTTAAAGCCTGAATGTGGATTTAGGGCAGGGGTCATGATTTGCATATTTCTGGATCCTATTACATTCTATCCCACTCCAACAACTATATAAATATGTTTTATTCTTGAGGCTTTAATACCACTCAGTACTGCGTCCAAAGAAGTAGATTGATATCCACGAAAGCTCATGTAAAAATGAAAAACAATTAGTCTTAAAGATGCTGATGAATTTCATTTTTTTTCCTTCTCCTTCCTTCCTCCTTTTTAAATACTTTTTAAATCATTTTCTATTTGTAGGCCATGATAGTTTTTGTGGATCCAAAAAACTTCAATCTGGAATTGTATTCTACATTCTTCTGTCTCTGCCATGACCCTGAAGTGCCAGTCAGACACACTATGGCTATCGGCTTCTATGAAGTAAGTTGAGGAATAACACATACCACTGGAGTAACAACTATTTTAGTTCATTGTCACTGATTTTTTTTCACCAGCTGTCTGAATTTTTCTCACATAGCTAATGTGCTTCTGAGAAAGGATATATCGCTGAAAACAATTCATTACCTGAAAAGGTCTTCATAGATCTTTTTAAAAAACCTCATTTGTGTTTGAATTGTTTTTTTTTATGCCTACTAGTTTGTTTGTTTTTTAAATACAGATCTTTGGTGCATTTTTTAAATAGCTACCCAGGTTGTATACCATCTAACCTTTACAATAGTAATTTACATATTTCTGTTACTAGAGGTATTTTAAAGGGATTGCACTGTGCAGATGACTACATGAGCCTGTTCGATAGTAATGGTGACCTTTGAAGAGAATATTTTGTCAAGAAGAATTTTATTATTGCTGTCTGTCACACCATTATGAGAGAAAAGTTTAACCAATCAACCAATCCCTTTTATACTTTAAGATTGTAGCCCTCAGATTTAAATTCAGATACCACATGACAAATCCACCATATCTGAGAACACCTAGTACTAATAGTGAGCATGAAACTCAAAATTATCTATAGCTGTCTATATCTAATCTCTCTATAAAGCTATCTATATTGATGCTCATCAACACATACAATATGTATGATGATTTGGTGCAAATATTATGCATACTAGAACATTATGTAAATATGTATATATAGAGAGAGAAAACAATGTGCAATGAGAACAGTTTTGAAGGTTAGTAAAATGAAGCAAAATGAAACAATCAGTAAGGTGTTCTCTGGATCAGGCTAGTGCTATTGTGAAAATAATTGGGGCATGCTCTTGGTGCTATAGAAATAAAAGGAAGAATTATTTTGATTACAGGTAAATAATCTTTCTAGAACATTGGTCTAAGGCAGTAGTATGTGTCACAAGGATCTGATTGCATTGCTGAGATGCATGTTTATCCTAGGGGAAGGGCTGTAGCTCAGTGCCAGAATGCATCCTTTGTATACAGAAGGTCACTGGTTAATCCTAACTATCTCCAGGAAAATTCTCAGGTAGAAGGTAATGAGACACCCAGTGGTAAAAATCCTGGCAGCTAGTACCACTCCAACTAGACACTTCAATGTTTCATTTTGGTATAAGACAGCTTCCTATCTCCTGAAGCAGCAGATGCACACCTCTCCTTCACTCTGGGAACATATTGTGCAGTTGTGTCTGGATATTTTGTATGTGCTAGCATAATATGGCACTTTTTATTAGTTGCAGATTTTAAATGCTAAAAAAGTTTTTTTAAACCAAAAAAACAAAAACAAAAAACCCTTAGTAGTACATTTAGTATCTCTGTTGTCAGTTTTCAAAGTGACCCAGACTGTTCTTCATTCTATTTGATATCAAAAAAGAAACTATGGGGAAGATCTGAAGAGGTGTGTCATCCCTATGCTGGAGATGTATCATCATTCCTCCTGTTCTTCTGGCATAGATGACCAAGTTAACTTCAGTTCCAAACTTAAGCCTGAGTTCCTAACTTAGGTCTGAGATGGATCCAGGTAATCAACATCATCTTGGAGATCCACTTTTGATTGAAGAGACACTACTTGATCAATACTTTGGCCCAAAAGGGAAGACCTGTGACTAGACAGTAGACAAATATCCAAGGAGGTTTTCTTTAGGATTGTCTGTACAACAGCCCTTCTCAAGGCTGCCAGGACCATTCGCCCTCTTAGCAAGGCTTTAATTGTCTCCCACACCTAGCTGGTCAGTATTGGAAATGGCTGTCACTGTGGATATCTCCAGCATCAGAAATGTACTTAATCTATGTGGTCACAAGCAACACATCAGATATATGTATTAAGCTTGTAGGAATTACATGTCAGAGGAGTGTTAAAATGTGTGAAAGATTTCTCAGAGAATATTTGGAGGATTAAAAAGCTAGAAAACTGCCATTTCAGTACCCAAGATGCGCAACTGGGGAGATATGCTTTTTTGATGCTTCTAGCAACATGATGCTGTATTGCAAGGAGGTAGGAAAAGCATGACCTCAATGGCCTTTAAGCATACTTGTTGGCGGTAGAGGTCTGGCCTACACCTTTGTTTCCTGCTGGGCATTCAAGATTTGTTGAACAATAAACATGACCAGATTAAAAGGACTAATGGCTGTGCTTTGTTGGTACTTTATTTTTCAGGTTGCTAAGCTTTTAAATACTGATGTGTATGTAATACATAAAGAACTGGTAGCCCTGTTACAGGATGAGTCATTGGAGGTAATAGCATATTTGTTGCTTACATTAATATCATTTACAGTTTTCCTAAATGACACTATAAGAAGACATAGTAAGAAGTGCTTGATGGGATGAATCATTTCTGTTTGTTTCACTGTGTAGTCATAATGGTAGGTGTTCAGTATAGAATCATCTGCCAGTGATGACAGAACTCTTTTACTTAAGCACAGTCCCAAGAGAGGCTTAAAATGTAGAGTTAAAGTGTCCTAGCATATGTTAGACAAAAAAATGGATAGAGAAGCTCCACTCAAAAAGCAGTGGCTAGTAGCCTGCTATCAAACTGGAATTGGATTGATCTTGGTTAAGTGTCCATCAGTGTCATTAGTACATTGGTATTGACACAAGTCAAGAAAGGATTGCAAATGTTTTCACAGCAGTCTAAAATACAAGGTGAAACTAAAATTTTGAGTCTTGCATTCAGTTTTGTCACAAAAGCGTAATGACACAGTTCACTACTTGGGACTGTTATCTGCTTCTGCAAGGCAAGTTAAGACAGAATTAAGGCAATTTCTGTTCTTATCTGTAAGAATTGGGAGGCAAACAATGCCTCAGCACCAGTCAAAGACGTAATTGCTTACCATTGGCATCAGCAACAATATTAACAGAGGAATTCATGCCTCCTAGCACTTACAGGTAAGGGTGGGAGTCTGTAGCCCACTGCTTAATGGCAGTGACTGTTAGTTCTGGCTCTTGATTTGCTTGACTTGCCATCACAGTTCTGTCTTTCAGCAAAGTTTAGCTCAACATGCCTTCCTAATTCTTTAGTTCTGTAATCAGAAGTAACAGGGCCATTAGTGTTAAATATTTGTCTCACAAGGAGAATATTACAATGAATTTTGAAAACGTGAGTGATCCTTCATTTCTTTAATTAGGTATTAGATGCATTAATTGGTCACCTTCCTGAAGTCCTTGAATTGTTGTCTACTGGAGGGGAAGGTGGTGGATCAGACAGTAAGGTAAGTAATCATGGTAGCAGAACCCTATTCCTACTGCTAAACATTTTCCTAACTTCCCTTAGATTTCTGTTTCATAGTAACAAATATCTTCAGTTGCTTCCCCTTCCCATGCTAAGGTAGATTTACTTCTGGTCTTCAGGAGATATAGCTACTGTATTAAATCTATAACAGTTATTGGATATAACAGAGTTTGGGTTAAGATTGAAGAGACTCATGTACATGCACGATACATTTTTGGCCAAATAGGAGTAGTTGCAGATCTTTACAGATGCAACCCACAAAAATACTATGTGTAGCAGGAGGTTTGTGTAAATTGAAAAGATGCAAATTTGCTATGTTCAACCCAAATGATAAGGCACCGCAGTTTGAGTTGCTCAGTGGGAAAGTAGAAGTGGGGTTGTGTGCAGTGTGAAACTGTAATTTCTGTCCGTATGCACTCTCATCCCTGAATGTGATAGTGTAATTATTTTTGTCATGTATTTTTGTTATTATTGTAATGATAATGAGCAACATAATTTTGTAGTTTCAGAGCAAAATTGGTCTTCTAGCCTGGATATTAGACAGGCTCAATATGGGTTTTGGGGAAAACAAAGGATGGAATCTGTGCAGTTTCTTGTTCCAACTTGGATACCAGTGGTAGTTTGTCTGCAGTACCTTCTGAAAGGTATTTGCTGGATCTCGTAATGTTAAACTATAAACTATCAATTATGACATCCAGGAAGAAATGTGGATCTCATTTTTGTGAGCAAAACCTGGGTGAATATGAGGGAGAATGTATATCTACCTAGGCTTGTTTATCAGAGTATTGGGTACACAACCAACTAAAAATCAAAGGGGAGGGTAGCCTTGATCTCTAAAATATTCCATCTCTTTAGTTAGCTTTTGCCAGTTTTAGGACACTTTAAGTACTAATAGGAACCGAGATAGGACCGAGATAGGATTGTTATATTCAGTCTAGTCTCACTGCACAAGCTGAAGTAGTCTTGGGGTTGCGTTGAGAACCCCAAGCCTGAAGATATTCAGAGAGTTCAACATCTACACCAGTGATAACTTGTCCAAAATGGCTTTGGATTTCATCACTGTTGTAATGATTATGATATTATCTCCAGTAAAAACTTGTATAGCCCATTGTGCCAGTCACTCTGTGCATCTGATGATCTGTTCAGAATGAAAAGAAGTATGAAAATTAGCAGTGACTTAATTGTATATATATAATGGACAGATCACTATCTGATAAAGTTGATGCTTTAGATCAAGTAGCGTTCCCTCAAGTAGAGGACCAGGTTCAGTGGCTCCTTTCTACAGGATTATGAATCCAAAGGGCTTTCTGCTGCAGCTGTTCAGTTGAGGTCCTGGTCTCTGACTGGAATGGTGGGATGACTTTGGCCATAGTTAGGATCCTGAATGTTTTTAACTCTGATGAAGAGCAAAATGTAGGAATCTGACTTCTTCAGTATGATCACCTGGAGCTGTTTTGTATGGTGAACTTGTCTGCGGAAGCTCAAGGGACCATTAAAAGCCTGCTGTGAGCAGTTCAATGTGCAATTTATAGATTATATTATACATTTTCACAGTCTTCAGGTCTATAGTTTTATCAAGATTGGATGTAGTTTGTCCCCCATTTCCATTATGTTTTAAGGGAAGCCCTTTTCAGCTTCTGCAGTCTAAAGATATGGACAAGCTCCTTTGGAGGCTTGAGGCCTACCACTTCTATCTTGAACTCTACGATTATTATGCCAGAGATGGGTTTGAAAACATAAACTTTAAAGATAATGAATGTGTCCTGGAGAAAGGATGTGATTGTTATTGCCCTTAAAGAAACGGTAATGTGGCCTTTGTAAAAAAAATCAAGCCTAAACCTGTTGAACTGTATCAACTACCATCCAGCCATCCCCCTCCCTTCTTTTTGGAGAAGGTGCACTTTCAGTTGACTGTCTGGATCTCTTTCAGTCTGGTTTGAGGATGGAAATAGCCTCAATTGTCTTTCTGGGGGATGCATACCACGGGTGAATGGTAGGAATGCACCTTCATTGGTTCTGCTAGATCTCTTAGGGCTTTTGATATCATGGATGGTGCTAGTGGCCCCATGAAAATATTCATGATTCCTGTAGGGCAGACTTCAAACTTACTGTTCCAGGCTGTCTTTCTCTGATCAGTATTTTTTTATGCTGCTGTTTCATATAATCTTCCTGGAGATATTCACATATGGCTCATGGCATGGCTCCGAAGCTTCTGTCTTACAATTTTTGTATTATGGTGATTGATATATCTTACTGTATTCTATTTTGGTTGTGCATCCTACCTTGTGATGGCTGTGCCCTGCAAGGTAATTTAAAAATATCTTAATTAATTAATATATAATTAGCACTTCTTTTTCTTTTTTCTTCAGTTATTAAATTTTCCAGAGTTGATTCCAGCACTAACAAGAGCAGAACAGAGAGCAGCAACCTCTTTAAAATGGAGGACTCATGAGAAGTTACTACAAAAATATGCCTGCCTGCCTCATGTAATCTCAAGTGATCAGATTTATTACCGCTTTTTACACAGAATGCTGACAATCATTATGACAAATGTGAGTTCCTTGTGATCCCACTCTCTGTTTTCTATTTCTTTCTCAAGCATCACACATTGTTTTGCAACCTCTTCCTCCTTCTATATTAGATTGTTGCCAGGCCTACTCACCACTGAAGTAGTAAGCCTATGTCTGGGCTATGCTATTTTCAGCTGCAGAATTCTTTTGACTGAATGATTTTACATATGGATCTTACATATGAAATAAAAGAAAATACCTGCACATAAGGTTCCGGGTTCCACTGCTCCTCCTCCTCTTAACTTTATTTATAACCCATCATTTCCCCAGAACTACGACTCAAGGCAGCTCTAAGCTGTAGTTTTCTTTGTACAAGCAATATTGTATAAAGGAATATTCTACCTGTAAT
Source organism: Iguana delicatissima (assembly GCA_948472985.1). NCBI lineage: Eukaryota > Metazoa > Chordata > Lepidosauria > Squamata > Iguanidae > Iguana > Iguana delicatissima. The sequence goes on from CAOKZL010002249.1 coordinate 133,846, forward strand.
CTAAAGTGCTACTGCTCAGACAAAGGTTTTATTACCTCAGTGAGACCTAGATTTAAGAATACTTGTATCTGAACTAGTTTCCTTACCAAGCGTTATTGTCTGTTCTAATGTTTTTCATTAGACAAATGTATTTTATCATTAGAATACTCAACATATAATAGGTTTTGAAAAATAAACATTTAGAAGAACTTCAGTTCTTTCATGGAATGTGGAAGGTATTGTAGGTTTTAATCACATCCCTGAAACAAGAAAACACGTACAGAGAGAGCTCTGTTTTAAGCTTCCCAAATGCTTGCATCTCTAGTCTCAATCTACTCATTTAGAACTGACACACATGTGAATTTAGGATCCATGATGGATAGGTTTGGGATCATGGCATCAAAAGCACATGTCCCTATGTAGTGACTACTTCAGTTATAGAAGTTCAAAAACATATAGAGAGTTTGCGTAATTCCATAGTTTGTTCACTTCAGTTATTGGGGAGGATCCACTTTTCCTCATAAATAACACTGTTTTTATCTCTCCACTTCCTGACTCATTCATTAATGAGCAAAATTAAAACTCACACTAACCTAATACATCGCCCTTTCTGGGATTGTCTTTCCATAGGAAAGATGTCGCATTTGAGAACTTAAGCATATGTCCTGTGAGTAAAATAAGAGAAATAAAGCAAATTGTAGAAAGAAATAGAGCAGGTATGAGTGCCTTTGAGAATTTATTACTTGCTGTCCTATGCTTGTGCTTCACATTTTAACTGTTACTCTTCTGATTTACTTGTGAAAGGGGTGGGTGCATGGGAGGGACAGATGTCATACCGTCTTTTTGAAACTGGGCTATCAGTGCTCTAGTCACTGTCCTTTTCTTCACTGTCACCCAGTATTTACTTTTCATTCTCATCATTTAACAATATGTATCACTGAATACCTGTAGAGGGTGTTGTAAAATTAAATTTATTTTTTTCTCTTCCATGGAGAATGTCTTACCAGTCCAAAAAGCAGCTGCTCGAACACTCTGCGTCTACTTACGTTATAATCGCAAGCAAGAACAGAGACATGAAGTAATCCAGAAACTGATTGAACGTGAGTCCTGATTTTTCTCTGTCTTAATGTCAGGAAAGAAATTTTAGTGAAAGAAAAGGCAATTAGAGGAGTTGGCATGGTTTTCATGCCAACAAGGCACTGCGCAGCAATCCCATCTTTTTCTCTAGAATGGATTTTCTGCAGCAGGGCAAAGGATGGAAAAAGCAATGGAAAATCAAGGGAGGATTACAAGTGGAGAAGGACACTGTGTGACACTTCAGTAAAAATCAGAGAATGAGGCCACAGAATGGCCTGATAAGAGCCTCATATAAACTGCTGTTAGTGTAGAATTGTGTAAATGGTGAAACTCCCTACCTTTCTGATAGAGCAAAAACTTTGCTTTCTTAAGGTCCTTCATTCTTTTCCTGCATCATGATCGGTTTATTTATGTACCATTTCTGCCATGTTAAATCTTACTTAAGCTTCACAGTAGATAGCTTCAGAAGAGTTTACATAATAAGCAAAATTTCAAGATAGGTGACCCAAGAATGACAAAACATGACAGAATATAGATAGCCATAGAATTATTTCTTAATTTCTTAATAATTTCTTGAAACATTTCGTATTAATATATATACACGAAACTTAAAGTCCTGTGGCTTCTTACAGACAAACCAGTTTTTATTGACTTAGCTTTTATAGAGTACCAAGGCTCTACCAATGCCAAGCTATTCCAAATAGCAAGAAAGTAAGTGTTGCTTCCCGCCAACCACACCCTTACTGTCTCTTTGTGCTTGGAGCAGCAGCAATAGCCTTAGTAGTTGAGGATAATCCCAGAAATGAGCCAAACAGAGGCTTAGGGAACAGGTTGTGTAAGACTCATGGAGGACCTTCAAAAGTGTATCCAGTCACTCATACCTCCAAGTGTCTCAGTATAACAGAGTGGGCCAACTCTGACCTTTCACTTGCAGAATTTCTGCCATTCAAAATGCCTGTGGATGGACCAATGGTTTGAAATTGTAAGGCAAGTTCATATGTTCAGATATTTTGGAGTACTAATCTTGAGAACAGAGCAAGCAGTAGATAATTACAGGACCAAATTCATACTAGTGAAAAGCAAGAGAGAAAATGTTATGCTGCCCCAGTTCTTTAGCCTTCTCCACAAAGCAGTTGTTATGCAAGAGACTCAAAACAGATTCTATCCTGTACTGGGATCCAGTATTTTTAGGCAAAAGTTCTCTGTTATGTAATTATAGTAGCTTTCAAGAAGTGGAACACCAGAAATTTCGATTTAAAGGGGCCAAATATTAACATTCTTGAAAACTTTATATACATAATTTTAAAAGTTATAAATTATGGAATAAGATCTGATTAGTCTGATTTTCCCACCTTTCTGTGGCAATACCTTTCTGTACTAGCATTGCTAGTAGGGTCTCCCATGTCAGACAGGCTTTTGCTGAGGAGCCAAACTGAATGTGCCAAACAGCTAGTGGGCAGCAGCATTAGTGGTGTGTGTGTGTGTGACACACATGCAGAGAATCTCTCAGAGACAACAGGGGTGGCACCATAACTAAATCTTGTTAGTACTGCACAGAAGAAGGCACAGTAAAACCCTTTTGTGAGGTTTTTTTTTTTAACTGTGAAAATCCTATGATGGAAGAATCCAAAATGAAACAAGATCATGCCGGAAAATGAGACTTCCAGGTCCCAGGTTCTAAGGCACTCATCAAGCTCCTGGGACAGAGCAGAGGGCAACTATGAGTAGCAGTGTGGCTAATGATTCAAGTGGACATAAGCCAAAACAGTGTTCAGTTGTTGACTTGTATAGAAATGAAAAGAAAGTCTGAAGCTGCACATCACATATAATAGGAACATGGAATGTAAGGAGCATGAATAAGGGGAAGCTAGACACTGGAAAAAAAAGAAACATATTAATAGTGCCATACTTGACGAGAGCAAGCTAAAATTGATAGGTATGGTACATATTGAGTCAAATGATTACAGATATTTTATTCAGGAAATGAAAATCTAAGACAGTGGTTCTCAACCTGTGGGTCCCCAGATGTTTGTGAACTTCAGCTCCCAGAAGCCCTGAGCATTGACTATAGTGGCTGGGCCTTCTGGGAGCTGAAGTCCACGAACATCTGGGGACCCACAGGTTGAGAACCACTGATCTAAGAAGATATGGCATGGCATTAATTGTGAGAAGAGATGTAGCAAAAACAGTCTAGGATATAATGTAAAATTTGACAGAACAATATCAGTAAGATTTCAGAGAATACCCATCAGTATAACCATAATCTAAATTTATGCTCCAACTATGAAGGTAGAAGAAGAAGAAATGAAAGATTTTATGCCGGAGTCCAGGTGGAAATTGATCATCCACCCAAACAGGACATGTTAGTAATCATAGATTATTGGAATGCAGAAGCAGAAAACAGAGCAGAACGAAACAGTGTAGGAGAATATGGTCTAGGATCAAGAAATTAAACAGAACAGTGACTGATTGAATTTTGTGAAGCCAACAGTTTGTTCATTACAAACATATTCTTCAAGCAAACCAAGAGGCAATTTTATACACGTTTATCACCTGATAGCCCATATAGAAATCAAATAGACTATATTATTAGAAGCTAACAATGAAGAATCTCCATTGTCTCTGCAAAAACAAGACTAGGAGCAGATTGTGCCACCAGCCATGAACCTCTAACATCAATAATCAAAGTAAAGCTAAAGAACACTAGATCAATCACTGTGTGAAAATACAGCCTGAAGAACATTCTTATATAATTTAAAGATAATGTAAGAATAGCTTTGTACTAGTAAGCCTAATTGACCAGGAGCCAGAAGAACTTAGGACTGAAGTCAAGGGTATTGTGAGGGAATAATGCAGAAAAACAATATCTGCTGCCAAAAAGAAAAGAAAAAGGAACCACTGGATGACAGAGAAAACTCTTCAATCAGTTAAGGACAGATGCAAAGCTAAAGTAAAAGGTGACAAAATATCACTTGTCAATGATTTGTGTGTAGGACAAAAAGAACTGCTATAATAATCAATGCATAGAAACAGAAGATGGAAGAACAAGAGACCTGTTCCACAAGCTCTGAGAAATTAAAAGAAAATTTAAACTGAGAGTGAGGATGCTCTGTGACCAGCAGAAACACACACTCTGTGGGCCAGAAGAAATGAAAAGATGATGGAAACAACAAGCTGAAGAACTATATAAAAGTGAGGCAAGGATGACACATTCATTCAAGCAAGACGTGTTTGGAGGTGAACCTACAATTCTTTTAGAAAGCGAAGTGGAAGCTGCACTCAGAGCACTTGAGAGAAATAAATTACCAGAAACAGATGGCACACCAGTAGAATTGTTTCAAGCAACAGAGACAGAATCTACTCAAATTGTAACTAAAATCTGTCAACAAATATGGAAACCAAAAGACTGGCCCATAGAGTGGAAATGCTCGATATACACTCCAGTGCTCAAGAAGGGGGATACCAGGGATTTCAGTAACCACAATGTGGAGACAACAGACAAGGCCTTGCTTTTTCTTTTCTCAGACTGGAATGGCAGCTTTCCCCCATCTGCCAAAATGCTTTGCCACTTTATGCACAGTTCTGGCCTTACTGAAAAACACTACTCTTATGTAACCAGGGTAAAGGCTTTCAGTTCTTAATTAAAATTCCTTTAATGATTTATGGTAGCATGGTTCTGGCTTGTTATAGCCACTGGTAATCATTCAGTTTTGAGACCAACTTTATGAAAAATATAGTATTATCTTTATTAAAACAGCAAGCAGAATAACATATTGGTTTTGTTTGTATGTCTAAGTTCAAACAGATCTTCAGAGTGCATTTAAACAGTCTCTTAACTCTTTACAACAGCATAAAGACACAAGTTTCATACACACACACAGCTCTCTGGCTTGCCTCTTTGCCAGAGGCTGTGTTCCCAAATCTAGACCACTCTCAGTGGGTTGGCTTCTCTTCTGTTCCTGTTCTAGGCTTTCCCTGAGAAAACACCCTTCTTGTTCAGCACCCCCTTGACTGAATGAGAACTCCTTTGGCTAAAGGATTCACCCATCATCTTGATCCCTGAAAGTCTTACTCTTCTGGAAAACTCTCTCTCAAAATCAGTGTGCCTGCTAAAAATACATTCTCACTCAGGCCTTCAACCCCTCTTTCCCAGTAAAAGAGGCTGGCTTTTCCTCTGGAGTGGCCATTTTGGTTGCCTGTTGGCTCATTTTCATGTTAAGCTTTTTTTGAGGGGAGCAAGTTTGCAAGCCCAGCCAACCATTTATAGATAACCTGCCTGGGATTTGAATTTGGTACTCAGTAAGACTTTCTTTTGAGCCAATTTGTGAAGCATCACTAAGATTAATGACTTTCAAACTGATATTCTAAGTAGCAATTACATCAGCAAGATGAGCACCAGAAATTGCATAGCTTGCAGTAAACCCTAACTCATGCAGTTTTGACAGAGATGGAGGCCATTTCCACACTAGTCTGTTATAGTGCTATTATTCCACTTTGAACATCCTATAGAATCCTGGAGTTTGCAGTTTAGGGAGGGGCTTCCGTAGGATGTTGAAAGTGGAATAATAGCACTATAACAGTCTAGTGTGGAAATACCAAATTGTCTTTGATCATCGATCAATCCATTCTTCCAAAAACTGTATCATGCTTTTGCATGATTCCAACACTAGAACTTCCAACATTTTGTTCAAATTCAAAGCATCCATTCAAAAAACAAAAACAAAACCATCGGCACTCCGTGGATGTTAGGAGGGCCGTAAAGATTTATATTGAAAGAACAAGAGCAATTAGGCTTATGGAGGCATTGTTTATTCCATTTCATCCATAGACTGGGATTTAAGGCAATTAAAACAATGGTTTCAAGATGATTGAAAGGTTGCATTCATTTGTGCTACAATTATGCTCATGCTCCAAGACCACAAGTGTGGACACATTTGATGAGATCAGTAGTGACTACAGCATCTTCCTTGGAAGAAGTGTGTAAAATAGCAGGATGGAAACATTTAGTAGATATGATTTAAGTGAAGACTAGCAGCCTTTGGACAAGCTGTTCTACAAACAGTAGTTCAACAAGCCAGCAGCCACTTCTACTGTTAAGGAGTTTAAGGTATATCCCAATTTTTGTGGATTGTTCCTTCAGTTCTTCTGAGAATGAGAGGTTGATGAATCATCATTCTTGGAAGGCTGAAGGAGTAACCCACCCTCACCTCTGGCTGCATTTATATGTGTGCGTGTGTGTTAAAAAGAGGAAGGCCTGTCAATTTCTAAGTTTTTAAACTCTTCATCTGAGTGACTCTTAAAACAAGCATGCAAGGCTATGTTTCAAAAGTGAAGGGAAGAGAAAAAGAAGTAATGATAGAAATGGTTTGGAATTTTGGTCTCCTGCCTTGATCAGTTGGCATGAAAGAATATTCCAGTGCTTGGAGATTGCTCCTTCAGCCTCCCTAAAATGATCATTCATGGTAGGTATCAATCTCTCATTTTCTTAATTTGTGTTGTCATCTTCATTGTATACAACTTGTTGATCCTACTCTTTCGCTATACATAGGTGAAGCAGTTTGATTTGTCCTGGTTCCTTTCCAGTGACCAATGTAATGCACAGTACGTTCTGTACTGTAAGAAACACTATAATGTTTTGAGGCTTCAGTAAGGCACTGCCGTAAGAGTAGACAAAGCTGAATCTGGGAGGAATACTTGTATAGCATTGGCTGCAAAATCCAAGCATCCCCTCTGGGATTTTGGAAGCAAAGATCTGCCTTGCATGTTGTTGCTCAATTAGCTCGGAGAATGTTAAACTTGAACATCCTTCTTCTCCCCTGAGAGGGAATATTTCTGAACAAACAAACAAACAGAGTAATAGTAATATGTTCTCAACCCTTAGATGGCTTATTTTCTTTTAAAAGAGATCAATTCTGTTTTTTGTTTTTTGTTTTGTGGAGGGGCGGGGGTAAAATAACCTAATTTTTCATTAGAATACTGCAAAATCAACAATACAAAAGTAATCACTTCACCCGTGTATCTCCAAGCTAAGACACATATTAATCTATAAAATGTGGAGGCTGAGTTTGTCTTTGTAAATGTAGGATGCACAACTCTCTTACACTCAAGAGGTCTTTCTAAGTGGATGACAAAGAAATTAACATTTCCTTATACAGCTCTAGACTGAAGTGGTCAGACTTTCACAGTTCATTGCCTTTGTTTAGCTCATGTGTAGTAATGCTTTCAAAGAAAAACATCAGAGGCCCAAGGTCCAAACTGATGTGGGAGGGTTATCTTCAGTGTCATGATGATGAGCCACTTGCTTAGACTATGGGTTACTGGTGAAGAAAAATATATTCTCTTAGCATGGCTCCAGGCCAAGTAATTGAACCTTTTTAATTGGTCACCTTCAAATGGCTGTCAGTGAAATGAAGTATAATTGCAGAACTCATCCATGAAATACAGAGGCCATGTTTGTGAACATAGGTTGGATGTTCATTTCTGCAGTGGAGAGTATTTTTTTAAGAGGGGGAAAATAGCTTGTTCTTTCATGTCCACCTCCATTTAACTATAAGTCATTCTAGCCTGTGCTTTGTGACAAGTACAGTGTGACATGTCAAGTGTTCCTGCTTTCTACTTTCCTTGCTGTAGCCTCAGTGAATAAAAAAAAGAAACTTAAAAGCACCAATAAATCTTTGCTTAATTTCATACTTTATCAACTGGCCATGAAAGCTTCCTTTGTGGGTTTCTGTTGTCACCAGTGCTGGACATCTTGTTTATGACTATGGCTACCATACAGTGCCACTGATGTCCAATTGATAGCATTGTCTGCTAGCCATAGATGAAAATCATATGGCCCATTTCATTGCTACCACAGGTCACTGCTCACAACTGTACAACACAGCTGGTTCAGGAACTGATACTGTCATACACACTGGGTCATGTGGTTCTGCTTGCCTTTTCTTTCATATGCCTTCAATCCTCAAAGAGAAAAGAAAACCCTGGTCATACAACCTATAATGTCTTCTTGTACAAGAATAGCAGTTAGGTAGGGAGCCAGATAAAGATGATAAAAACCCACTCCCACCTTGAAAGAGGATGTTTTCAAATAAATCAATAAAGGAAATGCCTTAACAACTTCTTCCTTGTTCTCTTTAAAGAAGAGTGTTCCTGCACAATAGATCTTGTATCTATTAATTGAAACTGGTTTCATGTTTTTTTTTAAAAGAAGCAACCATACCTGCATATTTCCTTTAATCCTGCCAAGAAATAGGTATTGCAGTTTCATTAGAAAGGAAACAAGCAAGATAGCACAAAACGTCTTGCACCTATTGGTCTGAAATCTGGTAGGTTTTTAAAAGTCCTCTAAAAGATCTACTATGGTTTGCTGCTAGTTCATCTAATTATGGCAAAGATGACAAAAGTTAGATCTGTTTTTTTGTTTTTCAGTATGCTCTGTGGAAGGCATGACCTTTTGAATTTTGATTGACATTCAGGACCTATGTCAAATAGGTCTCCAAACTTGCGCAAGCCAAGGGATGCTCTTTTAAGATCATTGAAGTGGGGTCCAAACTGAATGTTGTGGCCAGTACATATTTTTACTTAATACTTACTGTAATTGGCCCTCAACTTTTCCAAGGGTTAGGAGCACAGGATCCCCGTGAAATTGAAAAAAAGTGAATATCATAAGCCCTCCCCCACATGCATGCCATAGACTCTTTTCCTGCCAAGAGCACTGGACTCTACCTCCCTTTCCCACTTTGGCACAACAAACACCTCCAAAGATTTTCCAAGCCACTCTGCCTTGTAGGAACTCAGTAGAGAAGCCAATTTTACCAGCCACTGCCAGTAGCCCCAGATGGTAGAGAGATGGGTGCTGCCATGGCTGCTGCTGCTGGTAAAATCAGCTTCAGTAGTCCTAGGAGGCCAAGAGGCTTGGGAGATCTAGTAGAGAAAGCCTTGGAGCGAGGCAGAGGCATTGTGGTGCCAAGTTAGGAAAAGAGATATGGCCCGGGGCTGTTGGCAGGAAAGGAGATGGAGAGGAGGAGGGTAAGGAAGACAAGCTAGTTAAGCAGCAGCTACAAACTCATGAATAATCAAAACCACAAAAGTAAAACCTGTGAAAGTTGGGGGCCAATTGTATGGTTATGTTTTTCTAACCATGATTCAGTGTCAGGGTTACAAGCTGTGAATCCATATTAAGAGACAATTTAGTGGGTGTAAACCGTAGTTAGTGTTCATACAGATGTCACTCCTCTTAGAAAATCATGCAAAATAGGTCAGGAAAAGGAGAAAAGAGACCTTGGTCCTTCCTGAATCTCTGAATTTTGTTGAGGACAACAGTATTTTATTTTGATGGGAATTATGATTATCATGTCTATAGCATTGCATGATATAAAACACTTTCTGAAAACTGACTGTAATGAATTCACCCCTTCAGATTATCTTTGAGATTATTAGTTAGCAATTATGTGATAATTAAACTTTCATTTCTATATATTTCTGCTAACAAACAAAAATCTGCAGATGGTGATTATGAGTTTCTTTTAAACACATTTTTTTCCAGAATTGGGCCAAGGAAAAAGCTACTGGAACAGATTGCGTTTTTTAGATACCTGCGAATTCATCATAGAACTCTTTTCCAAATCGTTTTTCTGTGAATACTTCTTTCTCCCAGTGCTTGAGCTTACACATGATCCAGTAGCAAATGTGAGGTAATGTGTTAGTTGTACAAAAAGATATGAGTGACTTGTTCAAATTGTTGATGTTGAGTAATGGAGGTTGTTTGTGTGTGTTTTTAAAATGCATATAATTGCAGCATTAACATTCCTATATATTGATGTGCTATACCATATATTCACATGCACATCAATATACACACACACCTATATGCATACACATGCATAGTTATGTTTATTTTTATCTAACTAGTCTCAAAGTTCAGTCTTTTTGCCACATGCAAACGCAACTATGCAGATTGCAAGAATGAACAGGCTTAATTCTTTGGGTATTTCCAAGTTAGCATCTCCTAGTGCTAAGGTCAGATTTATCCCCAGCTCAGCAGATTCCTAAGTATATACTTGATTTTTTTCCAATAGAAAAGAATGGCTGTGATGTATTCCTTAGGGGAAAAGGAATGTGCTGCATATGAGGACACAGTTAGTAGCTAGCCTAGAGAGCCACCAGGGAAACAGAATGCAAGATAGGATGAGCTCTTGATCTGATGCAACAGGACTCTTCTTGGGCTCTTACTCAGTTTTTTGGCCCAGACCTTTTACTGTCTAGAGTTAGCTCTGCTTTTTCTAATGCATTCAGTACAATGTGCTGGAGAGCAGATGGGGTTTGATGCAGAGAAATAACTTGATGCTCAGAGAAGCTCCTGTTGTGAGTACAACCCTTCTGAAATGAGTGGTTAACGTTTGTGTGATTTATGCAAGGTCAATGTTGACTTCACAACAAATAGGTATTTAACAGCAAAAAATTAAAACTTAGTTGGCATGATGCCTGTAGATGCATGGAGCAGAAAAGAGAAATTAAGAAGAGAGAAGAGTCGCTGAAAAATGTTCCCTTGGAACAAAGTGAGGTCTATTTTCTGTGTACTCTTCCAAATAAATACAAAAAGAAAGCAAGAATAACTGACTTCATGCAATTAAAAAACACCCTGTAAAAATAACTTCAGACACAAAAAGTAGGTGAATGTGAATGCTACAATCCAGCGATTTCATGATGGACATTTGGCCCAACTTAGGATGTGCAAGATTTTGTCATTGTTTGTTCAAGATGTTTACACAATTGTAAAATACCATATGCGTTCACAAAATAGAGGACCTCATTTGGTAGTGGTTAGTTTGAAGTGGTAGAAAACTTCTCTCCAAAATGGAAAAATGTGCCATCACTCTGAAATATTCAGAAAGGAATTGCATCACCTTGTCTATTTTAGCAAACATTATAATTTTTATTGGTAGTTTGCATTTTTCTTTATCACTTTCCAGTGTACACCAAATGATCATTAAACAGCAGGCCAGAAGAAATTGGTTCATATTCAATGACAGAATAGTATAGCTCTCCAGCAGCTCACAGCATTTATTGCTAGGTTTTCTTTATTGTATAATACCTGTCATACTGTAGGGAAATACCAAAATGGCATGGTTTTAGCCCTTGAGACCCTAACGTATAGTAGAGCAATACTGTAGGAAGGGAAAAGAACTTTTAAAGTAGCAGTTGGAAAGTAGTTCAGAAACAGTTTGACCTGGAAAGCAGATGGAGAAACAAAAGGTGCATTTAAGTTGAATATATATGTAAAGAGAAGTACATGTACTTCATGGTATAGTTGTGTAATTTAAAAGTGTTAAGGGTGAATTTGCTTTAAAAATGTAAGTAATGTTTTGTATATGCTTTGATTTCTTGAATAAATATATACTTTTTCACATTTTGCATAATCACAAACATGCATATATAAGAGGAATGCTGATGAAGCATTGATTTTCTAAATCTGTTACCAGTTATTTTCAAAGCTTTCATATAAATCTTAATTTCCTTCTGTAGAATGAAGCTATGTTATTTGTTGCCCAAAGTGAAGTCCACCCTCAAGGTTCCTACAGATAAACATTTACTTCAGCAGTTAGAGCTCTGTGTAAGAAAGCTGCTGTGTGAGGAGAAAGACAAAGATGTCCTGAGCATTGTAAAGAAAGTATGTAACCTTTTTCCCCGCTATATCGTAGCTATTGTCTTCTCTTTTCATTAATGTTAATGACAATGTGAGTTATAGGTTTCCTGAATCCTGTTCTTGATCTTCGAGAAAATAAATAAATGGATTATTTGCATTCATTGTAAATTTGAACAACTGGTATTGTAGAGTATTGTGGACAGAATGAACTTGGGCTTGAGCTTACTTTTCTTTGGTGTCTTTTAAAATTTGAGGAGGAAAAATAAATATGCAGCTCAACCATATGCGTATTTTATAAGCAACTTCTATTGTGTTCAGTAGAGCGTCACCCAGGAAAGTGAACAGAGGATTATATTTATACTTTTTTATTAATTAATTATTTAATTTATACTCTGCTTTTCTCCTAATGCATAACCCAAGTCACCTAATAACAAATTACATCTAAAATCTTATTATACAAAAATAAAAAAAAACCAAACTTTTTTTAAAGGACAAAGTCCAAGCAGTTTAAAATTCATTTGAAGCATGAGGAACAAGCACAGGACATCACATTAAAAGATCCTTTTCCACAAGAGTCAAAGGCCTATTGAAATGAAAAAGTCTTTGCCTACCAGTGGAAAGAAAGCAGGTAGAGAGCCAATTGAACTTCCCATGAGAGGCAGTCCCACAGCCTGGGAGAAACCACCAAGAAGGGGTTTTCTCTTGTACTTCACCAAACATGGCTGCGATGCTGGTGGGACCAAAAGAAATACCTGTGGTGGTGGTGGGACCAAATGTATACAGAGATCCTGTTCTTCAGATGGTCTGGATCCAAGCTGTATGAGTCGTAAGGGTGACACAGAGGCCCACTTCAGGACACATTTAAACTGGAGAAACAAACCAGAAATAGAAATTATGCTTTGATCTTGCTTTGTGTGAATTCTTTGTTGCTGTGTGTTTTCAAGTCATTTCTGACTTCCAGTGACCCTAAAGTGAACTTATCAGAAAGTTTTCTTGGCAAGATTTGTTCAGAAGTTGTTTGCCCTTGCCTTCCTCTGAGGCTGAGAGAGTGTGACTTGCCCAAGGTCACCCAGTCGATTTCTGTGACTGAATGGGAATTAGAATCCTGAATTCAAGGGTCATAGTGCAGTGCTCAAAACACTCCAACACACTGGCTCCTAAATACACAAACCTATCATGAGATTTTCTTGGCAGAATTTGTTCAGAGAGTGTTTGCCGTTGCCTTCCTCTGAGGCTGAGAGAGTGAGACTTGCCCAGGGTCTCCTTGTGAGTTTCTGTAGCCCAAAGAGGATTCAAATGCTGGTCTCCTACTGTCCTAGTCAAACCAATACACCAAGCTTAGAAAGAATTACAATAAAACACAGTTCTCCAAGTTCAGACACACAGGAAATGGTGACTTGTTTTAAAAGTGGAAGCAAATGTCTCTCCTCTCTTGAGTGAAGGTGTTGGGGACTGCAAAAGTCAAAGACTCATTGTGATCTGTTCATGTAGTGGGAAATAATGTTCTCTGTTATTTCTGAATTAGCTCATTGTATGTTAATTTGTGACAGAAGAATGGGAATGAATTTTTCAATTTTTCAAATTCGCAAGGAAAAAACAAACAAGATGGATAGTATTGGACTGACCATGTATTAGTAAAATGTCACCAAACTGACTAGTTAAGAATAGGAAATGTGCATCAACAGAGAATACTGAAGCTGGGTAAATCTCAAGCAAAGCTACCCAACAGAGTTGTGTAGCAGAATGTAGCACTTGGTCTGGATTGCAAAAATATAGGCAATGTTCACTGCTGAGGTACTCACAACAGTACTTCACCATGTTGCTAATTCTTGTGTGCTGAAGCCCATCCAGAACATGCACAGGATCGTTTCAATCCATACTTCAGTGTGTGCATTCTGATCATCTGAATTGGCTCTTACAATGTTTAAATATTTAAATATTTGAGGAGATGTCATGTCAGCAGAGGAGCAGGCATGTTTTCCACTGCTCCAGAGACTAGGAGAAGAAGCAGTGGATTCAAACTATGGGGAAAGAGATTCCACTTAAACCTCAGGAAGAACTTTCTGACTGTCAGAGCTGTTTGACAGTGGAATATGCTGCCTTGGGGTGTGGTGGGATCTCTTTCTTTGGAGGTTTTTTTAAAAAAAAGGCTGGATGGTCATCTGTCAGGAGTGCTTTGATGTGGGTTCGTGCATGGCAGGGGGTTGGACTGGATGGCCCCTGTGGTCTCTTCCAACTCTATGACTCTATAACAGTGTTGCAGTCTAAATAAAACTCAAAATCTGTTGAATGAAAAACTGCTTTACTATTCCTTGACCATTCATTAACAGTCTCACTTGTTAGAATTTAGTCCATATTGTAAAGCGGGAAGAATCTAAAATGCATTTCACCTATTTGCATGAGTATGGCCTATGATTTAGGTTTAATTAGAAATAAGACTATTACTGTAAAAGACATTTCTGTTATGATACCACAGTCCAAAAGAGTAGGCATGGTGTGTATGTCAAGACATACCAGTTTGTAGTTATCACAACCTTTATACAAGAATCACAGAGTGGCTGTCTTGTGCATATGCCCTTTGTGAAAACTAATGCCTCCTATCATATTGATGGAAGGTGTACCTGTAGCTATTAAAAATTACATATTCATATCAGGCAAAAGAAGGCCATGAGCACGCAGACTATGATATTCACACTTCTTCTCCGTGGTCTCTGAGCCTCATACATTAGGAGCTTTCGCACCTGCACGGTAGCGTTCGGAAGATTCTAGAGCTTGATAGCTTGGCGGGAACCCCTCCCCCATGCCGGTACTGTACATGCTCAGCCCACTGAGCAACAGTCACTCCTCAGTTCTTTCTTGTCTGCTGTTGTGAACAGAAGGTTCTTTGATAGCTTGCGCTTCTTTGGCTTGATTCTTGGCTTGACCATCTTGAACCTTTTGGGGCGGATGTAGTCATTCACCCCTCTGAGGTCTAGGATAGGCCGCAGGGTTCCATCCGTCTTCGGTACGGTGAAGTACCTTGAGAAGAAGCTGGTGGTCTTGGCTGAGGACGGAAGTGCCTTGATCACTCCCTTTTGTAGAAGAGACTGGATCTCTTCCAGCAATACTGAGCTGGCCAGGGTGGAGTAGTACACACCTTGCGGCAGAATATCCCAGAACTCTATGGCGTATGCCAGGCGGATGATGGTAAGTACCCAGGAGTCCGTAGTGATTTTCCGCCACTGGGCGAGGTGTCTGGCCAGGCTCGGTTGTTGTTGAAGGGTTGCTGGGAGGGTGAAGATTGGAGTCAGTGGAGTCCTGCGCAACACATCAAAACCGTGACTTCGACCCGGATGAAGACTTCTTGGAAGAAGAGGACGGGCGTCTTCGAGCAAGCCTCCATGCAGCGGATGAGGTGGATGGCCGGGACGCAGTCGATTGCGGTGACCGCGGTTGATATGCGGAGGAGGAGGAGGACCTTCACCATGATGGTTTAGAGCCGAAGCTGCGGCGGGACTGGGCCGGCTGGTTGATGCCCATCTTCTTTGCTGTCAGATGGGCCTTGACAAGATGATCCATGGCCTCATCTGTTGACGTGTGGAAGAATCCCTGGTCGTCAAACGGGAGGTCCTTGATCCTTCGGCGGCTGTCTTCCTGGAGTCCCGATGACCGCAGCCAGGCATGCCGACAAAGGGCCACCGCGCCTACCATCACCCTCGAGGTAGCCTCCACAGCATGCCTTGAGGAAGTGATCTGTTGGTTGGCAACCGCAACAGCCTCACCAAAGAGGTTAGTGGCAGTAGCGTGGGACTCCAGCAGCTCAGCGAGGAGTGGGGCGAGCCGGTCAAGGATGTTACGATGGCTGCAAGGCACACCATCATATTCAGGGTCCTGGCCACCAAGGAGGACACCAAGTAGAAGCGTCTCCTGATGGAATCGAGCTTCCAGCCTTCACAGTCCGGCGGGGTGGTATGAGCTCGATTGCCTCCCTTTGTCTGGGCCAACTCGACCACTATCGAGTTCGGTACAGGATGGCTAAAAGGAACTCTGCGTTCTCTCTCTGCGTCTTGTACAGATGTTCCAGCCTATGAGGTATAGGTTGCGCTGAAGCCGACTTCGCCCATGGCTGCTTCATAGCCTTGAGCAACATTGGGAGGAATGGCAGCGGCACACTCGATGGCGGGCATGTCTCGAGGTATTGGAACACCAGATCCTGCGCCACTGGAGCCGGTTCTGCAACCTTCAGGCAAAGGGCCGTGGCCATATGGAGGAGGATCGCCAAGAACTGCCACACGTCCTTGGGTGCCAACTCCGGACCCGGTTCCCCAAATGCCAGCGGAGGCGACTCATGAGATGACGGAGTCAACTCCGTAGAGTCCGAGTCCGACTCATACGACTCCGATGATGGCGTCGGAGATCTCTCTGCTGCTCTCTCCTGGGATGGCTTGTGGGCAGGGAGAGCCAGGGTCACTGTCGGAGCAGCGGGCTGCACCAGTACCAAGGTCGACGCCGTAGTCGGGATGGGTGTGACCTGGAGGAGTACCACCGATGGCTGAGGGCGGTGGGCGGCTTGTGTTGTCGACGTCGCGGGTTTTGTCGCTTGGGCCATGGTGGTCTGTGGCATAGGATGCGTTGCAGTCGCCGTTGTCCGCGGAGGGGGTGACACTGTCCTGTAGCGGGGTGAGGGCTCCCGTGACCTCCGATGGCGCAGCAAGTCAGACCGGTGAGGTGATCGGCTCTGCATCCTCTCATAATGGGAGCGAAGGGCTTCCCTGGAAGGCGAGCAAGACCGGTGTCGCGGAGACCAGTACCGGACGTCGGGGTGGTACCGGTACCGGTACGACGAGGAGTAGGAGTGGTACAACCCTGGGGGCTTGCGCCAGAGGTGCTCCTGGCCGTACCTACCGAGGTAGGAGGCGGAGGAGTATATGGTGTCCCTCGAGTAGGCTCTCTCCAGGTTCATCTCCCGATGTCGAGGGGATGGAGGCCTGGCTCTTTGGTCAGGAGAGCGGGAGTCACCGTGTCTAGAGGCTGGCCTATGGGAAGGCAAAGGCCGATGTCAGACCACAGCCTCCTCCTGGCAGTCAACCGATGGACGGTGATCCGGCGGGGTAACTGCAGCAGTCAGCTTGGGTGGTTCCGAGGGCAGGACCTCCACGGTCTGCTCCTCATCAGACAGCTTGAGGACCTCTTGCTTGAGAACCTCTTGCTCCTCTGGGAACTCTTCTGGTTCCCCAGTGAGCTGGGTGGGCGGAGGTGTCGGAAGACAAGTCTCCTTTTGAGGGGAGCGTCTCTTTTCCTTCCTCCTCTTCTTCTCCTCCTTCGTCTTCTCTGCATCTTGGGTTGGAGGACACTTCTTTTGAGCCGGTGTCAGTGGCTTGGAGAAGGTGGAGGACTGCAAGCCCGCAGGGTCCTCCCGCGCCGGAGGAACTGAGATCTTTGGGATCCTTGGAAGCTTCGTGATTGGTACCAAGCCCGGTACCAATGAGGTGGAAGGTGCGGCAGCCGCCACTGCTGCCGACGAAGTCATCAGGTGAGAGGATTTCTCAGCCATGACACCGTGGGGCTCGGTCTTCTGGGCACGCAGGGACTCCTCCCAACAATGAGACTTCAGTCTTGCTGAGCAGTTGCGGAGGGTCTGGTGGGTAAACTGCTTGCAGACTGGGCAGGCCTGAATGTTATGGCCCTCACCCAAACAAAAAAGGCACTCACGGTGCTTGTCCGAGAGAGCGACCTTCCTTCCACAGGAGACGCAACTCTTAAACAATGCCGACATATAATATGTCCAGCAAAAGAAGAGAAGAGAGGGGGGTAGCGGGGTTTCAAAATCAACAAAACCAGTCCAAGATCCAAAATCGTAGTCAAGCCAAAAAATCAGGTCAGAACCAGAAGCCGAAACACCAAAGCCAAATAGTAAGATGAAATCCAAAATCCAAAAAGCCGAAAACCGTAGTCAAAAAAGCCAAGAATCAAGCCAAAGAAGTGCAAGCTTCTGTTCGCAACGGTGGACAAGAAAGAACTGAGGAGTGACCGTTGCTCGGCGGGCTGAGCATGTGCAGTACCGACATGGGGGAGGGGTTCCCGCCAAGCTATTGAGTTCTAGAATCTTCCGAACGCTACCACGCAGGCGCGAAAGCTCCTAATGTATGAGGGCACAGATGACCACTCGAAGAACCACAGTAACGGGTAAGCAACCTGTTCATACAGGCCATTTGTGGAGATCTCCAGTTCTCATAGATAGTTCTCTTGAAGTGCTTATGTGTGGAAAGTGGAAACTGATCCCTCAGTTGGTCCCTGTTTTGAGGGGAGGGGAAAACACTTCAACCCTCCCAGGATAATTTCTACTTGTACATTGCTTGATAGCAGCCTTAAGAGCAGGCAGGTAGGCAGCACTCTCTTAGAGAAATTCATGTTTATTTCAGGATTGCCATTAGGAGACAAAATTTCCTTAGTTTAAAAAAAAACATTAAAACAACCTAAATATAATATCGAAACTTTTTTTTAACAGATGGTATTAGAACTGGACAGAATGGAAACCTCTTTGGATGCTGTAAGTATTTCTTAAGATGGCAGGAAAGAACAAGCTGATGCCATCATCGTAATCCCTGATTGCTTGTTTAATTTCACCTTTAAACAGTTTCAGAAAAGGTTTTATGAAAATGATCTGTTGGACCAGCAAAAGGAAAGAGAGGAACACCTTCTCTTAGAAATGGTATGTTTCCTATTGTATACTGTATGTTACTTGGATGTTATAGATGATTCAGTGGTTACTGAGCAAAGGTTTAAAATTATTTCCCCATAAAATTGGGTTAAAAAAGAAATGCTTCAAACATTTCCCAAATATATATTACCAGATATGCACTATGTCATAAGCACTGTATTTCTGAGGGGAGGGGATGCTTAGAGCCTTTAGTATGGGATAGAGAGCCTGTAGTCCTACTTAGAACTTGGACTTCAATTCCTAGAAATTCTAGCCAGTACAACCAGTGAGAAGGGATTTGGGGAGTTACAGTCAAAAACATTAGGAAGACCTCTCTTTCAGTAGCTATAGCCTGACCTGTGTACATGTATTTTAAGTTATTGGCAGGAAGAACAATGCCAAACAAGTGTGAGATACATTCATAATGCATTTCTATAGTGTTTTCTGAGATTCCACATAATGCTATCGCAGTAATCCATAGAACAGGTTCCATAAGCCCTCTTCAAGGCTTCTTGCACTGTTCAGATACAGATTCCTAGCCTCACCAACACCAAGTTTGTTCCCCCTATTAGATGGCAGGGCAGGCCTTTGTGCCTACAACATAGTTTCAGCCTTCGTTTGCAGCCTATAGGTCACACATGTTCTTTTGTGATGACTCCAAATGTTTTGCCATAAATGTTTGGGTCAAACACTTAAGAATAAGTTTAGGCTGACTGTAGAAATACTTGCTGCCTTCAAGTAGAACAGCTGATTAAGGAGAACAACTGGTAAATATGCAGGTGATATAAGCAGGAAAGCTGACGTTTAGACTTTCAAACTTTGCTTAATATCAAGATGGGGACAGTGTGCCCCCAGGATCATTTTTTGAATCCCCCAGCCCCCCCTCACTCCATTTTTTTTAAAAAAGAAATCCATCAAAGATTTTTGCCACACTCCTCATTTTAGGATCAGGAGAGTCAGGAGAAGTGATCTGAGCTAGAGGACATGGGGAATATTTGAGGAAAAAAATACAAATCAGTTTTTTTAGGGAGTGTGGCAGGGTGGTGTAGCTATCCTTTAAGAGCTTAATGTAGTTGCCTAACCTGTGGCAATTGCAGACTCCTGGTTTATATGGCAACTCTTACAGTGACAACTCTTTATGATACTACTGGCGTACAATTAAGGGACAGGGAGTCATTATTTCAGCCTGCATCTTTTCTCCGCTAAGGCAGACTGGTTTATGAACTCAAGCTTGTGTAGAGGTTGCAACCAACAAAGTCTACATACCAGATTTGTGTTACTACTGTTATTAAATTATTTCCATAACAGGAACAATTAGAAAAAGAGAAACAGCAAAATGAGGGCAGGTCTACCAGTATGACTGATAAAATGTACGAAAAGAAGCGTAAGTACTTTCTCTTTTGTTTTGTTTTTTTCCCCCAAAATTCTTAAATTACTTTGCTAGGGAATGGAGCGTGCTGGGGTGGAGGTGAATTGTTTCTAAATTGAATTAATATTGTATTAGGAAACAGTGAAGATTGAAGTTTTAGTCATTATGATCTTCTGACTGCTACTAATTTATTACAAGAAACATGTTTTATAGCATTATATACTCTCATAGCTTGACCTTATGAAATATTTCAGCTGGAGTGGTGCAAACAATAGTTTGTGTGTCTGAAGTTGAATTTGGTTGACCAAATTTAATGTTTGCCAGGTGGAATGTTCAACCTTCCAGATCAGATAAAAACAGAAGACTTTTTTGAAACTCTAAGAGCTGACCTGTTCTTAGAATGACATGTAATTTGGTTTCTGTGAGCACTGGTAAAGAAAAGATCTTGAGCTGGTATGATTTTGCATGACATGCACCTTGTTGCAAACTGTAGTGAAGAGGCAAGATTTGGCTGATACCTTCAAACCATGGTTGAGTCAGAGCCAGTGCTGGTCACTAGGCCAATAACTTTTCCTGTGACAACAATGAGTCCAGTTAAGTTGTAGGTTGAAAGCGAGCTATACCAACTGATTTAAAGCATCAACAATGTGTTTGGAAGATATGAGGTGCTTGAAGTAATCTCTGCAGTGAAGAAAAAAAAATCATATCCAAAACATTAGCAACAAATTTTTTCTGCTATGATTAAATGCATGGTACTAATGAATGATTTGATAACATTTGTTCCAGGTTAATATATTATCCTATCTGATTTATGTTAGAATTTCAGTATAGTTATGTTTACTTCAAATAGCTGGATTGTCACTAGTTTTGTCCAGTTTTTAGCTTTTCTGTTAATCTGAGGGCAGTGCTTAAAATAAACCTTTGTTTTAGGTAGAGACAGTAAAACAGCAGCAACTTTGGCCAAAACTATACCAATGTCTGTTTCTGGAAATGCTTCAGGTGCTTCATCAAGTAAGAAAAAAATATCTTCTGTACATTTCCTTTCCTTATCGCAATTAACATAACAGAGTACAGGAAGAAAAATATCAATAGATGGTCATGTGGTACTCGTGAGAGTTACCACAGGGATACTTAAATTTAATGTCAAACACTTCCTCTTCTCAAGTACACTGCAGTGTGTAACAGTTAGAGATCATCAGGACATCCCCATAATATCCCAGTTCCAGTGCATATCCTTGCAACTTCACACTTCTCAGAGAGTGTCTGCTTGTAGTCACAGCTTTGATATTGCTTTGATTACCTAGCAGATGGTTGAGAAGCAAGGGTCCACAGTGACCCCATCCACCTGTAGTCTATGTCTGAGATTCCTTCAGCCAGCTTGTCCCTCAGATAACCCTCAATTGTTGAGCTTCATGAAACTATACCAGTGGATTCTCCTTCCCAATTCTCTTTACTTCCCCCTTTGTAGCTGATGTGGTCAGGCTTTGTATCTAAGCCATATACCAGTTGCAGGTTATTCTATTCAGTCCATATCATTTATATCAAGCCCTCCAAATTCTGGTTGCTCCTGCTTACTTTGTCATTAGCTTGCATTCAGTGAAAGCAGATTATGTAGTTTCCCAAGAATCCGTTACAGTTACAGTGGGTCCTCTGGCTAAAAATAACTAACTAACTAACTAACTAACTAACTATAAATAGAATATCAGGACTCCTTTGTACTTTTCCTGGCTGCCATTCCAGTAGTTGCTTCACACTAGTGTTTACTTCTTTCGTCACACTTTGCTCTCACTGCTGTTATTAAAAGTATAAACTAGAGGTGGGAATAATGAAGCCCTCCAAGATGATGTCGGCCACAAGATTCCCAGACTGGTATAGATTGTGGCCTATATCCTATTGTTCATTCCATCCAGAGCAGACCTATTAAATCAATGTTTTTTACAGCTGAGAAGACACTACCTTATTAAATATTTAATTACGATATGATGTTTCAACACCATTGATTTTATAACACTGTATTTCCATCATCTATGTAATGCCATAAGTAAAAAAAAAAAAAATCCCTACCAGTATTTATTTCAAAATGATTTGGGAAAAAGAAAGAGAGGGAAGGAAGGAAGAATAAGATCCCTCTCTTCTTCAAACTTTATTTTTTTAAAAAAAGAGGGAATGAACATGAGATTTGCATTAAGTGTTGAATAACAATTCAACAGTCGATTCTGTAGGTCTGCTTCAGTTGCATTTTCAGCCACTTATTTTATTGATTTTACTTATTTTACTGAGGTGAAAACACACTGTTGCTATTAGTGCTGTTGTGAAATAGGTATTTCTTACTGTGTATATGTTGTTTCTGTTATTAATATGGGTTTCATTATGGTTTTAGGCAAAGAAGTAAAAAAATCTAAATTGGTTCGAAGCCAGTCTTTCAGTAGTCAAGCCTTGCACTCAAAATATGGCAACATAGACAAGTGTCCCAGGTATGTAATATTTAGTCTCTCTGTTTGTCTGCAAGGATTTCTGTAGACCCATTATTCTGCTTTCTCTGGAACCATAAGATCCCTTCAGTATTTCACGTGATGTTCTTTTTCAAAATCTATTGGAAATACAAAACAGTAATATATAAACAAATCAGTTTAAAGCCTGTGGCCTCATGTGGTACACGAATATTGGAATGGCATGTAGCCCCACAAATGGTTCCAGTGGCATACTTCAACTTGGCAGTTCCATACAGTAAAGAATCAGTTCCAGGAGAAAATTAGTATGAAGACATCCATTATTGTGCACCAACAGTGGCAGTGGAAATCCTGAATCTCTGGGTAAAAACTGGGATCCCTGAGTACAACCTGATTGGAAGAACAGGGCCATTCCTGCACTACACTATTATAGTGCTATTATTCACGTTCAACATTTGTGGAATTCTGGGGTTGGACCTTACTGAGGCCAAAGCTCCCCCTTTCCCTTTAAACTGCAAACCCCAGGATTCCATAAGATATTGAAAGTGGAAGAATAGCACTATAACAGGATAATGCGGAAATGGCCCAGGACAACATTTCTATGAAATGCCAGGAAGGAAATTAGGCAAGAGCTTTAAGTTCACAGGAGATCCAGATGGACCCACAAAGACCAGACCATTTAGGAAAAAGATTGCCTTCCGTTGTTCGTTGGTGTCCTATTTAGTTTGTAAAATAAAGATGTAACTTAAAGAGAAATCCACCATCACAGTCCTGTCCCATATCAAATGTTATATTACACAAGAAACTTTAGATGGCTGTGAATATCAGAATTTCAGAAAAGGTTATTCTTGAGGCCATAAATTTCAGGATACTCCTTGGAGGATATAATTGAAATAATTAGACAAAGTTTTAGATTCCTTTTTAAGGCTGCACTCTGTGTCTATAAGAAGTTAGAATCTGTGACGTGGGGTCAAGGTTAGAATTATTTTCTCTAGCAGGAACGGTTGCCCCTACATATTGACATTTCAGAAGCTAAGCTCTCCTTTTTCATGCATCTTCATTTAGTCAAGTTCCTCCCTCCTTCCTATTTATCGTGTGAAATTTTGTTCTTTTTCGTTTTAGTTTATTATGTTCTTTGTTGAGTGTGCATTGTAGATTGTGCTGTAAGCCATCCTGAGGGTATTGTATTTTGTGTTGAAAGTCACCCTGAGGATGCAAAACTCACAAACAATTTAACTAAATGAATAATGGAGGTATAGTTCCAGCCTTCCTCATTTCAAATCAACCATACAAGTTTTGTGCAAAGGGAACAGAATAAGGGAAAGGGAGGGGCAACTTAGTGCTTGGACCTTGTCATCTTTCATATTCTGACATCAATAGTGCAATAGGACTTCAAAACTTGAAAACAGGATCAGCAATAATACTTTTCCATAGTCAGTGCGGTAGAGGTGTAGAATAGCATTTGGATGAGGATGTAAAATAGCTGAAGGTATTCTGAAATTAAATGTGTAAATTAGGGAGAAGTATTGACAATTACTAATTATATTGACACCTTGGAATATCATCACACATTTTTCTACCTTTGCAGCAAAAGTTCTTCATCAGGATATGCGCAGTAGGAAAGAGTTCTATGTACTCCTTTACAGGTGAGCAACTTAGTTATCTTTTAAAATATTTTTTTTTTTTTAAAAGAGTTTCAAACATCAAAATAAACACCAGCAGATCTATTACAAAAACAAACTCACGAATACACTATACAACTTAAACTAAAACGACATAAAACAAGAAAAGGAAAAAGAAAAAAAAATTTTTTTCACTTGATTAGACTTGTTGATATTACAATATTTTATATTCAAAAATCTGGATCCCGACTTTTGTATCTATTAATCAATACGGTGTTAATTCTTTTTATCTCAAAAGATATGAATTTTATCAATGAGAGTAGGTTAAACATGTATGTGTGTGTGTGTGTATGTGTGTATATATATATATGCATATCTATTGGATTCCGTATCACAATCCCACTCATCTTTCTGCAAATATTTCTCCTTTCCATTTCTCTTTAAAAAAAGATATTAACGGTTCCCATGTTTTATTAAATTCCCCTATATTTTTATTATTAAGAGACAGAGTTATTTTGTCCATAATCATCATATCCCACAGGGCTTTTTCCCATTCTTCTTCCATAGGAATTTCATGAGATTTCCAATATCTCGCAAATACGATTCTGGCACATACTATCATATAAAACATAATCCTTCCATGCTTCTTTTCCATTACATCTTCCAAGATATTCAATAAATATGTTTCTGGAATCATCCTATATTTAACTCCTAAAACTTTCTCCATGGTTAAATGAATAGATTTCCAATATCTCTGTGCGTGAATACAAAGCCACCATTGATGGTAAAAGGTGCCTTTTTCTGTGTGGCACTTCCAGCATCTATCATCACACTTATACATTTTAGCTAATCTTTCAGGTGGGAGATACCATCTCAGATGCATTTATAGATGTTTTCTCTCAAATTTTGACAAACAGTATACTTCATTCTTTTTTGCCAAGTTTTTTGCCACTGGTCTAAGCTTATCTCCCTACCCACATTCTGGGCCCATCGAACCATTTGTTCTTTGACTACCTCCTCCTCTGTATACCATTCCAACAGGTGTTGATATATTGTAGAAATTGACCTTTATTTCTCTCACCCAACAGCAAATCAAACCAATTTTTTTCTATTTGAAAGCCAGTCAGTTTCTTTTCCATCTTAAATTTTTCATACAGTTGTCTATACAACAACCAGTGGCAATTTAGGCCTTCTTCTCGCAGCTGCTCCAATGTTTTTATTTTAATTTCTTTACCTTTTATTTCTGATATATCCCCATATGTCATCCATTTCCCATATAAAATGTTTTCTCGTTTATAAAAAGCTTCATGGGGGGATAGCCAAAGTGGAGTTTTAGGATATAATCTAGATTTATATTTGTTCATGTCTTAAGTATGGGTCTTCTTACAAAATGTTGATTAAAGTCTTGTAGTACTCTATCTTTTAAAAAATCCCAAATAAGCGTGCTACCCAAAGGCTAATTGTGACCCCTCCAATGTAAGGAGTCTACAGTCCGTTAACTTTATCCAATCCCGAAGCCAATCTAAACAGCAAGCCTGAAAATAGAAATTCAGGTTAGGTAACGCTAATCCCCCACGTTTTTTATCATCACAAAGTATTTTGAATCTAAATCGATGTTTCTTTCTATTCCAAATATATCTTGTAACATCCTTTTGCCAATCTTTAAATATCGATTCGTTATATATTACTGGGATATTTTGAAATAGAAAAAGCATTTTTGGTAATGCCACCATCTTAAATGCTGCTATTCGACCTAGCAGCGAAAGACTTTTATTTTCCCAGCTCCTGAAATCTTCCTTTATCTGTTTCCAGGTCTTCTCATAGTTGTTCTTAAATAGATCCGAATTTTTATTCGTCAAATAAATTCCCAGATATTTCACTTTGGATCTTATTGAAAAGCCTGTAATTTCTTCTAGCTGTTTTCCCTCTGTTTTCAAAATATTTTTAACCATAAGGTATGTTTTTTCCTCATTGATCTTTAAGCCGGAGACAGCTGAAAAATCTTCCAGTATAGTTTTAAATCTTCCAATATTTTCCAAGGGATCTTCAATAATCAGAACCACATCGTCCGCAAAAGCTCTAATCTTATAGTCCATACCTTGGATTCGCACTCCTTTCACATCTTTTTCTTCATTAAGCTTTACAGTCAGAGCTTCTATACATACCAAGAAAAGTAGAGGAGATAATGGGCACCCCTGCCTTGTACCTCTTTCTATGTTAAATCTTTCCGATTTCTCCCCATTTATCAAAATTTGCGCATATTGATTCTTATAAATAGTTTTAATAACCATAGTAAAGTTTTCTCCCATTCTCAACTTATCTATCATCTTGAACATGTATTGCCAATTTACACTATCAAAGGCTTTTTCAGTGTCCAAAAACAACATGGCAAACTTTCTGCTTGGTTATCAAAAGTTTCAATTATATCCAATATATATCTCATATTATTTTTTATCTGTCTATTTGGCAAAAACCCTGCTTGATCTTCAGATATTATATCTTTCAGAATTATTTTCAATCTATTTGCCATTATCCACATAAATAATTTATAGTCCACATTTAAGAGTGAAATCGGACGATAGTTCTTCGGAAAGCTTGGATATCTTTTAAAATAAATTTTTATTACCTCTCTTCTCTTGATTTCCCTAAGACATTTAAAGCCCAGTTTAAGGCCACTGTTTTGATGAAAGTCCAAGAAATAAACAAGTATACCTCTTATTTATTTATACTATTAAATTACTACTAAATTATAAGATCTTAGGTCACAGCACAGACAAAAAACACAGTTTTAATCAGTGTAACACATATAAACCAGATTAAATAATGTTCAAAGTTAAAACAGTTTATAACCATACATATATTCAGGCCAAGTTTTTAGACCACAAAGAATTTGGGATAGAGTCACTTTTTAATGTGGTATCAAAATGAAGCAACAATGGCAATCATTGATTCTTCAAGAGGGCATTCCACAGTTTTGATGGCACAGCAGAAAAAAATCCCTCTCCCTTGTTTGCATGTGGTAGAGCCATTAAATTTACCTGGGCTTTCAGTGACAGAGTTGGATCTGGGAATATTCCCAAGCTATGAACCTGTTCCACACAGGGCAGAATGTTTACCTAATTCCCTAACCTGGGAGTCATCAATCCACATAGCCTCAATTTGTCAAGATCCAATTTCAGTTTATTGACCCTCATCTAGCTCATTACTACATCCAAACATTGGTCTAACACCTGCATAGCTCCACCTGATTCCAGCAACAATATGATTTTTCAATAAGATGTACAGTCAGCCCTCCTTATTCCGAGGTTTGCAAATTTGTCCAACCCCTGCCCTCACCTCAATCTCTTCTTTCCCAGGGGAAACTTGCCTCTTGGTGGCTCCAGTCAAGCCACACAACCCTTTAAATTTTCCTCTGGTCCTCCTCTTCTTCTGTCAGCTGCTACCTGGCCAGCTAGAGATGGCTCACAACCCAGTTTTCAACCGCTGGCCAGGCCTGAGGAGGAGCCATTGAACAGCCACTGGCTGAGGAAGAGCTGCCTGGCTGAGGAAGAGACCAGCCCTCACCAAGCCCAGCAATCTTTCCAATCACCACCAGAGTTCTTCTCTAACCCTCCTCCTTCCATGCATGTGACACTGCTGGTCACTACTTGCAACCACTCTGCTTCTGCTGTTGCCCAATAGCACAGGGTGGTGGGTGGGACTTAGCCAGCTAGGTTGTCCAGTGCTTTTTGGGATGAGAGAGTGAACAAGCTAGCAAGTGGACCCTACCCAGGTTGGTGCTGAAGCCTCTGTGCTTTGACTACTGAGCTTTGCCAGGTACAACGCTGCTAGGAAGGAGGAGGGAGGATGAGTAGTTACAGAGGGGGTGAGTGGTATAGTAGGCCAGAAAAGGTAAGTAGAGCAGAGCAGCAAGGTGGTGCGTGGCACTTTCCCCTCCTTTGCCCTACAGTAGTCATATGGCTAGTGAGGCTTTGCAGGAGAAAGAGGTGAGAGGCAGAGATAAGATGTCGGAAGGCTCTTGATCCTGGTGTGGAAAGTTACATCTGTCATTGTCTGAAGGACATATGGAGGAGGAATAGGACGGTGGGAGGCCTCTTAGTTTTGGGGTCATGTTTGCAACCTTTTTTGCTTCACCATAAGAGTGTTGTTTCTTTCTGTATGTTCGGAAGAACACACACACACACACACACACACACACACACACACACACACACAGATTGATGCAGTGTGTAGATTTGGGGGGCCTGGAGATATTCACAGATTTTCCACTTTTGTTGGGGTCCTGCACCCCTAACCCCTACAGATGTGGAGGGCTGACTGGATGCATAGCTACCAAAACCCCAAAATCTAACAATACCAGCAGTCACCTGTTGCTTGACTAACTTTTACTCCTTTTATTTCAGATGATTCCTTCCGTACTCGTCCTAGCAACTCCAGTGGGACTGCTGCCTTTTCCTCAACTTCATCTTTACCATCTTCCTCTCGTAATACAAGTAATTCACTTGATCAAAAGAGCAATGGGAGTAAAGAAAGCCATTCGCGGAAGGTTAGCTTGTAAGTGCTCAACTAAAGCTAGGACAGAATAACAAACTGAAACAGGAACTTTGCAGCCTCAAGCTTTTAGACTATTTTTATTATTGTAAAAGATAGATTAAAACAGTGGTTCTCAACCTGTGGGTCCCCAGATGTTCGTGGACTTCAGCTCCCAGAAGCCCTGAGCATTGACCATAGTGGCTGGGGCTTCTGGGAGCTGGGGACCCACAGGTTGAGAACCACTGGATTAAAAGAATATTCTCAGTATAGACACTTCTCTCTCTTTCTCAGTCTCTCTCTCATTGTTAAAGCAATTAACAAACAGAGCTTATGATCTTTTAGTATGATTTTCATATGCACAGCTACTAAAACCCCAAAATCTAACAACATCAGCATTTACCTATTGCTTGACTAACTTTTACTCCTTATATGACACACACATACACACACACTTTTTGTTGTTGGGTGCCTTCAAGTCATTTCTGACTTATGGTGACTCTAAAGCAAACCTATCACAGGGTCTTCTGAGGCTGAGAGTGTGTGATGTACCCAAGGTTACCAAGTGGGTTTCCATGGCCAAGCTTGCAATTGAACCCTGGTCTCCAGGGTCATAGTGCAACACTTAAACCACTACACCATAATGATGTGAGCTCTCTCTCAAGTTATTTACAATTTTTGCATTAACCACAGTTGTAAAAAGTAAAACAGCTAGTCATGGGTTCACAGCTGTTTTCCTGCCAGTTCAAATTCGGATTCTCTGCTCTATTTTGAAGTTTCACATTCTGGAGCTGGTGCCTACTCTGATATTCTGTGGAAGGGAGGGAACCTTCCACATGACAAAAATGATGACCTTATTCCCAGATATGGGAACTAGAACTCTGGTAACCTGGGCAGAATGTGAACCAGAATGATGGCTTCACTGAAGATTTCATAATGTCATGGACAGTAAAAAGATTTCTATACTATTAAAAAGATTTTCCTTCTTCCAGCTGAATCTCAAGAAGTGTAATCCTGTGACTTGGGTTAGGCATCTCTTCGCAGAATTCTTACCACAATTACCATACCATGATTTTCAGGATTCTTTGGGAACAGGCTTTATAGATGTATCGTATTGCTACATCAGATCATCCAGAATTATCCAGACCATAGTACTTCTGATTTTATGTATGGGTATGAAAACTAGACAGTGAAGAAAGTTGAGAGGAATAAAATCAACTCATTTAAAATGTTTCTCTGCGTGGTTTCTCACTAGAAGTGAAGATGATTAAACTGAGGATGTCATGCTTTGGACATATCAGGAGAAAATGGACATAATATTGGAAGAGATGGTAATGTTTGGTAAAATGGAAGGCTGTAGGAAGAGAGGATGACCCTGCTGCAGGTGGATTGATTCAGTCATGGAAGAATGGCCCTCAGTTTGCAAGGCCTGACCAGGGCAGCCGATGACCAGGGTTGTTTATGGTCTCTCATTCAGGGTTGCCAATATGTCAGAGTTGACTTCATGTCAAATAACAAAAACAACAGTGGCTATATCTTGAGTGGCATCATCTTTGTGAACTGCTTTGGTTTATGAATGCTATAGAAAAATGTGGGATTCCAAACTCTAGTACAGCAACCTTTGGGCTTACTAATTATGTGTTATTTCCACTTGAAAGTGTGTGTAGTACTGCAGATATATCCCAGGGTGTATTTCAGTTCTGCTCACAGGGCAGCACTGGGAATTCCCAGATGTCTGAATCAACCATCAGTTACTGTAGGCCCATGAATTCACAGCATATCATAGAACACAGAAGGTTTTTCATCCAATAAATGTTTCAGTCCTCAAGAGACCCCCTCATATTAGACTGTTTTTGGAATAAAACATGTTCAGACCCATTGCTAGCAAATCAACTGGGTGAAATGAGTCATCCTTGAATAGACAGCAGATGTGAATCATAAACATTGGGAATAATAAAAGGCTGTGTTCTGCTACTATTATGCAGTTATGCCGGGTTTGGGTATATTATCCATTTACATCTCTGCTCATTGTGGAGAGCTTTAGAATTTTTCCTTCAACATAATAGCTTATACTTACACTCCTACATAGCCACATATTCAAGTATACATCTAGAGAGGAATCAGGTGTCCCTGCTTTGTAAGATGAATCACTGCAGAGGGGGATAGGATGAGAATTTGTGTAATAATTTACAACATGGGCCTACAGTGCTTGAAGTACATGGCAACATTCTAATTAATTCCAGGAAGTGAACATTGCCTCTCAGAAGAAATATATCTTTTATTGGACCACAGGGCAGATGTTCACATATACGTGATAATCACATTACATTTCATGTAACATTAAATGCACATTGTTCAGCAGGAGAATATTTTCCGTGGGAGCTGGGAATTCTTAAGTTCTTGGCCTTGCTGTCTAACATGCTAGGGTTGACTGAAAGCTTTTTGTTTCTTGTTGTTAATGGAAGCCAGATCTGGCCAAAACAAGAGAAAAAGTACCCACTTGTGGTCCTACATTTCAAGAGATTTCCCCTGGATAAGAAAAACATGTATATATGGAGTACTAGAACTACATTTACCTGAAGTTCTGAGGAGAGACTGACATATACAAAATTAATGAAACAGATATATAAGGAAGGCCATGATCTAGTGAACTAATTTAGGCACCCCCAAGGATTTAGACATGTCCATTGGGATTGCTGACTTGGTATCATGTCACAAAGAGGTTTTTACCCTCCACAAATCCTTTTTCATTTCAAAAGCAGTTTGATACAGAGTGTAGTGGTTCCGCCATTGGCGGATGATCCTGGAGACCAGGGTTTGATTTTCTGCTCAGACGTGGAAACCCACTGGGTGACCTTGGGCACATCCCACACTCCCAGAAAACCCCATGATAAGTTCTCTTTAGGATCTCCCTAAGTCAGAAAGGACCTGAAGACACAGGTATTTAAGAAACAAGCCCCTGAAGTGAAGTTAGAATAGAAATGGAATGGGAAAATGGTCTCACCAAACTTGGCTCGTGCATATTCATATATTTTTGCTCGTATTTTTAAGCACAGCAAGAGAGAAGAAACACTCTAGGTATTTTCATTAAATACGTTCAGAATTTCAAAGAAATAAGAACTGAGTTACGTCAACAACATTTTGTTGATATATTATAGAGCAGTTGTGCTTAGCAATTCTGTTTCACGTTCTTCCAATCCATGCACGGGTTCACGAGTTTTGTTTCTCTACAGGAAAAACAGGAAGTCCAACTCATAGAGGTAAGGAAAGAATGGATGCACACCAAAGACCGCTGGGGGCAACATGGCTGAGGGTTTGGCAAAAACTGGAGTACAACCTTGAACATATAGACCAGAGAGGAGAGACTGACTGCATCTCACAATGTTAACATCTTCTGTCAGTTAAATAAATTCCTCTGTTGTAAAATATCTTCATAGAAATAATGTAATATGTGCAGAATTCCAATGTTGTAAGTGAAGTGTTTAATTCAATGTTACTTTAGCAATGTGCTTAAAAACTGTTGCAGATAAAGAGACAGGGTTCTCCTTCCCGCCGCCTCCCACCCCCCAATTATGCCTTTTAACAGTTCAGGTTATTCAATTTGGAATTCAAGTGCCCTCTACTTGAAAACTTACCTGTTTTATCAGTTTAGGGGCTCCTAATATGCCTTTGCTATGGAACTAGGACTGAAACTGCTCTGCATATAAGATTAAGTGAACACTTGACACTTAAAAAAAGCGTTTAAATATCCAAGAAGCTTTAACATGGAGCTTGGAAGCATGGACAAAGAAATACGGAGAAATGTATTCATATACAATACAGTTGTGCTATAATTTTAAATAGGATTGCTTATCTGGTGTATAAAAATCTCAAGAGGATTTCCTTTCACCTTTTAACAAAAAACAAATACCTCCAAAAGCATATAAATGATTTCATTAGTTTCATATTGCAATTTTTGTTGTACAAACACATTGTTTTAACTTCTAGTATTTCAGGTTGTAGTTTCTCTTTATCCAACACTTTAAAAATGATGAATCTAGTTTTTAATTAGTTGTTATTTCAAGCTATCATGCTTTTAGCTCTGTCCACAGCATTCTGTTTGTATTCATGCTAACATTTCTATCAAAATTCGCCTGCAACATGCAGTTCTATTTAAAGAGTTCTATTTATGCCAATACTTGAGAGAGACTGTATGAAGCTATTGTCAGCTTCTCTATTTCACAAATGCAATCAGCAAAATTATATTGATATCAGAAATCTGTTTTTTAAAATATATTGGTGTATGATAAAGATAATCTAATTTGTGAATGAATATGTGTGTGGTTACTTTTTACAATGTGAAATAATGAATGCTTTGCACACAATAAAGCGTAGGATATTATAAAATACTTGCATGTTTTGGGTGGGAGAGATGAAATTTTCACAGTTTAATTAAAAAAAAGATATGGGCAAACTAATCCTATATTCACTCTACCAGCAGCTATTCCTCCAGGCCTAACAGCAATGTGATAAAGTTATGATACTATGTTCAACTACCAACAGATTCAACATCACCGCAACAATTACCTATTATTAATAGCTGACTTAGTAATGTCTCTAAAGGCTATAATAATAAGATACATGATTTGTGTGCAGAAGGTCTCAGTTCACTCCCAGACATCTCCAAGTAGGTCTGAGAAACCTAGGAGTGCAACAGTTCATATAGATGTTTTGGATTACAACCCATACCCTGACCATGACCTGTACTGTCTGAGGCTTTTATTTCCATCTGAACCTCAGGAAGAACTTCCTGATGGCCAGAGCTGTCTGGCAGTGGAATATGCTGCCTCAGAGTGTGATGGGAGTCTTCTTTTTTGGAAGTTTTTAAGCAGAGGCTGGATGGCCATCTGTCAGGAGTGTTCTGTTGTGTGTTCCTGCATAGCAGGGAGTTAGACTGGATGGTCCCTGTGGTCTCTTCCAACTCTGATATTCTATGATTCTATGAATCCTGGGATTTTAGGAGTAAAAAAACCTGGAATTCCAAGTTTTCCTACCTGTGGTATAGGCAGTACTGAATTGATGGACCAGTGGTCTTACTTGTTGCAATGCAGCTAACTATGTGCTGCTGAAACTATCATCTACCAGTCATGGCATTGCACACCAGTCATTTTTACTCATGGAAGGAGTACACAAACGAAATATGACAACTTGCTTTTCCCACTGCGTACGCAAGAAAAATATCTGTGAGGCTGATTAATGTATTTATTTATCACCTCTCAGTCTCCCCACTTCTCCCAAGGTGATAAGGAACAGATAAAAACATTCTCTAAAAATCAATAAAAAATAATTTTAAAAACCCCTAAATGCCCATGCTGGCTTTGCAGAGCAGAGGTCATTTTTTAAAAAAGTGCCATCTCAGCTGTCTGCCAAAAGCTCAAAAAGGATGTAGTCCTCCTGACTTGCCTTGGGAGGGAGTTTAACTGCTTGAGGTGCTCTACTGAGAAACAGTAAGCTCCATAGAGCCTAGGGCAAGCATTGAAGTTGCACCCTTAGGTGCTGCTGCCACCTCTGCCTCCCCCTCCAGGAAGGACCCCAGTGGGGTGGCAGGGACCAGCAAGGGGCCAGGCCCAGGTGGGTGGGTTTTGTGCCCCCCTGGCATTGGCACCTGGGGTACGCACCCCAGTTGCCCCACCCTCAGTATGTCTTTGCTGAGAAAGCCCTGTCTTACCTACTCACCAACCTATCCTCTCCAGCTGCTGGATAAGATATTCCATTTCTGTCGACTGTCTTACATTCTGGGCAGATCTGTGTAGGAGGTCTTTCAGATGTCTAGGCTGAAAACCATTTAAGACCTTATAGGTCAAAAGCAACACCACAGATTGATCTCGGAAGCAAATTTGAACCCTATGCAGTTGGCACAAGACCAGAGATATGTGTTCTTTAAAGTGTATACCAAACAACAGCCTGGCTAATGTATTTTGTATTAGTTGCAGTTTCTAAACACTTTTCAAAGGCAGCCTTGTGAGTGCATGTTATAGTAGTCTAATCAGGAGGTAATTAAAACACCAGCCACTCTGACCAAATCCATCTTTCCTAGAAAGGAATGCAGCTGGCAAACAAATAGAAGCTGTGAAGTCATTGCTTGCCACAGCAGCCATGTATCTTCTAAGCAGCAATGAGGGGTCCAACTTGCAAGCCTGGTATTTCAGAGGAAGAGCAAATTCTAATAGAAGTAAGAAGGATTCAGTTCCCTGCTCCATCGGCAAGAAGGAAGGAATGATGTCTGCTTGCTGACCTGAAAATGGCAGAAAGGGGAGGGAGCTGTGAAAATCTTTGCAAATACCTCCTAAACATTAGCAAGTGCTAAACCTCACAAAAACTGGGTGTAACAGTAATATGGTTTGGTACTGGAAGGGTTGTCTGAGGTGGTGTAGCTCATGAAAAGGCAAAAGTTAGTGCATATTACAGCAAAATCCACTAAAGAGCAATACCTTTATTGGTTAACTAAAATGCAGAAAATACATCATGCAAGCTTTCAAAGCTTCACTAGCTTGTTCATCAGGCAAAGATGTTAAAAATCATATAGGAGAAAATAGGTGAAGATTAACATTTAGAGTCATAGGCCTGCATTCTATCTTAGATGTTACTCTTGTCAGTTAAGATGGTGTTGAGAGCTTTCAGTGCAGGCAAAGGCTGTGTAAGGACCAGGAACAAAGGGCAATAAAAGGTAATAAATTTCAACTCCTTTAGCAAGAGAAAAGTAACTTCCATTGAGATCCAGCTGTCCTTGTCCTGTGCAAAGCTGATTGCTCTTTTCTTAGGCCCTTTTTGCATGACATTTTCCATGCGAAAGGGCGCATGGAGCGTCACACGATTGTGAAAAGTGATCTGCATGACGCACTCATAATCGTGTAACGCTCCAGGGTAGGGCAGGCGCCGATCGTGCACCTTTTCATTTTTGGCTAGAAGTCGAAAATGGTGCACAATTGCGCGTTGCTCCCGGGCCCCACGTGCACCCACCTGGCGTGTGGAGCCTCCGGAGCCATGTCGGTTGCACTTCCTGCCCCAGCACAGCCTGGAAAACTCCCAGGGTGTGCTGCGGAAGGAAGAGGCGGGGTTCTCGCATGAGCAGGCAGCTCGTGCGGAGCCGAAGGACCCTGGACACGAGAGTCTCTTGCTGGAGGCTGCTGTCATGATCCCCGCACCCCAGCGCTGGAAGAAGGTAAGGTGTGGAAAGGGCCGTAGTCAGAGAACACTGACTTTCTCAAGTAGTCTCTGTACTGTTACATCTGGAAAAAAAAATTAAGTGCTATATAGATAAAACTTGCCAAATGTAGTCAAAATAAGAGAGTTTTACCATTGTTGGAGGCAGAAACCTTAAAAAACTAAGTCACAGTCGGTTGCTCCCTCTAATTTAAGTTTCCTGTGGCAAGATTTTACCCCATGCCTTCTTCGCCACCCCTGCTGAGTTAACTGAGTGCAAATTACTTTATATTTTTAACTCTGCAGCAACTCAAGTAAGCTGAGGGCAAAGGGGAGAAGTGAGAGGTGGAAAGAGAAAATGGGACATTTTAAAAACAGCTGAAAAAAAAACCAGAGGCTTGATTGGGTCTGTCCTTGCCAAATCTGCATGGTTGGAGGATATACAAAGAGTACCACAGCTAGCCACTTGGATCTGGGTGGAGCTGAATCTTCCTCGTCATTGTTATTGTTATAGAAGCAAAATTTGGTATCTTCAAGGAAATGTGTTCAGGGATAGCTGTGTTGGCCACACAACAAAATCCACAAATAAGCAGTACCTTTGCTGGACAACCAAACTATTAGTGCACGTGAGGTCTTGAAGCAGAGCAGCGGCTACAGTCTCTCGGGTGAACAGTCTGTAAACAGACTAAGGCTGTAAGTTTTGCTTTCAATACAACATACAAGAACAAAACTTTATGGCTGCTGTCTTCCAACGGGGCAGGATAACAAGAGATTTTGTTCATTTTTGATGACTTATTGAGATTTGGTTCTTTTTGTAAGGTTGTTGGGTTTTTTTGCTAAATTTCTGAAGCCCCACATACCACCTATACTATTGTACGGTGGAAGCAGGGGGGTTGCACAAAACATATTTTGTGCAATCTGAAATGATCTTGGCTATTTCTGTGATTGGCAGAGAAATGCTGTTCTTGTTATGGTTTTTCTGTTTGTTTTTGTTCATCTTCCTACCCCCGCCCTGATAAAATTGTGGCCACTGGCAGTTTTTTTCAATGGGACTTCTTGACATGCCAAGACTCGAGACACTCTTTCTCACTGAGAATGAGAAAAATTGTGAATGTTCCTTACATCCCCAGAAGAGAAATGAACAGTGTGATTGGCATTGGTACTAGTCGCTTCACTTCCACAACTGCTGAATTTGTGTCCAGGTTGCTTTACAACTTTCCCCACCTTCCTCCATTTAGGTATAATGGCCTCCCCACCCCCAAACACCTTATTAGCTTATCCTCCTTTCCAACACCCATTCTCTGTCATATTGAGGGCTGAGTTTATTACACCAGCAGTCATTGTGCATGGTGTCGGTAAAGAGTGTTAGGAGAATGCAAACCTGCTGAGACAGCGGTCAGCAATACAGTGGATAAGAACCAGATGTTCTTATCCACCCTTGGAATGTG
Source organism: Iguana delicatissima (assembly GCA_948472985.1). NCBI lineage: Eukaryota > Metazoa > Chordata > Lepidosauria > Squamata > Iguanidae > Iguana > Iguana delicatissima. The sequence goes on from CAOKZL010002249.1 coordinate 170,827, forward strand.
TGTGTAGTTATGGAAGACGCACTCCCTCTCCCATTGTGCTCTCCTACCCCTGAAGTGAGTAACAAATGGAGCCAGGGAGATGTCTATAGTCATTTCCACACTAGACTGTTATAGCACTATTATTCTACTTTCAACATCCTATGGAATCCTGGGGTTTGCAGTTAAACTGCAAAGCCCAGGATTCCATTGGATGTTGAAGGTGGAATAATAGTGTTATAACTGTCTAGTGCAGAAATGACCTATATGTCTTACTTGTGTGTTCTTCATGAGACCAACAGCAATTGTCAAGAACCAGTGAGACGGACATTGGAGCATTAGTTCGGGACATGGGAGATTGAAGTTCTAGTCCCCACCAAGCCATGAAACTCATAAAGGTGACCTTGGGCCAGTCACTCTCTTTCTCAGCTTGACCCATGTGTGTGTATGTGCCTTCCAGTTGCCTGTTGACGCCATGAACTTCATAGGGTTTTCTCAGGAAGGAACTGGTTGTTTTGCCAGTTCCTTCCCCTGAAATATAGCCCACAGCACCTAGTATTTGTTGGCAGTATCTCATTTATGTACTAACCAGGGCTGACTTTGCTCAGATTCCAAGATCAGGCTGGAGCTAGCACCTTCAGGGCCTGGTCTTCTTGTTGTGAAAAGAAAAGTGGGGTCATATATGGCACCTTGAGTTCCTTAGAGGACAAGCAGGATCAAGATGTACCCAATAAACAAAACAACTGATCTATCACTGCTGTCAGTAAATGCCACACTGAACAATAATTTTCATTTAGGCAGTCAACCCACACCTTTAAATTTGCTGCTCCACCTATTAGGGAGCTTTTAAAGTTGTCAGCCTTACTGATGGAAAGGGGTTTTCCAATCACTGTTAGATGGTGCCCAAGAACCTGAGCTGCTCTTCTCTTTAGGCTAAGGTCTTTTTCTCAGGTTGCTTATTTCAGATATCATGAAAGCACAACAGTTAATTAGTTGTTTTGGCTACAATCCTATTTTCATATACTTGGAAGCAAGCCTCACTGAACTTAGCAGAACTGACTGATGAGCAGACAGCTGTTGTGGTTATGGTGGGGGTTTGCCTTAAGTTCTTTCAAAGTTATGGCAACCCTAAGGCCTATCATGGGGTTTTGTGGACAAGTTTTGTTCAGATGGCGGTTGCCATCCTCTTCCTCTGAAGCTAAGCAAATGTGACTTGCCCAAGGTCACCCAGTAAGTTTTCGTGGCTGAACAGGGATTTGAACCCAGGCCTCACAGAGCTAGCACAGTGTATTGATTTGAGCATTGGGCTATGATCCTTGAGATCAGGGCTTGATCTTCTGCTCAGCGATGGAAACCCACAGAGTGACTTTTGGTGTGTCACCTACTCTCAGTCACAGAATACCCTATGATAGAGTTACCTTAGGGTTGCCATAAATTGGAAACAACTGGAAGGCACACAACAACAACAACAACAACTCTCAGAGTCATAACCCAGCACTTAAACCATTTCATCACACTGGTTTTGTTTAGTCACCCCAGCCCCATAACCTTTTGCTTTGAAACAGTTATGCCATCTGATTTTCTCAGACATAGCTATGTTCTAATCCCAATGTGGATTGAAAGAGTTAAACCATATGTCACACTGAATGTTTAAATATATGTCTGATACTGTGCACCCCACCCCAAAGAAGCAGCCATGTGAGGCCCTAATTTGGATCATGACTATGGCATGCATGGGAGGGGGTTAAATCCTTTCCTCCTGATTGTGATTTCTTGCAAAAATTGTACTCTTTCCCAAGCTGCTCTTCCCCCCACCTCCCTTTTGCTGTTAACTGGGAATAGCACCTTCAGAGTCAAAGAGCAGCTTGCATGTGGGCGGAAGATCTTCAGCATGGAAATGGTGTTCCAAAGGAACAAGGTGACCTCTTTTCCAGATGCTATGGTTCCAACCAGGATTTTTCTGGGAGGGGAAAGGAACAGAGAATGTGGCCAGGGCTAAGCTCATTTTAAAAATACATTCTCAGTGAAACAGGTAGTTTGGCTCTCATAGGATTACAGAAATAGGAAATGTCACATGGAAGTGTTTGGCTTTTATTCACAGCTCAGTTGGGTTGTTAACTCTTCCCACAAACAGCAAGGCATTTGATGTCTCTTCACAAATCATCAAAAGGAATGGCCGATTCACCCGGACTGTAGGAGGCAAGGAATATGCTATGATTTCTGAGCCGCTGATTGCTGCAGCTTCGGTTCCTCTCTCATCCACTTCAATAACAGCTCTTTGGAGAATCTATGAAGATTGGAAATACAAAAGGACTCTCAGCAAGGTGATTATATTTCTTGTCGACATTCTGGCTGTTTGCTGCTACTGATCTTAATTTAACTGATTCGAAATAAATATGAACATCCTTCTGGTGTCATACCTACAAACACCTATTGTGCCATTTTCCTCATAGAAGTGAGGATGTGCTGATGATACATTTGGGTTTGCCAGGTAAGGAGCACACCTGGGCCTAAGATTTCAAGGCCAACATCTGACACCTGGTGATGCCATTAAGCATGATAAATGAAGTGTTAACTACAGTTCTTCAGAGCACGTTAATCAAAGTAATATGTCCTTTTGGAGCCTGTCAGAGATTGTGGTTTGAGAGGGGAGCAGAGAACAACGTGGACAGTCTAGAACAGTGGTTCTCAACCTGTAGGTCCCCAGATGTTTGTGGACTTCAGCTCCCAGAAGCCCCAGCCACTATGGTCAATGCTCAGGGCTCCTGGTTGCTGAAGTCCAAAAATATCTGGGGACCCACAGGTTGAGAACCACTGGTCTAGAAAGTCTTCACCAAAGCAGACAGTGACATACAGTGAGAGTATAAATTTACCTGTGATATTTTTACGTATTTCTGATCTGTGAGGTGGCTTAGATCTGCTTTGTAAGAAAAAAGGTCTTTAATTCCCATATCTCGAAGCAACTCGTCCATGTGATATGACTGATCTAATTTGAACTTTGGAAAGTAAATGTCCATTTTCCTGTAGTACCAAAAGAAAAAAGGGAGAGAGAGAAAGAGAAGAAAGAAAGAAAAGGAAAAGAAGTGAAATGAATGGTAGATATTCATTGTGTATATTGACTGACTGGAGATTGCGGAGAATGTCCACAAACAAACAGACACCAACTGAAATCTGCATATTGCTCATGGGATATAGTATCCACATGGTTCCCATCTTGGGGAGGTGTATTTGAGTCTAGTAAGACAAAGACAAAGGTGGTGAGGGGTGTGGAAACCAAGTTCTGTGGGGAAATGTTAGGTATATTCAGCTTGATGAAGAGACAATGCAAAAGCCATCGTCTACTCTTCTTAGCGTATCACACAGATGACAGTACAAATTGGTCTTTATGCATGCTCCAGCTCATACCAACAGTTGCAACTCAATTGGAAAGATGATTTTGAGTAACATTAGGAAGAGCTCCTGGTGGTCCAAACAAACCATTCAGCAGTGGAATAGACTTCTTCAGAAGATAGTAGACTCAATTTTATTAGAAGATTTTAAGCAGAAGCTGGATGCATTGGGCATGCTGTTGCTGTGAACATCCTTAATTTCCAGGAAGTTGAACTAGGTGCCCTATTGGGTCTCCCCCAACTCTGTTCTTGTGGGAAGGGTGTTTTGGTATACCAATATTCAAAGCAAGATTAAAGTGATTTGGGATCTTAGAGTGGTTCCTCAAATAGGGTCACCTTTGTGCACCTGAGTGAGCTATTGTAGGAATGGTGGTAACAGCAACAAAATAGTACAATAGCACAACTCTTGCTGTGTGAATCCATTTCAGACCAGCAACTTTCATGCATGATCCCAGGAATTTTGCTCAGTTGTTCAAGTAGCACACAAACAACCTGGAGCAATTGCACCAACTGCAGCATTGATGATTCAACATGTGTCCACCTTTCAAAGTATTGAACACAAAAGCATTGCCTTCACAGGAGGTAGTGGGAAAAGGATGGACTTAAGTGATCCATTCATACTTACACCCATTTCCTTCCTTGTTTTATTGTCCTTCTGCCCTTCTTTCCACACTAGACCTATCATCCCATTTTGACCATCAAAGCATTCTGAATCTGGAACCTAGCAAAGAAAAGCGTACCATTTCTGCCATGATTGGTACCTGGTGTCCATGGTTTTCAGCCAAGACTCCACAAGGTCCATTGTCAAATGGTCTTCAAGGTCCATAAAATCAGCTTCTTCCTCTGGCATGACAATGAGCATATGCACGCTCCCTTTATAGGGGAGCTTTAGCACAACACACTGCAACTTCTTATCAAATGTGGAGGAAACTCTCTCTGTCTTGAACATCATTGGCACTTGGACAGTCCTGTAGTTGTCTATATAGAAGGTTTCTACTTCTGTGAACTTGGTAGAAAAAGGGTGTAGCCATTCCCCTGAAAGTATAGAGAAATACAATTGTTTATAATATGGACATCATTCATACTCCTGGTAGGAAAGACCAGGCATTATCTGGATAAGTCCCATGGACTGTGATTTAAATATGCATTGAAATCAGTGAAATATGCATTGAAATATGCATTGTTGAAATCAGTGGGACTTAAACGTATGTAACTGGTTTGAGTATTGGACTATGACTCTGGAGACCAGAATTTGATTCTTTGCTCGACCATGGAAACCAGCTGGGTGACCTTGGGTGAGTCACACACTCTCAGCCCCAGAAAAGCCTTTGATAGTTTCCCCTTAGGGTTGCCATAAGTTGGAAATGACTTGAAGCCACACAAAAACAATAAACTTTGGCTAACTCATATCCACATCATTAACTATACTTACCCAGACCTTAAGATTTGCCTCAGAAGTCCTAAGTGCTGAGTGCTTCCCCATGGGTATAACTATGGGGCAGGGGGCAAAATGAGGGTATTGCCCTCCATAAGCATTCTGTCCCTGGCAATGAAATTTTTATCCAATTCCCAAATTTCTAGCACTGCAGAGCCTGAAAGATGGAAAAAAACCTCACACCTACAACTCTTCTATTGCTATTATTGCATTCCCTTGGTAACATTCCCTGCCCCTTTTCTTAGGATGCCTCCACTGTATTTCTAAATGCTCAGCTCAAATGTTAAGTTGCTGCCAATGGTACATATTTGAGGGCTTTAGGAAAATTTCATTTGGGAGCAGAATTCTTATTTAGGGTGGCAATGTCCTCATTTTGCCCCCCATAGCTATCCCCCTCTCCATCCATTGGTGGCTGTGACTTCCATGTTAGTGAGGCAGTAAACCCATTCTCTGTTTTGGCCCAAACTTCCAAGAAACTATACAAGGCATAAACCTATTTTGGAAATAGGACTTCAGTACCTTGCATAGCTTCTTTGAAGATCAGACTGGAGTGGATTCACTGACATAGAAGCCACTGGTTACCTCCATCAGGGGGTCTTTTCAGTAATGGCACCTATTACAGAGCAGCTCTCTCAGAGGTTTGCCTGGTCACCACACACTGGTGCCATTCTTTTTAGCACAAAGAGAAGACTTTGCTTTTCACCCAGGCCTTAATAATAAAGCATGCAGATTGGGCCTCACAGCTTTCAAACATATGTGTTAAATTTGGGATTCAGTGAATTTTGTTCTATTGTATTTCATATTGCTTGTTGTGGTATGGTATGTATGATATGATTTTATGCACTTTTTGTATTTAAATTATTTTTATATGCATTTATTATAAGCTCCTCCCAGAGAACAATGTATTACTGGGTAGCACACAAAGGGTATAAATAAACAAATTCAAAATATGGAAAGGCTGTGTTATTTTCTGGCTCTGATCCAATTGGATGGGCTAACAGAGGCTGCGTGTGAGTTTCATCTCCCTCAGCCTGCTGTTCACTCGGATTCCTATTTGAAAAGAAATGATTACTCAATTCATACCAATTAAGTATGCTGTTCAGTGAGATTCACCTTGAGTCCTATGCCTTTATCACACAAGGCAGGTAAATAGCAATTACAGAGGGACAATTGCATGTTTGGCTGGGACTTATCACATGATGTCATTCTTTTTCTGCTGTTCTCTCTGTGGGAGACTGTTTGGAAAGTGTTTCTTTTGCAAAGAAGGCTGTTGTTGTTGCTGTTGCTGTTGTTGTTGTTATTACTACTACTACTACTATTATTTTGGTGTGTTTGTAAAAGAAATACTTTCCAAACAGTCTGTCACTGGGAAAACAACAGAAGAGAAATGAAGTCATGTGATAAGTCCCAGCCAAACATGCTATTGTTGTTGTGTGCCTTCAAGTTGTTTCCGACTTACAGCAACCCTAAAGTGAACCTATCATGAGGTTTTCTGGGGCTGAGAGTGTGTGACATGGCCAAGGTCAGCTAGTGAGTTTCCATGGCTGAGCAGGGCTATATTCCAAGTAGGGATGGGCCAACCGAATCCATGAATCCTCAAATTCTTGAATCCTTAGCAAGGATTCGAGATTCATGAATCCGAATCCCTGTGCTAAAAAGGAAAACTGAATCTTTCGAATCCACCACCAAATAGTTTGTTGGAGACCGGGACGCTTGAAAACCTGGGAGACCACACACACAAGGGGAGATGGCAAGTAGGTGAGTTTTTCCCTTGGAGTAATAACGGCCTTTGCTAACAATTTCAGAAATTACATCTGGGGTTGTATTTTAAGATATTTAAATTGAATAATATTTAAGTTCAGCACAATTTGTTGTGCTGAAAACCAATGGCATGTATCAATGCTGGGGTCAGTGAGGCAGAGGGCAAGATCATTCAACCTCATCCAGTGATTCCACAAGACCAGTGCCTGGTTGTAAACCTATAGTTAGAATAGGATGAGAAGTGAAATGTCTGTCATGGTTTCTCATGAGCCACATGACAAACCACATGTAGCAGAAAGGAAAAATTATTTGTAAAAATCGGCGCCTCCAGGGCCCCCCAAAGGCCTGATTGACTGGAAGGTACAGTCTTCTTGAGATTTCAAGGACAGCTGAAAGATTCCTTTGCATAGCTCCCTTGCAAAGCTCTTTCATACACAATTCTGGGGTTTGTAGTTTTACAAGGTATCACAGCCTTCTCTGCCAAAGTGTGCTGGTGCATCATTAGACTACAAACCCCAGGATGCCATAAGGAGCTATGCAAAGAAAATCCAGTTTTGACTTAGATTATCTCTGTATGTGGCCCTGTTTACACAGGCGGGAAAATGTGGGATTAATCCACATTTTCCTGCCTGTATAGAAAGGGCCTTCATGTCATTTTCAATCTGGGGAGATCCTGAGGCAAAACTATGACAATTGTCCTGGCCAGATTTCTTCAGGGAGAGGTTTGCCTTTGCCTAGGCTTTTGCTAAGGTTGAGAGAGTGTGTCTTGCCCAAGATTATCCTTCTTTCCCTTGCTTTTTAAACCCTTTAAAAAAAAAAAAAAGGATTGGAAAGAGTCGAGATTTGTGGATTCCCAGACCCTTTCAGGGATTCGGATCTGGATTTGGATTTGGACAATTCTGGATTCGTCCCATCCCTAATTCTAAGGTTCTAGGGTCATATTCCAGTGCTCAAATCACTACACCACGCTGGCTGTCTGAACATGCCATTATCCTGCTGCAATTGAGATTTACCTGCTTTCTGTGATAAGCTGCCTGGTAGAAAAGGCAAGGTGTGAATAAAATTAACAACTTAATCCAGCCCACCAGCCCACCTTCCCCTCTAAAATCCTTATTAGAGCTGATTTTCTTCACTCCCCTGCTTCAGGTAGTAGTGTGCAGTGATGCTCCAGTTTTACAGCTCTGAAGGTGAGATCCACAGTTTCTATGGGCTGGAGAAAATGACTCCAAACAGAGTTCTCTTTGTCAGAAGCTGGCAGGTCTTTCCCCTTTGGTCTGCAGACACCAATGATATCTCCCATTGTTCTGGAAGGTCTCTTGACCCTGTGGAGTAGATTTTCATGGATGCAGAGAACGGCAGGGGAGGGTAAAATCAGCTCCAAAGCCTCCCACTGAAGGAAAGACTCCCACTTTTATCCACAGGAAGCTTTTGCTGGATCCAAACTGTGCACATTTAGGCACACAGATAAAAAACTGACAGGCTGGCTCATACCCACCTCTCGTGGGCACAGGATCAAACTGTGGGATTACTCCCTGAGCAAAGCAGAAAACCCATGCTGCATAATATCTCAGGTTTGTGTAGATAGCAACCCCAACGTGCATGAAAAGCGCAATCAAAATGGCAATGCATTTCACACTCAGGCACAGTTTTCAGCCCACCCACAGAAATGAAGCAGCAGATGATCACACGTCTGGATAGTGAAATATACCTACATGTTTTGTCCTGGAATGCACACAAATGTAATACATGTATTATATCAACCAAAAGGACACAAAATAATATGCGAGAAGCTCCCAGCATCCCTAACAGATTACCCCAGGGTGAAACTAAAAACCAGCTCATCACCTGCTGCAACTCCATTTTAAAAAGTCTACAGCAGGGGAGGGCAAGATATAGAATCCTGCCCCACTTTCCCTTGAGAACTTTGAGGACTGTACCCATCCCTACCATTCTCTCCCATACCATTTGCCCTAAAATTGGCCAATCAGGCATACCTAAAAGCCTGCGGGGGTGGAAATGTCCAGTTTGAGCAATCTTCTGCCAGTCCCTCAGCCATTGTTGTTATTGTAATCATCACCCATCATCATCATCATCATCATCATCATCATCATCATCATCATCATCATATCTGCATTCCTTCCAACTGTTCTGATTTATCAGGTCCCTATTAATCCCTGTCATTACTTTTTCAGCTGCTTTTAAAATGTCTGTTTCTCTTTCCTCCTCCCACTCCCCCCCCCGCTCATTCAGCTAAGTGGGGTTAGGTGGGGAGAGAGAAGAGAGGTGGTGGCAGAATCTTACGCTTCCCAGTTGGCTCAGGCAAGATCAAACTGCTGCAGTCTCTTTTAGCTTGTGTGTTCTTTTCCATTAATAACTTTGACCTACTTGACTGCACTCTGATGTTACGTAATTACATATGTCTCAGTTTTCATCTGTGAAATGTTGAAGGACATGGCATCACCCCCATTCCGTTATAGAACCACTCCTGTGGTTGAATTTTACAGGCAAGAGAGTTAGGAGGGGTAAGCAGGTTCAGACATCCTACAACTTTCTCCTATGCCAGGAGCCACTGGCCTACTGCCCCTCACTTTGGATTTGCTCGTTGAGGCTGCTGCTTCACTTTCCCTAATGGTAAGGCAGATATATCTTTTTTTTAAAAAAAGATTGAGAATTGGTGATGACATACCTGAAAGGTTTTGGACTTGTGCATGTGTAACACAACTATCCTTCTGTTGCTATCCCATTAATGGCTTCTGCAGGCACAAAGACCCTGAGGATGTCCATCACTATGGGCCTTTCCACACTATACTGTTATAGTGCTATTATTCCACTTTCAACAATTTATGGAATCCCGAAGCTTGCAGTGGAGGGAGGGCATTTAGAATTCTCAGTCAGAGAGCTCTTTGGCTTCAGTAAACTACAAACCCCAGAATTCCACAGGACATTGCAAGTGGAATAGCAGCACCATAAGAGTGTAGTGTGCAAAGGACCTATGTGTTCAGCTATAGAAAAACAGCTGGACATTACTCTGCCAATCCTCTACTCTTCGCTGGTTGGTAAACTGGTGTTTTTTGGAGAGGTGCTGCAGTGACTGAAATGAGGATTTGTGGGTGGGGGGATGAGAAGGGAGTTCCACCTGGTGAAATTTTACAATATGTTTTATGATCCAGGATCTCAGCTGTCATCCCCAGTGAAATAGTGTGGAGGTTCTGTAATACACACAAAATGTCTTTGACCAGAAAGAGAAGCAGAACAAGAGAAAAATGTGAACAACAGCATCACTATAAATTCTTATCAAATTTACAGATGACACCAAATTACAAGGGGTAGCTAACACCTCAGAGGACAGGATCAGAATTCAAAATGATCTTAAGAGATTAGAGAGCTGGGCCAAAATTAACAAAATGAATTTCAACAGAGAGAAGTGTACGGTACTATATTTGGACAGAAAAAAAAATGAAATGCGTAGATATAAGATGGGTGACACCTGGCTTGACCACAGTACATGCGAAAAGGATCTAGGAGTCTTAGCAGACCACAAGCTGAACATGAGTCAGCAGTGGGATGTGGCAGGTAAAAGAGCCAATGTGATTTTGAGCTGCATCAAGGAGACTATAGTGTCTAGGTCAAAGGAAGTGGTAGTGCCACTCTATCCTGCTTTAGTCAGATCCCACCTTGAATGCTGTGTCCTGTTCAGAGCACCACAGTTCAGGAAGGTATTGACAAGGTGGAATGTGTTGAGAGACCAAAATGGTAGAAGGCCTGGAAACCATGCCCTATGAGGAGAGACTTAGTGAGCTGGGCATGTTTAGTCTGGAGAAGGGAAAGTTAAGAGGCGTCAAGAGAGCTATGTTTAAATATTTGAAGGGATGTCATATAGAGGATGGAGCAAGCCTGTTTTCTGCTGCTCCAGAGTCAAGGACACAGAGCAATGGTTTCAAACATCAGGAAATGAGATTCTGTTTAAACAATAGGAAGAACTTCCTGACAGTAAGAGCAGTTTGACCGTGGAATATGCTGCCTCAAAATGTTGTAGAATCTCCTTCTTTGGAAGTTTTAAAACAGAGATTGGATGGCCATGTTATCAGGAATGCTTTCATGGTGTATTCCTGCATGGCAGGAAGTTGGACTTGATGGCCCTTGTGGTCTTTTCCAACTCTATGATTCCATGTCTCTATGATTTTATTAAACACTGTGGGTCTGGTTACGCTTAGCCTGAACCACACCATCCAAACTCCTCCCCATCTCTACGCTATGGCTGGCATCTTGTCAGTGCCATATATGTGTGCAACTCCACTTTACACCTATGTATGTCTTTTTTTGTTTGTTGCAGAGGTTAATATTCTCTTTCACCTGCTGCAATGACAAAAGCACACCCTGGAGCTCATAACTGTGCTGTGATATCTTGCTTCTACACAGCTATTCAGTGGCTGATAAGTGAAGGGCGCCAAGAAGCATCTGGCTATATCATCATCATCATCATCATCATCATCATCATCATCATCATCATCTACTATATTCATTTATATCCTGCCTTTCACAATAATGGGATTCAAGATGGCTAACAACATATTTAAAACAATAGATTGAAAACAATACAAAACATTCATAAAAGTAGAAATATAAGTTTTTTGAAAGAAATAATTTATTAAGTTAAAAACACTGCACATTTAAAATATTAAACTGCTTATCTTCTCATATGTCCTGGTTATATCCTCCAGAGGCCCTCAGTGGATCTCAGCAGAAGATGCCATTGGTTATGGGGCATCCCTGGAGATGCATCTCTGATTCCCTCTACCCTGCTCTCCACCAGCCGCAGAATGGCTGTTCAGAGCGGCTATAACAGCACAACTATGGGTCCTGGGGGTGGTGAGTGGGAAACCATAGCCAAGCTCGGCCTGCAGAACTCTTATGCTACCCATGGCAACCTTGGATCCCAACCTATATAGCACTGTTTTAAAATCAGTGACCTTGTATCTTCCAGAGTAGCTGTTTAATTGCAAAAGGGGAGCACCTCACACATTTTGAGGCTGCTGCTTCAATTGTACTGAAGCCAATGGGATTTTAATCAGCCTCACTGCACTCCAGAAAGCAGCCGACACTTGTCTTTCCTCTTGCCTCCCCAGCGCACTTTATTGCAACTCAGCTATTAGTGAAGGGCTGAGAAATCAGAACAGGAGCTAAAAATACAGAAGTGAAATTAGGGGGATATTTAATTGCAATGTCTTTTTTGGTTGCCATGGAGCCCTTTTAAAATGTTCCTGGCAAGCAACACCTAGCAGTGGAAGTGTTCTTTTCAGCCCCTCTCTTTTTTTCAGTTATTAAAGAGATAGACAGAAACTGGAGGGGGGTGGGCAGCTGAGATCTTCATTATTATGTGAAATTCAGCCACGGCACAGAGAGTCTAAAAGGGCAGTCAGTGACTGTTTGACACAGCCAGATCCTACTCTGAAAAGTGAAGGGAGAGCAGTAATGTGCCTGCCCCTAAGAACTGGATTTAGCATTAGGCAAAGTGAGACAATCATCTCTGATAGTAGGTACCTGTGGGAAAGGGATGTGGAGAGCTACCACAGCCTCTCCCATTCATTCCTCCTGACTCCCATGGCCATTCCCCTTTCTCAGAGGACAAAGCTATGTGGGGTACACAGTCTGTTCTGCACACCCTAAGCTGGCACAAGGAATCTTGTGGCCCATAAACTACTTGTGGCCCTTATACACTGGAATCTGCTCTTCCCCTTCAGCCACCCTCCACTTTAATGGATTCTTTTTTGCAAAAGTCACTCCCTTTCAGCTGACAATTGACCCCAGACTTTTCCACTGAGGACTGTTTTCTGAAACAGAGGAAGGTTGGGACAGAGAGAAAGTGGGTGGGGAAAGAAATGTAGTTTTCTGGTGGCTGGAGGTAAAATCCACCTTCCAGACCAGTTTTCTTCTGGATTACAGTCTTTGTCCTTTGACCCAGGCAGCCAGCTATCTTGGGATGCTCTAGCTACATTCCTAGTCAAAGTCTTTTTTCTCACTTCCAAATCATATTCACTGAACTCTTGGAATGGGAGAGAGGATTCCACCAAGACCCTGACAACTTCTGTGCTTATAGTAGTCTGGGGGGGATTGAGGTTTTTGTGTGCCACAAGGCTTTTATTCTCACATTCCTCTGTGTGTGTGGAGGCCCGGAGAAGGGCTAGTAGGTAACCCTACTTCACCCATACCGTGCATGCACTGAACACAGTCAGCATATAAGAACAGACATTTCAGCTTCAGGTAGTTGAGTGTACTTGACTATCTTTCTGCACCTAAGCATAGACTTTTTTTTTAAATTCTGGCAGACCTTTGAGAAATGATTTTAAAAAAGGGGGTGAGGAATGGACCTTGTACAATATGCTAGGTGTTCATGTGATTTTTTTTTATAGTTTATGTTTTCATAGACCCATAGAATTGTAGAGCATTCCCGACAGATGGCCATCTAGTCTCTGTTTAAAAACCTTCAAAGAATGAGTCTCCACCACACTCCAAGGCAGTGCATTCCACTGTCAAACTGCTCTTACTGTCATGAAATTCTTCCTAATGTTTAAACGGCATCTCTTTTCCTGAAGTTTGAAGCCAGTGCTCTGTTCTAGTCTTTGGAGCAGCAGAAAACAGGTTTTAACTGGTTTTTAATTTTAATTTTAATTATTTATTTATTGACAGTTTTTTTTTAACTTCTATATGATGTGACTTTTTTAAAACTGTGTCTTAACTGTTGGAAGCTGCCTTGAGTTCTGAACTGGGAAAAATATGGGATGATGATCATGATGGATGCTTGAACTGGTTTATTCTTTGAATTTTCTTGCTCTTCATGAGGTGGGAGCTTTTCACCCCCTGTGGCTTTGTGGATGGACATGTGTGACGGGCACTGATGCAGAACCATTGTTGGCTTGCATTGGGAACACAAGTCATTTGCTACTTATGGAAACCCAAGGTGAACCTATTGTGGGGTTTTCTAGGGCTTATAGTGTGGGACGTGCACCCAGTGGGTTTTCACAGCTGCGTGAGGAATTGAAAGGTGCCTGCTTCTTCTCCTGGGCCAGAGAAGCTGGTCACTTCTGCTGATTGACTTGTGTCATCACTGAGGCTGGCACAATAAGAGACAGATTTGGTTGATGGACCCAGTCTACAGGAACCAAGACCTACTGAAGTAACAAGGGCTGCTCTTGAGCACATTTTAAAGCAATTTGCTCATGAAGGCTCCCTGATAGATTGTGCTTTATACTGCTCAGTGAGAGAAGGAGTGTCATTTGAAATTTCAGTCTCAGGCACAATATTGCTGGTATCTTATTAGTGAGCAACACACATATGAATCCAGCTTACATCTGTATAACTCCAACTTATGTCTACAAAAATCACCTTTTTGGTCATTGCAGAGGTTGGACTCTTCTACAGGCCATGCAAAGAAACAAACTCCCCCCTGAAAACCAACCTTTTAGTTGCTGCAGCCCCCCAACATGGCAATTTGCTGGCTGGTGGAGATTGGCAGTGGCCCTATAGAGGAGCATCTGACTATGTTCCCATAATGGGATGCACAGCAATGACATCGTGCTCCAGAGGAGCCCTAGAAAGTCACAGAGAATGCTCGTCATCGTACATCCAGCTATACATAAAACATAGCTGGGTACTTTTCTGCTGCTCCCCATTTACTGGTCAGTAAATGGCTGTGCCAGGAGATGGGGCTACAGGAGCTATAGGACTGGGAGGAATGAAGGAGAGTCATATTCAGCTTGGGTCCAGGCTATTTGAAGGACTATGGCCATTTTTGCATCATGCTGTTTTGGTGCTATTATTCCACTTTCAACATCCTGTGGAATCCTGGGGTTTGCAGTTGAGGGAGAGGCATTTAGAATTCTGAGCCAGAGAGCTCTTTGGCCTCAGTAAATACAAACCCCAGAATTCCACAGGATGTTGAAAGTGGAATAATAGCACTATAACTGTGTAGTGAGGAAATGGCCTATGATACATCACCCAGTCCAGCATCTCAGCCCCTGTGCTAAATGCCAGCTGTGGCTTTCCTTGGTATATTTCCTGTGTTTTCTGTTCAGAGCTACAGAATGCAAATAAGAGGACAGTAAATTTCCATCCAGATATGATGAGTGATGCAATGGTAGCAGGGTGGCTTCTATGCCAGGGGGGCAGTGCTCTAGCTCTTACACAGAACTTTAAAGGGCTCTCCAGGGTACATCTCTCTTTCTCTCACATTGCACCATTAAAGTTCAGACTAAGAGATGGAGCAGGTTCACCACTCCACTGACACAGGAGATGGCAGCTGCTACTGTAATGACTACACGGCTTGTACTATTGCCTCAGCACTGGACAAGACTCAGTTTATTTATCATTTAGGTTTGATGACATTTTTTTAGTAGACATTTAGGTACAGCTTGGGAACATTACTTTTAAGATGACTCCCAGAATGCCCCTGCCAGCACGGAAGTGGCATGGAAGTTGGGTGGGGGTTCTAGGAGTTGTCACCCAAAATAGCAACTTTTCCAAGCCCTGCATTTAGAGTTGCAAAGCTGACTTCAAAGAAATTTCATTGGAATAGCCCTGGCTTAGAGATTGGAGATACCTGGGCATCTTGGGTCCACAAGGAAACAGTTTTGTCTTTCAGCTGCAACCACTCTGAGAAATTGAAAGATTGAGAGTGGTAGTCTTTTTTTCTTTTCTTTTTTTGAAATTTGGGAAAAAGTAGTGTATTTGTCAGTGTATTAAATGTACTGGCATATATGACACATCCCACTTTTCAAGAGATATTTTTCAGGAAATTTTTTTTTTAGTTCTCTGGGGAGCAAAATGCACAGGAAAGGAGGTGAACGAAAAGAGTATTGTACCAGGAGAGGAGGGGAATAAAAACAGTGCTGCACCAGCACCCCTCCCTTCCTGTTTTGCTTGGGCAGAAACTCCCAGAATTCCAGGACAGGAGGGGAAGGTACAGAGAAACTGTAGAAACATCTATCTATGTTCCTATAGATCAAGGCTTCCACTACCTCCTCCCTTTTCTTTTGCCTGGGCAGGGAGAACTCCTTTCACACCCTCTCCCTTCCCTATGTTTTTAGCGTTGCAGTATTTGCTAGTGTATAAGATGCACCTCATTTTCAGGGGGTATTTTTTAGGAAAAAAAGTGCATCTTACATGCAAGTAAATACGGTAGCTTGCTCACAACCTTCCATTCTAGCTTCAGACTGACTCCCCTGTAAAATCAGATGTTTTCCAGAGCTCTTCCTTCTTCTCTTAAAGCAACAATGAGAATCTAAGACAAAATAAGAAGTTACCTTGAAAGAGAAGGTAATTCACCAGAATAATTTTAGCTTGCTGATCAAATGCATCGAACAGCGCAGGTATTCTCCCTCTCATCTTTTGTCTGATGTGCTCATTGATAATGTTTTTGGCAAGAGTAGAGTTGCGGAAGTCCACAGTCAGAAATTCCATATCAAAGTATTGCTTGGACAAATTGTGAAAGGTATCCATAATCTGGAAGTCCTTCTGAATGAAAGAGAAGCTATTCTGCAAGAGGGTGAACTCATGATTAGTGGTGATGTTGTCCCTTAGCTGTTGGCACAAGGCTGGGAGCTGGTTCTCTTTTCCATTCAGAAGGTGGAGATTCAACGACTGGACTATTTGGTCATGTGTTTCCCCTTTGGAAGCCAACAAGAAGATTGACAAAACAAAGGATAATGACAGTGGAGAGAAAAAGATGTTTTTGTCATGCTTCATTGCTATTTTCCTATAGAGATTGAATCCAAAGTTGGTGCTCATTTCAGTGAAGTTGCGCAAGGAGAATGCTGGTTTAGACTTTTTTCCAGACAGCTCTGACACTACATTATGTGGTTCATTAGTGTAATTTGAAAGCAAATGGCTTGATACAAAATTTTCCTGGGTCTCCACTGCTGGGATTCCAACTGTTTCATTTGATAGGCACATGTTGGTACACAGTTCAAATATGACAAGAAAAAATCCAACTTTCATGTTGCAGTCCTGCAATGAACTTCTTTCTGGCAAACAAAATGAGAACAGATAGAGAAAAGTGATTATCTTGTGGTAATTTTTTTTTTAAAAAAAATTAAAGTTAGGCCTGCAAACAGATATTCTGGAGACCTACCAGATGCCTGACAATGGTTATTTATCATATTTTGACTCCAACTATTTTTTTAAGGTTTGTGTTATCCTTCTAACAATGTACTAAGAGAAATTAATGTGAAAAAGTTGCCCAAAGTTACTTGGTAAATTTAATTCAGCCTTTAAAAGCTTGCTCTTGGGCTGACTGTGGACAATGCTAAATTATCCAAATTCTCTCTCTCTCTCTCTCTCTCTCTCTGTGTTATATTTAAAAGGAAAACCTTTAAGTACAAAGCTTCTTGGTTCATATTCAAACAAGAAATACCATTATAGCCTTTAAATAATGCCAGTGCCACAGTTCAGAAATAGATGTAATGCTTTCAGTTTGATTAAATTTGCAGTGGAGCAGTGTTGGTTTGGGCACTGAAATTCGGTTGGCTCTCCATATCTGCAGGTTCTGTATCCATGGATTCAACCAACCGCAGCTTGAAAATGTCCCCCCACTTGCAAAAAAAATAAAAATAAAAAAAATCCAAAAAGCAGTCCAAAATCTTTGATTTTGTCATTTTATATAAGGGATGCCATTTTACTGCACTATTGTAGATAATGGGACTCGAGCATCCACAGATTTTGGTATCCATGGTGTGTATTTGTGTTCATGTCCTGGAACCAAACCCTAGTAGATATCAAGGACCTACCGTATGCAATAAGTTGGTAATGAATTGTGCCAAAAAACTTGTGGAATGAAAGTTAAGTGTTTGCTCCTTCTTCTATTTGTATAATTCTTCTGAGGGAAGAAGAAGAAGAAGACGAAGAAGAAGAAGGAAGAACTTGGTCTGTTTCTGCGCTACACTGTTATAGTATTCCACTTTCAACCTCCTTTGGAATCCTGGGGTTTGCACTTTAGGGAGGGGCCTTTACAAGGCCAGAGAGCTCTCAGCTAGAGAGCTCTTTGGCCTCAATAAACTACAAACTCCAGAATTCCACAGGATGTTGAAAGTGGAATAATAGCACTATAACAGTGTAGTATGGAAATGGCCTTGGTTTTAAAGAGCTGTCAGCTGTGTTCAGATGTTACTCAAGTCTTTTTCAACACACAAGCAAAGGAATGCCTTCTCTATTGTTGTTTTGTTAGATGGAAAGCAACACTTCTGAAAAAAAGAAGTTCCTGTTAATGCCAGGCGGGGGGGGGGAGCTTTCCTTGGGAGCAAGAATTCAGGAATGTAGGTTCACCTGAATATGTCTAGAAGCTTCTCTGATTTAGGCATCTGATGGAAAAGGGAAGCAAATGGATGTAGAATAGGGTCGCCAGCTCAGCATTGTCCCAGAGTTTTCAGAGCCAAAATTTGAGACTGAGGGACAGCCCTGGTAATGTCATTAAGTGTTACGCATTAAGTACCATCCACTGATGGCCACCTGCTTGGGGAGATGGGATAAGAAATATTTAAGCTCACCTACTTGCTTCTAGCTGGAAGGCAGATGCAGAGCAGAGCAGAGGGTGAGTCCTGGATGCCCAACAATGGGGCAGGAAGGAGGAAGTTAGCTGAGCAAATACACAGACCCCCCCCCTCCAACTCCTTGCAAGTTGCATTAACTAATCAGTTAAATCTTGCAAATTGTAGCAAACTGATGCTTTTTGTGAGGAGATGGAGATTTGCACATGACCCTTTTCCCTTGGCTAGAGCTAAGCCCACCAAAACTAGAGAATTTGCACCCTTGCCTCCTGCCTCTAGACGATCCACAAAAATGGAAGGCTCAGGGTCAAGCCCTGAGATGGATAGCCCTAATGGAGAATGGGGAAGAACTTGATTGTAAAAGGACTTCATGATATTTAAGCAATCCAGGAGCACTTTCCAGATTTTTTCAGGTTTTTGTTTGTTTGTTTGTTTGTTTTGTTTCCTGAATGAAGAATGAAGCAAAATATCTCAGTGGATTCTACATGCCCTTAAGCTGCCTTCACATTTAGGCAAAAGTAAAAAGATTGGAAATCAATTTGGATGTTCCTGTTCTGTGAAAAGTGGTGGTGCTGGGTACAAGGGAAAAGGACTCTTTTTAGCCCAGCATCCTGTTTCAGAGAAGTCGGACAAATACCTCTAAGGTCATTTTCACGCTAGCCTGTTATAGTGCTATTATTCCACTTTCAACATCCTATGGAATCCTGGGGTTTGCAGTTTAGGCCTTTGAGGCCCCTCTCTAAACTGCAAACCCCAGGATTCCATAGGATGTTGACATTGGAATAATAGCACTATAATAGTCTAGTGGGGAAATGGCTTAAGTTAGCCCACAGACAACTTATGAATGCAACAGTCATCTCCCACTGTTGCTTCTCAGCCATTGCTATTCAGGGGTAAACTTCCTCCCAACATGGAAGTTCCATTTTGTTTAAAAGCATCACATCTAACAGATTGCTCTCAGTACAGATTTATATACAAGCACAGTAGACTCTAGCTTATCTGCTGCTCCAGAGACTAGGACAAGGAGCAATGGATTCAAGCAGCAGGAAAGGAGACTCCACTTGAACTCCAGGAAGAACTTCCTGACGGTCAGAGCTGTCCGGCAGTGGAATATGCTGCCTCGGAATGTGGTAGAGTCTCCTTCTTTGGAGGTTTTTAAGCAGAGGCTGGATGGCCATCTGTTGGGAATGCTTTGATGGGGGTGCCTGCATAGCCCGGAGTTGGACTTGATGGCCCCTGGGGTCTCTTCCAACTCTATGATTCTATGACTTCTAAGTACATTAAAATACATTTCAAGTTTTACACTAATAATCTTTTGTTTTCAGTAGTGCTATCTGGCCTCTCTTTTAAAATTCATATTTATTAATTTTGATACAAACTAATTCACAAGAGAAGGAAAAAAAGAAAAAGTGAAAAAGAAACAAACCATACATAAACAATATACAGGCATAGCTAAAGCTAAATTTAAACTAAATTGAACTGAATTAAAACTAAGACATAACAGTAAAACACATTAGTAAAAGACTAATTTATTACCATAAACACAACCTAACTAGAGTAACTAACCAAAATGCAAAAGAACTCTGACTCCCCCATGCAAACTGTTAAAAAAAATTAATAGGAAGTGTCTTATTATAGATCTAACTACTTTCAATTTACCAGAGTTATTAATAATTATAACTACAAATTGTTACATCACTAAGTTTCTTGTTTCTTGAAAAAAAAATCCATTAACAGCTTTCAGAAAATCTTCCAGTGGTTTATCCTTTCAACTCCATGTCAATCTAGCAACTGGGGCAAAGTCCACAACTTTAACAACCCACTCTTCCATCCTCAGTGCTTCAGGCCAATTAGTAATGTTAGCTGACCTCTTAAACCTCGCTTGTGAGTCTTAATCTGGCTCTGATTCTCCTTAATGAATTGGTCTAATTCCTTTTTTAAAAACAAGTCAGACAGTGACCTTCACCATATTTGGTGATACTCAGTAAGAGATGCAATCTGGCTTGGTCTCAATTTTTTTGGGGGGGAGAGACGGAACTGTATAACTTCGTCACTTGTGGAAGTTGCCAATTGTGACAAATGACAAACCGTTTAAAATTTGGGAAAAAGAAATATCTAAATTCATATGGGCAGGTAAAAAGACAAAAATTAGATGGAAATTGTTAACAGAGTGGCCAGAGAAAGGAGGATGTGGATTACCTGATCTTAGACTATATTATTACGCCAATGCCTTGAATTGGATTCAGGATTGGATAACGTTAAAAGATATTTGAACATTAATAATAGAAGGCGTCAATATGCGATTTGGATTCCACGCCTACCTGTGGTATGAGAAAGACAGGATTGACAGAGACTTCACGAATCATTATATAAGAAAATCACTGATTAGAATTTGGAAAAATATAAAAAAGTGCACCTATAATAAAATACTACTTTGGATATCGCCTCAAGAAGCTTTCTATGGACAATGGACTGATAAGAACCAGGAATGGCTCAGATATAAAGATCCAATAAAGTTTGAAAGTCCAGAGAAAATCAGACTGAGGACACGTGAAGAATTAGAAAGAGAAGATATAAAACTAAACTGGTTCCTGTATTTACAACTTAAAGAGAGATTTAAAATGGACTTTAAATTAGAAGGATTTGTAACGCAAAAATCATATAATGAACTTCAATCAATAATATTTCTCAAAACCAAACAAAAAAATTTGCTTTTTTATAAATACCTAAATACCTGTAAATTAGAAGATGAAAACATCAAGGAGGTTATGATTAAGTGGGCAAGAAACTTTCAATATTACATTTCTTTGGAAGATTGGGAAATGTCATGGAAAAATACAACAGAGTTCACCAGTTCGCAGGACTTAAAAGAAAATTATATAAAAATGATGTATAGAACATATTTAACACCTGAAAAGATTGATAAAATGTACCACACTGGCGAAAATAAATGTTGGAAATGTAAAGAAAATCTGGGTACATTCTACCACATATGGTGGACATGTCCACGTACAAGAAAATTCTGGTTAAAAATATATGAAATTCTAAAAGAAATTTATAATGTGACATTTCCTATGAAGACTGAATTTTTTCTGTTAAACATGACAAGTATGTTTGAAAGAAATTTTCAATTGAAAAATAGGAGAATTTTATTGTATTTAGTAGCGGCAACAAGAATGGTCTATGCGAGATTGTGGAAAACACCGGCAATTCCAGATATACAACAGTGGACTCAAAAAATAGCAGAGTTCAAACAATTTGATTTATTCTCATTCAGGTTGAAGAGGAAACAGTTGGAACAAGTTGAACAAGATTGGAATGCAGTAACAATTTATATGAAAGAAAAAGGATATTGCTTATAACATGAATTAAACATAAGGTTACATAATGTCAGAGAATGTCTGATAACAAATTACAATATTAAGATTTGAGATATAATTGATATGTTAAATATATTAAATTGATGGTAGAACAAGGTAAGAATTGGATGTATGTACAATATATGCATTAAACAATACAATATATATAGATAAGACAATGAAAAGCAACAGCAACAAAAAAAAAAGTTAAGCCAAACAGAGATATATATTCACTTTTTGAGAAAACAGTAATGTTATGACACTACATAAAAAGTGAATTGGGGAGCTTCTGATAAGAAAAAATAGCATGAATAGCGACTCTTGATAGGGATAAGGAAGTCAGGGTAATGTAAAAGTTAAAAGTTATAATAATGAGTATAATATAAGGTAAACTATAGTTTTAAAAACATTACAAACATAAAACATTAAAAACATTACGAAGATAAACTGTATATTTATAAAATTGTAGATATGGAGAAAATCAATTGAAATGTAAATTATGTATTGTGGATTTTATTACTATGTATTTTCAATAAAAAGAAAGGAAAAAAAAGAACTGTGTAACTTCATGCTTTCCAGATGAATGTGCAGATTGTAAGACAGTTATCCTTCAGATTTCACATTTCTCCAAATTTTGCGAATCAGTTCTTGCATATGAGGGAAGGCAGTTCTTGAGTATGAGGGAAGGCACTGTTCCCTAATATGTAGAAGCATATTAGGGAACAGTGCATGCCAAATGTGTATTTTGTAGAAAGTTATGTGCAAAAATAAATTCTAATTTTTGTGCATTTAAACAAACAAACTCGGAAAGGTTTCATTAGGGGACAATGGACAATTGATATGTTTTTCTAAGAGTGGAATTAATTGTGCTCACTGATTAATTTATAAAGCAAAACATTTTCCCATACTGTGGGCTCATCCGGACAGACCAATAATTATGGTAAATGGTAGGATTTCATGCCTTGTAACACTTTGCAGTGGTTGTTCCTGCTCCTGACTCCAGCCGTGCCCTAAATATACCAAGGTTTAATTTGCTCTTCTTTTCTCATTTGAAGTGTGGTTTAGGGTGGTGTAGGGTTGCCAGAATGAAAACTGGAGAGTCCTCTCTACCTTTAATGGTTGCATAGGGGAGGGAGTTTCAACAGATGTTGCTTGTGGTACAACCTGGCCCAGGAACTGGCTGGCCTGCTGAAATTTCCTATTCTGCACAACCATTAAAGGCATTTACTACTTTGTTTCATTTATGTGCCACTTTTCTCCTGAAGTGGGATCCAAGGCAGGTGATAAAAAAGAAAAGTCTCTCCAGTTTTCCTTCTGGGAACCCTAGGTGGTGCGGGTGAGTTTCTTTGCCTTCTTCCCATGCTTCTCCCCTAGAGAATTCAGACCCCTTTTACCAGTAAGCAGCTGCTGAGATTGACAGGGATCTGTCCCCCTGTTGCTCAGGAAGCAACTGTCTTGTGTTCCCTCCCCTCCTGTGAGCAATCTCCAGCACGACAAGCAGAAAAAGGACACCTGTCACAAACTGCTCTTGTGCTGGAGATCGTTCACACAGAGGGGTGGGTGGGAATGTCAGGCAGGTGCTTCCCAATCCACAGGGGAATAGACCCCTGTTGATCCCAGCAACTGCTTCCCTATAAATGAATTTTAAGGGACTTTCTGGTCTCTACATTGCACCTAAACTAGGGACTGTGCAGGGATTTTGAATACATAGCAGTTGTGAATGTGTAACTGTAGATTAATTATCTGCAATTGCTCAACAGGATTCTGTCCGAAGATTTTAACCAAATAAGCAGAAATGTCACGAGGGAGGAAAAATCAGAGGCAACTTCTGAAGCAAAGGTCATACCCTTACTCAACTTATTATCTGTGGGACAACAAAGTAGTACACAAGGAACCTAGACAATGGATACACACATGAGAAATTATCCTTGATGTGCTCAGAAACTCTTCAAACCCTGCTCTAGTAGTTGCAGAAATTCAGAAAAAATAAGCTAGAACAGAAGGTATATTGTATGGCTATATCTGAGCAAGTACAAGTACAACTCCCACTAATTCCTGAAACTTTTGGCCAGTCTGGATGAGCTTTGTGTTGTCTTCATGGAATTAAAAAACAAAATACCCTAAAGGTACCATTCCCAATCTGATATTGGAAGCTAAGCAGGATCAGCCCTAGCTAGTACTTGAATGGGAGACTGCTAATGAAACCAGGTGCTGTAGGCTGTATTTCAGGGAAAGGAGCTGGCAAAAGCATCTCTGAGTATTTCTTGCCTAAGAAGGTCCTATGATAGCCATAGGTTTACTTGAAGGTCCCCCTTACACATACAGAAACGCATAACTTAGATTAATATTTGCTGGAAAGGCCACAGTACACATACTAACAAGCAGCTTATTTTAAGGTTGGTGAACTAATGTATACCATGTAATAAAATCAAAGGGTATTCCTATATTTTTTTAAAAAAATGAAATTAAAACAACAACAACACAAAAAGCCTTCACAGATTAATGTGAAATTAAATTGAGCAGATTAAGGATTGAATGCATCTAAAACTGACAAACAGCAAATATGAACTGATCTATTGTTCCTACAGTGAATCCCATATATTAATTTCCCCATGGGATTTTCTTTTCTTTTTTTCTCCTGAAACTGCTCCCACTGAGTTTCCTAAATTGACTGTCAGTTCTTTGGTTATGGAATGGAGAGAAAAACAACTTTCTATTGGCTTTTTCCACACTTATACATAACTGTAGAAACTTCTCCCTCCTCACTTTTGTCAAATTTTCTTTGTAAAGTTTTTTTTTAAGGGTCTCAAACAATTTAGCTCTTCTAAATAGAGACAGTTAGGTATTCCAGACCCTTGGTCTTCTGCAGTCTTCCTCAGATGTTTCATTTCTAGGTATTCCCTCCCGCAAGAAGCTTTTTGCGTGATCCCAGTGCAATGGCAGTGAGAAAAGGTAAGGTGCAAAAAGGGCCGTAGTAGGGAGGTAGGTTGTTGTTGGATCCCATATCTTAGAAAGTGCTAGTACCATGAAGTGTAAGCTTGATTTTACGAATGGTGACTGTTGCCTGCTGAGTCATGTAGACGCATAAATTTCATAGGATTTTATTAAACAAGGAATACTTGGAGGTGGTTTTGCCAGATCCTTTCTCTGAAATATAGCCTACAGCATCTGATGTTCCTTGATGGTCCCCCATCCAAGTTCTAATGGCAACATGGAGACACCCCCACTTCCTCCATCCAGAGGTACTGCTACCATCTGAAGAAAGGAGATGGATGTGTATGCACAGTCCTCATTTCATACAAAGAGCAACACATCACTGCAAGTATGGGCAAGAAATGAACCTAGAGCAGGAATAGGCAGCATGTAGTTTGAAGGCCATGTACATCCCCATCCCCTCCTTTTCCTAGTCTCTGGAGCAGTGGACAAGGAGCAATGGATTCAAGCTGCAGGAAGAGAGATTCCACCTGAACCTCAGAAAGAACTTCTTGACGGTCAGAGCTGTATGGCAGTGGAATATGCTGCCTTGGAGTATGGTGGAGTCTCCTTCTTTGGAGGTTTTTAAGCAGAGGCTGGATTGCCATCTATCAGGAGTGCTTTGATCTGCACGGCAGGGGATTGGACTCGATGGCCCCTGTGGTCTCTTCCAACTCTGTGATTCTATGATTCTATAGTTTTTGAGGTCCTCAGCTACTCCCATTCACTGCTATTGTCAAAAGTGAGGTGCAGCCTAATTTTGTTACACCATCAAAAGCCCTGTTTACCCCTTTCCCTTCTCTTCCCAGAAGGAGACTCTCAAAAGTGCAAGAGGATACTCTTGTTAGGATTATGAAGGAAGCAAAGGAAGACGTTTGCTCATTGTTTAGTATATGTTTGGAGAATGTGGACAATAGGTTAATTTTGTGGAGAAATCCATGGCTAAGCTAACTGAAATCAATACTTTATTTGGTATTTAAGTAGAACACAACTTTATTAATAGCCACTTCCTGACTGTCCTTCCTGCATATCATGAATTTTGATTGACCCTTATTGCTGTTTTGAAAGACTAGCCATTCTAAGTGGGTCCAATATAATCCTCTAGTCCTGAGGAATGACCTTGCTTTGACCTAGAAGTAGATCCTCATGCTGCCAGGATGAGACATGGCATCAGCACACAGCACAGCAGGTAGCTGCCAATGTCCTGGAAGTACTTACTGCTCATTCCTGCACCAGCTCCCTTTAAAGAAGGATCTGGTTGAAGGACCCACCGTTTCATTTCCCCTCCATATACTGGAATAATGCTATTTGGGAGATATGATGAGAAATTAAAATTGAGGTTCCCTTTTTAAAATAATGCTGCTACCAAACTTTTCTTCCCACTGCCTCCAAGTAAACCAGGAGAACCCATTAACATAGTAGAGGACTGTCAGAGGATGCTTTTTTTTTTTAAGGACACCTTCTCTAAAATCATTGTGTGTGTGTCATTTCATATGCGAATTAGCTTTAAACTGGTAGCTGGTCTGGCTTTCCAGAATGAGGCATTGATAGATTCCAAAGAGTTGTGCTGGCTGCTTTTCTGTTGTGAAGGGAAGTGTTCTGGGAGGTTGCTTATACTATAGTGGCACCCAAGAACACCAAAGGGCACCCCACCAGCACTTCCTAGTTCTAAGAAAACACCCTCCAAAGCTAGCTATCTGAGCCTGGCTGGAACTGTGGAGGCTGGTAGTAGTGCTAGCTCCCTCACGGACCCAGCCCTCCTCTCCACAGTGCTGCCTGTAACAAATGACCCCATGTTATAATGGGGCTTCCCATTATCTAGACTTAGCTAAAGGGGGATACTTCCCTCTTCAGGTAAACCAAGGGTTAATGAGGTGTTGGGATTAGATTACATTTTACTGTGGGTCAGCATCATAGGTCACAGGGTGAGGATTGACCAATCAAAAAGGAAAGAGGTGAGCATCTTCGGGATGCTTTGAGATGCTTCCAGGGAGAAGTTATAAAACTTCTTGGGAGGCCATATGGCTGAGAGAGAACAAAGGAATCTCCAGAGATGAGATCTGGCCAGTCGTAGGCTGCAGGCAGGCATGCCGCGCCTCCTGGCTCTCTCTTCTCTCTTCGACCATCTAAGCCTGTGAACCTAATTGTGAGTAACTAGGAATAGATAGTTAGCCGCGTTAGGGCTGTTTATTATTTTAGGAGTTGGCTGATCTAAAGAATGTATCTGTTTTTGTAACTACTTGTAACTTAAACGTGCCTGGGAGGGGGGAGCCTCTCATGTGTGTTATTGTCTTGTTTATTTGCATGCCTTGAATAAATGTTTTTCTGTAAAACCTCTGTTTCCTCTCCATTCCCACGCCATCCTTCGGCACACGCTAGATAGGACTTCTCTCACTCAGAAGTGGGGAGGTGAGAGGGAAGGAAAGGTCCTTAGCATAGAGATTGGTAATCCACTGAGCAGGCTCCCACTGTACTGCTCAGATATTCAGAATTCAGTGGGTGGTAGCAGCAAGAATTAGTAATGCTGGAGGAATTACCAGCCTTTTTCAAGGATGAGAGTCAACCTTGGGAGGCTGGCATGAACTCCAGTATGACACCCCATAGATTCATCCAGAATGTATTGTTTTTCCTAGAAATTAGGTAAGGGCACGCCACTGTTTCTGGCCCAAGCAGACAGAGGCCACAGCTCAAAGACAGCTCTGGAAAACCTTTTACATAAAGCAAGTGTCTTCTTTACCTTCTCAACCCAAAAGCAGTGAATGGTCCTCTCAGATAATTCTGGGTTCCTCCCAAAACTCTTCATGACGTATCTAGTGGCTTTTTTGTATTGTTGAAGAAGATGCTTTGTTTTAATAGGGGTGTATTTTAATGTGATAGGTTATTTAACTATTTTAAAGCCTTTGTGTTACAAATGGTTTTAGCTGAATTTCAGTTTAGTCTATGCTACAAGCACTAGGGGTCCCTTACTGGGAGAAAGGCAGAGTAAATAAATATTGTTGCACTGACCGCCATCTTTTTCACCTGGAATGAAGCAGGGAGACAGTCCCCATGTTCTACCCTCACAACATCCATCAACTTGTACTGCTTCATGTTTTTAATGATTGTTCTTGTGTGTCTCCAAGTTGTTTATGACCTATGGCAACCGTAACATGAATCTATCACAGGGTTTTCTGGGGCTGAGAGTGTGTGATATGCCCAGGCTCACCCAGTGGGTTTCCACAGCCAACCAAGGAATTGAAACCTGGTCTCCAGGATCATAGTCCAACACTCAAACCAGTTACACCCTTTTAAGTCCCATTGATTTCAATAAGAGACTTCAATGCATGTTTAATACGATGCATATTCAGACCAACAAACCTTGCTGGCTCTCATTTATTATCTCATCTATCTCTTATCTATTACAAACAATTGGTCTATCTGCCTAAAAAATAGAATTTTTTCCTTTTTTAATAAAGATTCTAGTATCACTAGAAGAGCTGCAACTTTGTAAAGTCAAAGGCTTTCACGGCTGGAATCCATAGGTTGTTGTGGGTTTTCTGGGTTTTGAGGCTGTGTTCTATTAGTATTTTCTCCTGACGTTTCGCCTGCATCTGTGGCTGGCATCCTCAGAGGATCCGGTGGCATGGAAGTGAAACAGAGTATATATACTTGTGCAGTCCCCTGGGTGGGGGGAGAAATTTGCATGTGTTACAGCTGGCCTATTGTTAAATGGGATATCCCCCAGGGTTGTATTATTAGTCAGGGGATGTGCATAACAGTGCACTGAGTACATTAGCAGCCCATTGTGTTGTTCCCTGTAGAGGGACCTCCAGGGTCTGGGTGGTGTTCATTGGCATGCTTTGAGTCTTGATTTTCATGCACTTCAGTACTGGTAGCCAAATTTTGTTTACTTTCTGAGTTTCTTCTTTCCTGTTGAAATTGTTCTCTCTTTTGGCCCTTTTGATGGCCTCTCTGTGCAGTCTGACATAGTAGTTATCAGAATGATCCAGAATTTCTGTGCTTTCAAAAAACATTCTGTGTCCAGGTTGGTTTATAACATGTTCTGCTACTGCTGATTTTTCTGGCTGGATCAGTCTGCAATGTCTTTTGTGTTCTGGGGAATATCCCATTTAACAACAGGCCAGCTGTAACACATGTAAATTGCTCCCCCACCCACCCAGGGGACTACACAAGTATATACACTCTGTCTCACTTCCATGCCACCAGATCCTCTGAAGATGCCAGCCACAGATGCAGGCGAAACGTCAGGAGCAAATACTAATAGAACACGGCCTCAAAACCCAGAAAACCCACAACAGCTACAACTTTCTTAATGGCATTAGCTAAAGCCCGTGCAAGTTATTATCAGCTATTCCCAAAAGTCTGATACGTTACTACTTCTTGGCTTCATTTTGTATGTTTTAATTCTTATTGGTAAGCTCAGCAGTATTAGAAATGGTGTTGGAAATTTTATGTTACATTTTATATTTTAACTCAGCTATTTGATATTTGTATAACTTCTTTGTTTTTACATTGTGATGACCTATGGTTTGTTGTTGTCGTATGCCTCCAAGTAATTTCTGATCTATAGTGACCCTAAGGTGAAGCTATCATGAACTTTTCTGGGACTGAGGGTGTGTAGTACATGCAAAGTCACCCAGTGGGGTTTCCATGGCCAAGTGGGAAATTGAACCTTGGTCTCCAGAATTGCAGTCCAATGTTTAAACCATTACAGCTTGCTGGCTCTACCTATGGTTACCAACAATTACCTATGGTTGTAAGTATTTAAATTTGAACTGAACTGACCACCGGCTATTTTTGCACAATGGACTCTGGTTAATGGTGACGTCATGGTAGCCCCTAGGTGAATACTCAATTACTCAATTCAGTTCTGAGCACTTGTAGGGCCATTTATGCAGACTGCAAATCACAAGCAAAGTGCTAGCCTGTCCCATGAGCTCAGGGCTGAATAATCTTCAGCCCTCAAAATGTTATTAGACTTCAGTTCTGGGTCACTCACATCTGGAAGGCCATATATTCCTCCAGACATGCTGCAGCTGGAACCTACTCAGGGTTCCAATACTTCAATCACAAATGAAAACCAGAAACATTTTAGTTCCCCAAACCATTAAAAGACTAAGAACTGATTCACAAAAGCATCTGCATTTTATCTCTGAGAGGCTGCCCAGTCCACCACTTGGGAATCTTTACCATCAGGCAATGAAGACTTTATTAATTAGACCCTTATTGATCCCCAAGTATTTACTTTATAATAGTCCAGAACTTGGGATGGACAGAATATGTATTTATTTTATTTATTTAGTTAGTTCCTGGCCAAAAAATAGGAAACTCAGATCAGAAGAATGACATAGAGGCCCTTTCCTCACGGGGGGGTGTGTGAAACGGGGCCGCGCACGCGGGGGCGGAGCTTACCCGCGAGCGGGTTGCTCTGTCCCTCTGAAGAGCGCAGATCTGCCGTTCCAAACGCCGCTGAATTTCGGCGGCTCCCGGTGGCGCCCAAAATGGCGGCCGGCGGCTTCCGGCAGCGCTGCGCCAAGTAGGACAGTGCGCCAGCCGGAAGCCCGCCCCCGGGCAGATCTGCAGGGGTGCGCTGCCACATCTCTGCAGTTCTTGACCGGGGGCTGCTACGGGGCAGCGCGGGTAAGTTTTATAAAAACCACTTTTGAGGGTGGTTTTTATAAAACTCACAGCGCCACCCCCGGGTCTGCGCTAGAACAGTTTGAGGTTTAGAACCTCACTTTTTTTAACTGCTTTAGCACAGATCCCGGTGAAGAAGACCTCCTGGAGAGGTCGCTCTAGCGTGGGCAATATGCCTATGTGGAAATGGCGATTGGCAAGAATTCTGAGCCAAGTACATGCCCATCCCAAAGCGTTTGAGGAAATCCTAAACCCTACTGATGTGTTCTGCACATCAGTACATTATGAGGTTTTGTGTGCAAATGGTAAAAGCTTTTCGTGCATGCACAGATACACAAAATGCTATTTCCAGAAACACTTTTTTTTAAAGCAAAAATATTTGGCGAAAGACAGAGGAGAGAGGAGAACTCTGCTCTCTATCTCTCTGTGCCTCTTGGCCCTCAGTTTTCTCTTGTAGTAGTGGTGGATGATTGTGAAAATTATTCATCCTGGCATGTGAGGGCAAAATAATTGAAGGTTTTCATTCCTATCTGGAATATATCATTATTGCTTAAAGACAGAGAGAGAGAGAAAGAGAGGGAGAAATAGAGGAAGAGAGAGCACTCCAAATAAGAAAAGAGTGTTGATATATTTTCTTACAGATTGCTTTTATTAAAAAAAGAGATTTTTATGAAGGTTATAAATCCCTGGGGCTATTGATTTTTTTTCCTTAAAAATATCAAGGCATTTTACAGTAGAGGATACATTTGAAAAGTCTCAGTATTTCGAGCAGAGCAATGCATTAACCAACTACTTCTGTTAACCTATTTTCCTTCTATTATACTTTAAAAAAAATGAATTTAAGTATATACTTCTTACCAAGAGGACAGCTTCTTTTACTTTTCTGAATCCGCTGCATGAAAAACACAACATGTTACAATGAAGTTGCTCCTAGTGAGTGGAATCTTGAGAGGTAAATATTTGCTATTCCAAAGTATAGCTCCATACTTTTGTCTGTTGTAAATTAACCAAAGGATAAACAGAGACAAACAGGGTGTTTTTTCTTCTTCTAGGGGAGGGGTAAATGCTGGAATAGTCGAGGTCCAGTAAATACTAGGATGAGTACTAAAACATAAAGGATTTTTGAAAGTCTGAAGGAAGAATGTATGGAAACATAGCCTTGGCCATTTCCACCTTAATAGTGCTATTATTCCACTTTTAACAGCCTGTGGAATTCTGGGGTTTTTAGTTTACTGAGGCCAAAGAGTTCTCTGGCTGAGAATTCCAAATGCCCTTCCCTAAACTGCAAATCCTGGGATTCCATAGGATGTTGAAAGTGGAATGATAGCACTACAACAGCGTAGTGTGGAAATGGCCCTTGAGTTAGTTTCACATCCTATACTTGAAAGAACTGTGTGTTTTCAGCTGGCAACCACATTTAGGAGTGCCAGTGCGGAGTAGTGGTGTGAATGTTGGACTAAGACTCTGGGAGACAAAGTTCAGAATCCCTGCTTGGCCTCAGAAACGCACTGGGTGACCTTTGTCAGTCACACTCTCTCAGCCCCAAAGAAAGGCAATGGTAAACCCACTCTGAACAAATCTTGTCAAGAAAACTTCATGATAGGTTTGCCTGAGGATCACCATAAGTTGGAAATCACTCAAAGTCACAAAACAATAACAACTTAAGGGCTTGAAGCTTTGGGCTGCAACAATGCTTTTCATAATGGAAGTTTCCTCAAAGCTGACCTCTGCATAGACAAACCAAAGGGCGCTTTAGGGAGACATTACTTCTAACAGCAACAGTGAAATGGCAAGTGACTTAAAGGCTGTGATCCAGGATCAGCATTGCCCAACTTGGTGTCCTCTAGATGTGTTGACCTGCAGCTCCGATCATGTGCTGACTAGCATAAGGGAAGTGGTACCCCAGGACATCTAGAAGGCATCATTGAAGGAAGAGTGATAGTTGCTGATGGTGTTGGAATAAATAACACACACAGAACACACACACATTTGTGTCCTATTTAAGAGTTCCACTTTACTATCCCATAGAATACAGGTGGGAGAAACTTTGCTCTCCCAAAGTTTTGGACCACAAGTCCGACAGGCCTTTGTAATGCTGGCTAAGGTTGAATAGATATTGTAGGCCAAAACATTTGGAGAGGCAAATGTTCCTCACAACATGCTACAGGAGCTGCTAGTCAATTGCTACTCATTCACTGCTACTTTACAAAGCATTTGCAGGGTGTATCATTCCTTAAAATGTTACAAGGATTACTTCACAGAGAACTGGCTCTTAGGAAGGTACTTTCAAGGGGAGGAATGGTACCACTCCATTTTACTTTGTTCAGATCTCACCTGGAATCCTGTGTTTAGTTCTGGGCACTGGAGTTCAAGAAGAATATTGATAAACTGTAACAGATCCAGAGAAGGTTGACCAAGATGATTAAAGGTCTGGAAACCAAATCTTATGAGGAATGGCTTAGGGACTGAGTATGTCTGGAGAAGAGAGGATGGAAAGGTAGTATGATAACCATCTATAAATACCTGAAGGAATGCTATATGAAAGATTGAGTGAGCTTGATTTTTTTTTTTGCTGCACCAAAGAATAAAACATGAACAAATGAATTCAAATTGCGAGCAGAGAGAACAATAGAATCAATGGATCATACAGCTGGAAGAGACCACAAGGATCATCCAATCCAACTCTCCACCATGCAAGAATACACAAGCCAACCACTTCTGACAGATGACCATCCAGCCTTTGTTTAAAACTTCCGAAGAAGGAGGCTCCACCACACTCTGGCCCTTTTCGCATGGCATTTGCCATGTGAAAGGGCCCTTGGAGTGCCGCACGTCTGCAATGAGTGGTCCACATGATGCACTCGCAATTGTGCAACGCTCCAGGGGCTGGCAGACACCAATCATGCATTATTTCATTTTCGGCTTTGAGCCGAAAATGGTGCGTGATTGCACATCGCTCCAGGGCCTCAAGTGTACTTGCTGTGTGTGCAAAGCTCCAGAGCCGTGGCACTTGCTCTTCCTGCCCCAGTGCAGCCTGGGAAAACGCAGGCTGCACTGTGGAAGGAAGAGGTGGGGCTCTTGCTCTAGCTGCTCATGAGCAGGCAGCAGCTGTGAAGCTGAAGCAATGGGGATGCAAGAGCCTCTTGTAAGAGGCTGCTCGTGCGATCCCCATACCCCAGCTCTGCAAAAAGGTGAGTTGTGGAAAGGGCCTCTGAGGCAACACATTCCACTGTTAAACAACTCTTACCACCAGGAAGTTCTTAATGTTTAGCTGGAATCTCTTTTCCTGTACTTTGAATCCATTGCCTCATGTCCTGTTCTCTGGAACAGCAGAAAACAGTCTTGCTGCATCTTCCATATGACATCCTTTCAAATATTGAAACAGGGCTATCATGTCATATCTTAACCTTCTCTTCTCCAGGGTAAACATAGCCAGCTCCTTAAGCTGCTCCTCATAGGCAGGGTTTCAGGCTTCCACCTGCACATTAGGAAGAAATTCGGATGGTAAAAGCTGTTTGACAGTGTAATAGATTGCTTCAGGAGGTGGTGGAATCTCCTTCTTTGGAGGATTTTAAAATAGTTGGATGGACATTTCCTGGGAGTGCTTTACTTGTATATTCCTGTAGGGCAGGAGTTTGGACTGAATAGCCCTTGTGGTGCCTTCCAAATCTATGGTTCCATGAATCGATGATGCTAAGTGTAGATTTCCTCCTATATTCATTCTGCTTTCTCCTCATTGATGCCACCTCTGTCTTTTAACTTGCTTTCTTTGGACCCAGTCCACACAGCTTCCAGAAGTACAAGACAAGGTGAAGGAAGTTCAGATTTTTTAAAAATTTGCTGATGTCACTGCTCACTTGCTTAGAATGATGAGCAGGAAGAAAAAGCAAAGAAGAATGGGAGGTGGAGGTGATGAAGAAAGTAGAGTTTGTGGGCCCTCTACTGGGATGTGAGTCTCAGCACAAACCTTATGGTGCCCATCTCTTATGCCAGCTCTTCCTAACACAATCCCAACATGACATTGATCCCTAATGTTACTGATCATGTATCTGGATCCTTGAAAGCTGCACCATGGGCAAAGGTGAATCTCAATGATTTCTTTATAAGGTGATTGAAAAGCAGAGCACAAATGAAGGTGTTAATCTTCCCAGCTGCCAGCACCAAGCTTCACTGCTGATGAAAATCTGAATACTCCTTCATGTTTAGTATGAGTAAGTGATCCCTCAGGATAAATCCACCTTATATACTAACAACATGTTTCCCAGGAAGGTTATTATGCCAATGGAAGAGACTAATTTGTCCTTTGCCATCAGCCACAAGTACAACAGTGGTGAGATATGTCAGTTATTGCTTTCCTCTTCCTTGCTCATTCTCTTTTCCTTTTGTATCATGTCTGTGCCTGAAAAAGAGAGGTCAACTTTTATTCTCTGTACACTGTCTAGTATGTTACCCCAAAAGGTGAGGGACCTTGAGGTCCTTCAGCAGTGCCAGCATCACCTTAGAAAGATGGGGAGTTATAGTCCAAAGATGGCCTGTGAGAGGGAGATAACCACAGGACCTTTTCACCTGTGTATACTGATACTAACTGCAAAACACCAGTTGGAGATCAAAAGAGTGTTTATTGGGGAGAAATCACAAACACACTGTTACTGCAGTTTAGGCCTACCTGACAATAGCACTAGATATCACTTTGATATCATAATTCGGCCTTACCGTACCACCCCTCTCCACGTGTTTGTGAGGCCTCCGGACAAGCACAGAACTAGGCTCGGCCATCAAATGCTGCAATATCCCAAAGACAATACAGGCAGGCCAGAAATAACCAGATCACCACTTCAGGGACCTCCCCGGCAAACACCTTCATTATGTATGTACGCTGTTTACAAAGGACTCCCTGCCCTGAGCAGGTAACTTGGCAAGCTAGAAGCTTAAAGTCCAAGCACTGAGCATTTGCATATAGTCTACCTCTTTGTCAAGTCAGACTTAACTCAATCATGCTAAATTGTGACCTTTCGGAGACATTGTCTCACACCCAAAACTCATTGCTGTCCCTGAATAAGGCATAGCCTGCCGTCACACAATTCTCCCTATAAAACCCCTGACTCCGAGACCTTCCTCAGATCGCTCCCAAGTTCCAACCGCCTTGCTGCCTCATTGCTTGGTGAGCTTCCCCTCAGCTCCACATGCTGAACCACATTGAACCGCAGCATCGCTCTCTATCTTCTTCCAGGCTTCAGGAACAGGTGTCGTATCACCCGAACCAACTATCCCTCTGAAAATCCCGCAATCTTACTCACACCTTTATTTTCCTTAGTTATCTGTGTGCTTGTGTTGCTTACATTGTGTGCCTGTATTTAATAAAGATCATTCATTATTTTCAAACCAGTCTGCTTCTTGACTTGGCCTGACCCCTTAAACATTGGGTTACAAGATCCTGCTAAGTTACCCTGCCTCTCGTAACGCTAAGCAGTGCTCTGAGCTAATTCTCCCCACCAATAGTTGAACATACTTTGGAGTCCCTCCCGGGATCCCCAGTAAACAGGGTAACAACACTAAGGAAACCAAGCAATCTTATGAACTGTACAAGGCTAGCAGAAGGAAAGGTTAGACAGTGGAGAGATTTTGTGATCAAGTGGGTGATAATTACCATTCCTGAAGCAGAGGATAAAGGAAAGATGGCTCAAACATGAGAGTTTGAGGGCCGCACAAAAAAATGAGAGTCTGGGGTGCAGTGTGACACCCAAAGTGCTAGCAAGGAGCCAGGGTTTAAATACCCTTTTTTGTGCCCTGGAGGGGAGTGTGATAATTGCTCTCCAGGAGAGAGAACAAAAGAGGTTCAGAACGGATTAACGGTCTTGACTTCAAGGCAGTGATGGAGGTCGTAATAGCTCTTTAATGACTGGGCAGGTGAGAGAACAGGGGAATTTCCATGAGAAGAGGTTGCAAGATGTTGGTCATTAGCTGCCTTAGCGCAGAGTATTGTGCTTAGCGCTGAGTATTGTGCTTAGCGCTGACTATTGTTTTCTGAGTTTAGGCCAATTGATAGGATCATCTCAAACCCATTAAGACCCTTACCATAGTTTACCTGTCTCCGGCATTGTCCCAGCGAGTCCCGGCAGTGGCTTTGCTAGGATGAGAGCACAGATGCAAACACTTTCCTCTGCATCAGCTGGTTCCTTGCCGAAGGAAGTGCAATGGACACACCTTTTCTTTCCACAGTGCAGCCGGGCTCTTTTCCAGGCTGTGCTGGGACAGGAAGCACCTCCATCATGCTTCTGGCACTTCCACAGGCCAGGTAAGTGTGGGATGGTTGTATGATTGGGGGTCATTGACAGGGAAATCTCATCAATGATTTACTCCAGGATCGTGCTGGCTGGTGACAGGAGAAGGACAGGAACGTGGTGACGACATGCAGAAGCGTTGTTGCGGTCAAGCTCCTCTCCTGTCCCCATGCCGGGATGCAGTCCTTCTGTGGAAAGGGCCTAAGTCGGGGTTCTCCAGTTACTCCTTGTGAGCTTATGACTTGGCCATGCTGATGTCATCTGCCTAAGCACAAAGTTTCCAGTCAGCATTCCTTTCCACATGGCATTCAGCCATAAGTGTGTGATTTATATTTTGTGCCAATTAAATAATATTCGTTGCCAATTATACTGTATCATAGAGAGGGGGTGTATGACATAGTAACAAGCAAACATTTGGAACTGAAGGATGTGAAGGAGGAGGAAGATGAGGAAGAGGTAGAGGGAGGAGAAGAAAAAGAAGTACGAGGAGAAGGGAGGAAGAAGAAGTAGCAACATTTTTGGTGGCTGCTGTAGGTCACAATTTAGCAATCAGGCTTGCGTCTTGGAAAGACTGGACTTGAAAGCAGTTACAAGATTAAATCTAAGGATTAGACCACACTGTTTGCCTTCTGGTATAAGCAAGGGGTGGGCTTATCCTCCAAAACCTGGACACAATAAGTTTTAAGATTAAGTACTGTTTCATTAAAAAAAAAATCTTTGGAAAACAGCTGGAATGCCATTTAAAATGCATCCATTTATGCCTTGTTTCTAGGGAAACTGCAATTTCATGGTTCTTAAAACTGCATCATGCTCAATCACATTCTACAGTTCCTTTTAAAAAGAATGCATTTAAATACACAGACCACTGCTGGGCATCCTCTGTAGCACACTGAACCTCACTAAAATCAGCTGGACAAAGCTATAATTTTGTTTAGTCTTACATAAACCTGGGACAGAAGCACTTAAAACTTTTACTATGCAGCTTTAGCTCCTAACAAGGGTGTCATATAATGTAATTGCTCTTCTATTTACATTGACCCAGATTGCTTTAGAAAATGGAGCACGTGTACAGCCAATAAAGCTCTACAACCAGTACAGCCAGCCACCTTGGATCCCATCTGGGGAGAAAAGCAGTATTTAAATCAATCAATCAATCAATCAATCAATCAATCAATCAATCAAATAAATAGTAAAGTGAATGTTCCCACTAGTAGGCAAGGTGGTTGACAATGCACTTTGGAATGGTTGTAAAGTACTTTGGGATGGTTGGAAAGTGGGCTAAATGGAGAATATTTCAATGGGTAATACACAGTTGAAATTCCATGCTCTGAGAGCTATAGCCCAGAATTTTGTTGGTGTCATACAGAAGAAGTACTGATATGGCAGTGGTTGTATTCGGAATGCACCCTACCAACATGTTTTTGGTCTGAATTCAAGATGCTGGTAATAACTTTCACAGTCCTAAATGGCTTTGGACCTTGGTACTTGAAAGAGTACCTTTTACTATATATGGCTGCTCAAGGTCCCTCCTCCATGTTCCATCAGTCAGGGTGATACATTGAGATGCATGAGAAAAGGCCTTTTTAGATGTTGTCTCACCCCCAGTTATGGAATATCCTCCTCCCCTTAGAGACCAGATAGATGTTCATGCTGCCATTATTCCAACAAGAAATTAAAACATGTCTGTTTACTAAAGTTTCTGGGGTCTGACTGATTTCATCCAAATTTGCATCTTTGAGTGGTTTTAAATTGTATGAACTGTTTTTTAAAATGTCATGTTTTAAGTGTTAAGTGGTTTAACGTGCTTTCAACCTTTGCATTATTTTTATTGTTTTAAACAGTATGGAGAGATTTAATTGAATGCAACCCTGAGCTCCTCAGATATAGGGTGGGATATAAATATTTAAGTGAATGAATGAGCAAACAGAATAATTGAATCACAGAACTGTAGAGTTGGAAGAGACCAGCCAGGGCCAGCAAGACCAACTCCCCTGCCGTGCAGGAATGCACCATCCTCAAAGCGCTCCTGACATTCAGTGTCGGGAGTATTCCACTGTTGAACTGCTCTCACTATCAGGAAACTCACCGAGGTTTCATCAGGGAGCTCACCAACTACTTCTCTGGTGGCAGTACATTAGATTTATCCTATTCATGGTCACGTGCACAATGCAATACAGTGTGCAAAAAGTGGGAAGTTTAACCCATCTGTTTCATGTGGTATTTAGCAAGAATTTTTAAAAAGAAAAACCTCCTATTGGCACAAATGTGAGAGCTTTTTTCCTTTTGTTAACAGAAGTTGGGGCTGCAGTTTCCTGGGAAGAAGTCCAAAGTATTAAACTGCCACACTGTAGTTCGAATCTATTCAGGACCCAGGCTTACTTTTAAGCAAAAGAAAGTCCCATATGTAATACCTACATATTGAACTTAACAGCCTGAATCCTATTGCTCTCATTGTTGTTATCTGTCATCAAGTCAACTTCAATTTATGGTAGTCCTATAAATGAGAGAGAGAACCAGAGTAGTATAGTGGTCTGAGTGTTGGACTGTGACTCTGGAGATTGGAGTTTGATTCTCTGCTTGGCCTTGGAAACCCACTGGTGACCTTGGCATGTCACACACTATCAGCCCCCAAGAAAACCTTGTGATAGGGTCACCAGAAGTTGGAAATGACTTGAAAGAAGACAACAACAATGAACAAGAGTTCCAAGAGCCCAACTCAGCACCATGGCTTCCTTGATCAACTCAATCTACCTCTGGTGCAGTGTCCCTCTTTGCCTACCGCCTTCCCATTTACCAAGCATCATCATCTTCTCCATGAGTCATGCGGCCTCATGGTATGTCCAAAGGATAACAGCCTCAGTTTAGTCATCTTGGCTTCTTAGGAGGGTTTAGACTTGATTTGCTCGAAGAACCATTGATTTGTCTTTTCAGCAGCCCATGCCATCTCTAGAAGTCCCCTCAAGCACCATATTTCAAATGAGTTGATTTTCATCCTTTCAGCTTCTTTACTGTTCAGCTTTTAAAACCAGACGTAGAAATTAAAATACTAACGCTTGGATCATTCTGAGTTTGGTATTTAACAACATGCCTTTGTTGTTAAATACCAAGCACTGAGGTAGTGGCGGAGCTCGGAGTGTGGGCAGGGGGATGGGGCTACAGCGTGAGGGGAATGGCCATTGTGCATGGAGGTATGGCTGCAGTTTGTGGGGGCATGGCCAGGGTGTGCAGGGGCATGGCCAGGGTGCCCGGGGGTATGGCTACGGGCTGAGACACCCAAAAACATTGCCACCTAGGGTGAACCGCCCCCTGTCCATCCGAGACTGACTTGAGGCTCTTATCTAGTTCCTTCATGTCTGCCTTTCCAGGTCTTAGGCCATTTCCACACTACACTGTTATACCATGGTTATTCCACTTTCAACATCCTGTGGAATTCTGAGGTTTGCAGTACTATAACAGTGTAGTGCAGAAAAGACTTTAGTCTTCCGATTTCTTGATACTGTCTCCATTTTGATAATGATTGAGCTAAATTATAAGAAATCTTCAGCTATTCCTATTGCTGGTCCCAACTAAAGCACACCCACTAGGTTGACTGGTGAATGGTGAGTCAACATGGCCATAAAATAAAGCGTACTCATTCAATGAGTCTATTCTGGTTGAGACTACCAATAAGATTCAGGCCATCATATACTTTGATCGTACATTAGTGGCCGTCACAGTATTCTGTGGAGGCAAATTCCATATTTCGGCCCTTTTCGCATCTTACCTTTTACCGATGCTGGGCTGCTCAGCTCGCGCACGAAGGCTCGGGAGGAATGCTGCCGCTTCCCTGCTGCTCAGGCTCCACAGCTCCTTCCTCTCGCACGACTGCCCTGCCTCTTCCTTTTGCAGTGCAGCCTGGGACCTTTCCCAGCCCGCACTGCCCAGGAAGTGTGACCGGCCCGGCTCCCGACGCACCGCACGGCAGGTAAATGCGTACGGGGCCCGGGAGCATTGCGCAACTGTGCACCATTTTCAGCTTTAAGCTGAAAACGAAAAGGTGCATGTCCACTCTGCGTCTGGCCCTGTGAGTGCATCATGCAGACCGCTCCTCACATTTACGCGACGCTCAAGGGGCCCTCTCGCTTAAGAAACGCCGTGTGAAAAGGGCCTTCATTGTGTTATGTTGAGCGATTCCTCACATTTGTCCTGAATTTCCCACCTGGACAAAAAGTTATAATTCTGAACTCTTGTTCTCTAGCTGGGTAATTTATTTTGGGGACTGCAAGAGGCAGTAGTTTATCTCACAAGCAAAGTAATTAGTACTTGCAAGCAAAAGGCGAATGACAGTTAGTCTCAAATATCCCCACAGAGTCTAGGAAAGAAATAAAGGAGGCTTAGACTTTTTTGTAAAAAAAAAAAAATACACAGTAGCTTTATTTATAAATGAAAAAAGGGTATATAACACCTCCTGGTAAGAGGGTCATTTCCTCACCAGACTGTTATAGTGCTCTTATTCGACTTTCAACATCCTATGGAATCCTGGAGTTTGCAGTTTAGGGAGGGGCCTTTGAGGAATAATAGCACTATAACAGTCTAGTGCGGAAATGGCCTCTGTAATACTTATTCATCAAGCATGAAGCAAAGAGACAGAAGCAAAAATGGAGGTTGAACAAACACTGACAGATTGCAGACTAATGGATTCAAGAAGAGAGAGAGTGTAGCTAAGACCAACAAATGTCAGGAATACATGTTATGCCTACATTTTTAGAGAGCGGATCTAACAACTTCTGAGTACGGGCATGCCATGGTTGCTCCCTCTAACAATTTAGGGCTCCTCCTTTAAATGTGTCATTTTTTTTTAAAGCCTTTAGGTTTCCATCAAAAACCTGGGGGAGGGATATAGACTGCAATTATTATTATTCATTTGGGATGAGAGGAAAAAATACCAAATGAGTTGAATGAGCTTCATGTTATTATTATCATTTAAGAGTTACCATTAAAACTTTGCTTTTTGGCATCCTTTCAGGTTTTGAAATAGAAAGGCTTTTCAGAGCCAACTAAAGCCACTAGGTGTCACAGCAGACCTTTCTTTTTCAATATTTTGCCTTACAGCGCCAGTTTGATTAGATACTCTTTGGCGAGAAACACATAACTTTATATTCCCTCTTCTGAAGTTTTAAAATAATTCAACCTTCCCCAATCTGGTGCCTGCTTGTTCATTGAACCGCAGTGTTTTTTTTTCTCCAGAAGTACAGGACCTGAGAAAGCAGCGATTGTGGTGTTGCAATAATGTAAAAATTAAAACTCTGATTACATATATCTGCAAACAAACAACAAGCAAGCATGTTTTACAGCTTAGATGGCTTTGGTACCTGACCTGTGAGCTTATAGTGGTCCCTGGAATTTAAATTTCTTAAAGATCATTTATTTATGACAGTGAACTAGAACAGCAAATCACAAATGTATGCTGGCATCCTGTTCAGTAATTACAATGTTGTGTGCC
Organism: Iguana delicatissima; assembly: GCA_948472985.1. Classification (NCBI taxonomy): domain Eukaryota; kingdom Metazoa; phylum Chordata; class Lepidosauria; order Squamata; family Iguanidae; genus Iguana; species Iguana delicatissima. The sequence goes on from CAOKZL010002249.1 coordinate 212,657, forward strand.
TGACTTCCAGTGTTCTAATTATTCTAATTCACTTTTATGGTTCCAGATCCTATCGCTGAAGCCTCCCTGTCTCTCCAGCACAGCCATTTCTGAGGCACATACAACATGAGGGGCCTATGAGACAGAGCGGGAGAGAAAGATGTAGGACAGGGCACGCGATCTGTGAGGTGGCATTGATGTTTCCACCCCTTGTTCTCTCCTGAGATGTGCTTCTAGTTACCTGTTGGGATTTTGGTGAGGCCAAGTCTCGCCCTGGGGTCCTTTCAGTCCCAGACTCTAATCTTTCATGAAAATGAACTAAACAAACTTTTTTAAAATACCATATTGAGGGGGAGGTGATATGGATGTATAGGGAATCAGAGGGGTAAAAAGTTTGAGAACCACTGTGCTAGTCCTTTTTTCTTCAAGAATGTGTAGTCTTTGACATAGGGAAGGGGGTAACCTGTTGTGGTGAATAGGCAGGAGAGGACCGTTGGCACCTTCCCTCGGTGGCCATGAATTCTGTGGCCATTTCCGCACGAGGTGAGGGAATCACTCCGTGCCGGTACTTACCAGATCTTTCTGGGCATATACCAACACGGACTGCCCCTGAAGCCCTTCCACAGGGCTCCTTGTCTCATCCACGACGAATCGGAGCAGTGCAAGGTCTTAGATCCGCACTGCTCTGGCTTCCAAAATGGCGGCTTCCAGTTGTTTGTGGGTCCCAACCAATGGCGAAGCTCGCCAAGCCTAAAGCCCACCCTCCGCAGATCGCAGGCTCGCATTGGTGCAAGCCTGCGAATCTGCACAAGGGAGCAGGTACGAAATGACGTGCTCCGGAAAAATGAAAAACCTGTTTTTTCATTCTTTAAAAAGCATGCTGGAGGACCAGTTGGGGGCGTTTTGGAGCAGACTGAGGTGCGGATCTGAGGTAAGTAGTCCGGACCTAGTCCGCTCCAAAGTGCAGACGACCTCCGTGAGAGGACGCACTGCGCCGTTTTAAGTCCCTCGTGTGGAAATGGCCACAGTCTGCAGCTCCATAATTTGTCAGGAAATGCCAGATTTGCCAATGAGGTAAGGGGCATCTTCTGACCCACTTTCCTTCCTTCTGCCATTGAGAGGATGCAACCATAGCAGTGAAAGTGGTATCAAAGTGCTACAAATATATAGTGTGAAAGTGGCTAGTGTTATGCGATTGGGGGTAGTCAAGCAGAGTTTGGCAACTGTTTCAGGTGGCAGCTGTGAGGCACAGCGGGGATAGTTCCTTCAGCTATTCCTTCCAATCCCTTGAAAGACAGAGATGGATATCCAAGGAAGCCTAGAACACCCCAAACTAGTCAACTGTCCTTAGGTGTGCTGGAGGACTCAGCCTCATTGCTAGTGTTGTAGCAAAATTCAATAGTCAGTCCAGTCAGCTGCTGTATATGGAATGCTGGGGAATGCTCTTTTCTCCGTTGCCCAAGGCAGCAAAATGTCTTAGGCTTGGTTCTGGATGGTCTGAATTTAATTGATTCAGGTGATGGTGGGGATGGAATGCTTCACACTGGGCAGGATCTGTACCTCTTCCTGAATAAGCCTCTAATGGCAGCACATGTAGATGTGTGATATTTAGCGTGGGCTGTGCAACAGCAGAGCCAACAGTGTCCACCTTCTGTACAAATGGCTGTGTACTGGGAAAGGAATTGTTATAATGTGGGAGTTAGAGTGGGAGGGTGTGAAGAAGAGCTGGTACAGAGAGGAAATGTGAAGAACAAATGCGATAGAGAAATGTGTTCCTCCCAAGTGGCAATGAGATGGGAATACAAGGCAGCAATTAGACGAGGGAGAATGAAACATAAGCTCTAATTGAAATGGGCAGTGTGACTTTTGGCAGAGAAAGTACAAGTGATACATCAGTTGCTAATTTATGATATACGGTACCTGTGTCCAAAGTACCAGCAGGAAGAAGAAAGATGCACGTAGAATCTTTTGTTTAAACATGAGTTAATAAAAAGTAAAAAGAGTAGGGTAATGAAACTGTGGGCATTTCTGCACTACACTGTTATGGTGCTATTATTCCACTTTCAACATCCTATGGAATCCTGAGGTTTGCAGTTTAGGGAGGGGCATTTACAATTCTCAGCCAGAGAGCTCTTGGGCCTCAGTAAACTAAAAACCTCAGAATTCCACAGGATGTTGAAAGTGGAATAATAGCACTATAACATTGTAGTGCAGAAATGCCCTTTGTTATTGTTTGCTTCAAATAAAATAACAGGATGACTGAAAGTTAACCCAAAGAACAACAGATAGAAAAAATGTTTCTCTTTTCAGAAAAGGGTAAAGCACTCCTACAACAAAAGGAGAGCTAAGAAGAAAGTTCTTTGCTGGACATTTCTGGTTTAAAAGAGGGAGGGAGTTTTGGCCCACTGAGTGGACTCAGACTGGGGAAGATTCCTAGTCAGGATTTTGGGTTCTAGCAAGACAGAGTACAGGAAGGAAAATTTCAGGGAAAGCAGGCATGGGTAGTTTGTGTCTTTCCAAGCTTTTTGTTTTTGAATATGGCTTCTGTTACTTCTAGGTAGGATGGCCAATGATCAGGGGTAATGAGAACTTAAGTTGAACAGCATCAGGAAATCCACAGATTCCCCAGCCAGGCTCTCCTGAATTGCAGTTTTCATTTTAAGTTTCCATTTCTTTATTTTAACGTTCACTTTTTCCGTAACTTTATTTTAACGTTCACTTTTTTTGTGTTTTTAATTGTATTGTTCTTTCAAATTGTAAGGTCCTTTGGATCCCATTTTTGCAAGAAAAGCTAGATGCAAGTCATCATCATCATCGTCATCACCATCACCACCATCATCAAAATGAAGACAATCAGTGCTCTTGATCTTCCCTTTTAACTTTCCCTTCTATATGTCATCTGGGGGAATTTTCATTATTTAAATACATTCTGGATTTTGTTGATATCTTTGGAAATTGGCTGTTTCCATGTATGTTGAATCTGACAGCTTTGTGACCACTGTTTTCATTTTTTTGTAAGTAGCATTTATTTCTTCTATCACATTCTTGGTTCCATTTAGGATTAAGAGCAAGGTATGTCTCCTCAGTTGGTCAACTGTTCTAGACATAGTTGTTTAGGCTTTTTTTTTAATCTACATGAGTGAAATAACAAAAGCTTATAATACCAACTTCTTTCTCTCAGTTAGTCTCAAAGCTGCTACAAGATCCCTTTGCACACTGATCCTGACTAACATGGCTATTTCTTTGCATTCTACTACAAGTCAAATACTTCATCTTTCTACTAGTTGTCTTATTCTTGATTTATACAACACATAATCTTGCTGACTCTTAATGACAACGGTTTGTTTTTTGAATTGTGTTTTCCTGTACCACATTTATTCTAATTTTTGGAAATGGCAGTTGATGATCAAATACTTGTTATAGTGTGTTTCAGTCATCCAGACAGTATCATTTGTGGGGCATGCTTCCTTCATCTTTTGCAACTTGTGAGGGTAGTGGAAGGCAATGCAGTATTATTACCTGTTATCCTTTGGTTGCCTTCCAGATTTCATTCTTCATCTTAAGACAGTCCTCAGTATTTTAGTCAGATGGCCAAAATACTACATGATGCTAAATTATTTGTAGGCATTGCTACTTCTTACAATTCTGCACAGTAATTCATACAGAGTGACACCACATCAGTATGTTCTTTTGTCCTTCCTGCAGCATTTATAAAGCAAGAAATTCACACATTGATTTGATACTTCTTCCAAAAGCTGTTTTAAAACCCAGGAACAAAACTGTTGAGGCAGCCGTTTGTGCGTGCATCTCTCTTTCCCTCTCTCTCATACTCTGTCTCTCTGTATAGAGTCATAGAAACATAGAAATGTATTGTTGGAGGAGAATACAGGAGCCATCCAGTCCAACCCCCTGCCATGCAGGAACACTCTCAAAACATTCCCGACAGATGGCCATCTAGCCTCTGCTTAAAAACCTCCAAGGAAGGAGACTCCACTTCACTCCGAGGCAGCATATTCCACTGCCGGACAGCCCTGACTGTCAGGAAGTTCTTCCTGAGGTTCAGGTGGAATCTCCTTTCGTGCAGCTTGAATCCACTGCTCCTTATCCTGGTCTCTGGAGCAGCAGAAAACAAGCCCTCTCCTTCCTCTACACGGCATCCCTTCAAATATTTAAACATGGCTATCATGTCCCCTCTTAACCTTCTCTTCTGCTGACTAAACATCCCCAGCTCTCTAAGTCTATCCTCATAGGGCATGGCTTCCAGGCCTCTCACCATTTTGGTCGCCCTCCTTTGGACTTGCTCCAGCTTGACCATGTCCTTCTTGAATTGGGGTGCCCAGAACTGGACACAGTATTCAAGATGAGGTCTAACCAAGGCAAAGTAGAGTGGTACCAGTACCTCCTCAATCTAGACACCATACTCCTGTTGATGCAGCCAAGAATTGCATTGGCTTTCTTGGCTCCCACGTCACACTGCTGACTCATGTTCAGCTTGAGATCTATTAAGACTCCTAGATCCCTTTCACATGTACTGCGATCCAGCCACGTGTCCCCCATTCTATATTTCTCTGTTCCATTTTTTCTACCTAAGTGTAGGACCTTACATTTCTCTCTGTTGAATTTCATTTTGTTAGCCTTGGCCCAGCTCTCCAATCTGTGCAGTCATTTTGAATTTTTATCCTGTCCTCTGGTGTATTAGCAACCCCTCTCAATTTGGTGTCATCTGCAAATTTGATGAGCATGCCCTCTATTCCTTCATCCAAGTCATAGAGGTTCTTCAACAATAGATGCAAAGACAGTACAGATGCCCTTGTGTAATCCTACTCAGCCAGATGGTTGCTTGCATGAAAAGGAGCTGAGAGTTAAGGTAGCATATGTCAGCCTGTGTAGGTGTTAATGGCATGCAGCCCAGCTTGGAAGATTGGTACACATATGGTTTATCTGTCAGTCATTCACCTGCCATTGAAGTAATGCCATCCCTGGAAAGTGGAGTGTTATTTAAGAGCACAGTCGCATGGGGGGGGATTCACCCTGACCAGCAATGTTTCTGGGTGCATCCCAGCCCGTAGCCACGCCTCCTCACCCCCTGGCCATGGCCCCGCACACTGCAGCCATGCCCCACAAGTGGCCACACCCCTCATGCCATAGCCCCGCCCCCTCCCGCCCCCCTCCACACACTCCAAACTCCGCCACTGTAAGAGCAGCTACACCCCTTTGGTATCTTAAAAAATTCCATAGTGCTGTGTGAGGTGCTCCCTATCCCTCCTCAGAGAAATGTAACCATTTAAAGATTAAACTGCATTATGTGTATTCCTGAGTTGGCATCCAGGAATGACATTGCTGAAGATGTATGCCCTGGCAGGTGCTGTCATGTTTGAATCTGACTTCCAGCCAATGGCCCTCTGAGGAGAGCATTAACAAGCCATGCCAGAATCCTCTATAACCCGTTACATTACATCAGCCATCCTTTGGTCTTCTAGCTGTTTAGGACTTTGGCTCCCAGAATCCATCATCATTGGCCAGGCCAGTGGAGGCTTCTGGGAGCTGAAGTCCAGAACAGCCTAGCTGCTATGTAACACTAAGAGACCCTTTGACTGAATTGGAAATGCATAACAGGACACCAGCAAGAGTGCCCAATGCACATTGGTACTCCAAGTGCATAGGGACTGATGTGTTATGCATTTGGATTGGTTCAATGCAAATAGGATCTAAAGCAATACACATCAAGGTTGATGAAAAGCACATCCCGTTCTGCATTGATCCCATTGAGTCTCAGTCACTTTGCTGGCTTTGTTATGTAGCAATATAATAGTAGCCTTTTACTGGATATGGATGATACAGAATCGTCCAGTTCTAATTCCTACAGATGTAAGTCAACTTAGGAAGATGTAAGACCCCAAGAAGATTCTTATTCCCATCAATTAACTATGAGGTGTCACCACTTATATTTTTCTCTGTAGACATCTTCAGTTATAATCTCACTCTAGGCTCCTTTTGGTTTGTGGAAGTGGAGGGACAGGGGGAAGGATTTCATCTCAACTTCAGGTTGCAGAGTGCTGTTTATTTTCAAGCTGTATTGGGAATTTATTGTTCTTTGTTGCTTAAGACTCAGTTGGGTTTACTATTTTGCCCATAAAAAGGGTACTGTTGGTAACTTCTTCATACATCATTATCAGAAAAGGATGGTTGAACTCAATGGTTGGAGGCAGAGACATGGGTATGGCTTCTATTGCAGTGGCTGCTGCAGCTTCAGTACCTTTCTCATCAATCGTCAGCACAGCTTTATGGGTAACCTGAGAAGAAACAAAATTGGTCAAAGTTTGGGAAAGAGTACAAGATTACTTATATGAAGGTGAACACGGATGTTTAAGAGGAGATCCAGTTCACCTTCTCATCTTTCAGTCCTTTCAGCTTTGATAACCTTCATGATTTTTGTTAATAACTAAATTTGCTGTGATAATACTACCAAAACTCATAAGCTGTCATCCTGTTAGTGACATAAACAGATGTAAGTCCATCTTATGCCTGTGTATATGCCTCTTTTTTTGGCTATTTTATGTTGGTATTTTCTTCCACCCTCCACGACAACCAAAGCCAACTCAGGACTCACTGTTTTGCCCTAGTAAACCCCAGAATGGCCATTCCATGACTAGTGGACAGAGCAGAAGTTCAGAGAATCATCTGGCTATGTTCCTGCAGTCAGACCCAGAATAATTGCATTATCTGCCGCATACTCCAGGAAGACCTGGCAAATCTCAGTGGGAGAAGCCATCGGTTTGCATGTGGATGTGGGACATAGGTGCCTTGCTGACCCCGCCCCCCGCTACCTGTCATGGAATGGCCATTCATGTAGGGCATCATAGCTGAACTGTGAGTTCTGGGGGTGATGACCAGTAGCCCTAGTGGAGTTCCACCTGCAGAACTTTTATGCTACATAGACCAGTGAAGAAGCCCAGCCACAGACAATGTTTTGTTTTCTTTTTGTTTTGTTTTTTGACGTAGGCCTAATCTCAAAGAAAATCCAACAGTTCAGACTGCGTTGTTGGTCTATGCTGCAATCTAGTTCTAAAAGTCTTCATACACATCAGGAGCAGGGTTTTTTTTTTTTTTTTTTGGAAAGGTTAATGAAACTTAAATCACCTGTATGCCCTCCACTGTTATAGTGCTATTTTTCCACTTTCAACATCCCATGGAATCCTGGGGTTTGCAGTTTAGGGAGGGGCATTTAGAATTCTCAGTATTCTCAGTTCTTTGGCCTCAGTAAACTACAACTCAGTAAACTACAAACCCCAGAATTCCACAGAATGTTGGAAGTGGAATAATAAACTATAACAGTGTAGTACGGAAATGCCCTTATGAGAGATATAGTTCCTAACAGTACTTTATGAGAGGTTTCACTCCCAACAATATACCATTGCTGGAAAAATCCCTCTCTTCTTCCAAACTGTCTTGCAGATTGCAGCTAAGATCAGAGGAAACAAGAAGATATGGAGGGAGCACATAAAGTCATCATTGTTGTTGTTGTAGTCAAGTTGTTTCTGACTTACAGCAAGCCTAAGGCAAATCTATCATTGAATTTGCTTGGCAAGATTCATTCAGAGTGGGCTTTGCCTTTGCCTTCCTTTGAGGCTGAGAAAGTATGACTTGATCAAGGTCACCCAGTGGGTTCCCATTGCTGAATTCAAATTTGAACCCTAATCTCTAGAGTCAGAGTTCAACACTCAAACCATTTTACCACAGTGGCTCATCATCCCTAAACCTAAAAACATCCTGATACTTTGACCCTGTGAGCCTTGGTTCTACCACAACAATAGTCAGAAGAATGAATTTACCAAACTGTCTGCGTTTGTACCACATACCTGCCAAGACTGATATGTGTGTGTGCGTGTGTGTGTGTATTTTGTGGAAGCTGCTGGTTAAACTGGAATCTCTCTGGCACAGGACAGAAAAAGGTTAAATCCCTGGTTCTCTAGGGAGCTTGCAGGAAAAATAAATGACAGGAATGTAATTCCTAAATAGTTCCCATTCACTGTACAATATTCCTTTTAAAAGTAGAGTAGACAATAATGCCCTAGACACAGAGTTGGTTTCTCCCCAGTTGAACATGCTGCATTCAGGCAATAGCCGGTTAGCCATGGAAATAATCTCAGGTCAGTGAAGGCTTCAGACATTACTGCCTTTTCTTAAATCAAGTATGCTGTAATCCAGGAGCAGACACACTCGGCAGCCTGGAAGCCATACCATACAATGTCTAGTTCTTTTGGCACCTCGGAAGGCCGTGGTGTACCATTGTGGCTGCCATTTTGGGTGACGAGAAATAATGTTCTGTTAGCCCACTCACCTTTGGGACCTTAGTGGGTCAGACAAATAGCAGTTGTTGTTATGTGCCTTCATGTCAACTTTATGGTGACTGTATAATAGGCAAGATTAATCAGAGGAGGGTTGCCATTGCCCTGTTTTTGGGCTGAGCGATTGTCCAAGGTCACACACTGCAGTCCCATAACTGAATGGGAATTTAAACCCTGGTCTCTCAGAGTCCCAGTCTAAAACTCAAGCCACTACACCAAATGCTGGATTTCAGTGTTTCCAGTAGCTGGCAGGGGTGGGAGGATAGTCCCTTGTGTACCTATGGGATCTTTGCAAGAGAGATGGTGGAAAATGTTGGTGTGATTCCAAAGCCAATGGATTTCCCCTCCAGAAAGCATAGAATGCTTTCTGAGACTCAAGAGTTTTCATTTTTCTATTTAGGGTGTAATACTGAAAGGGAAGGTGAGAAAAAGGATTGTCTAAAAATGCTCAAGTGGTAATCTGAGTGAATGGGGAAACACAATGTTGTGCAAATACAACCATGGTGTTGTCTGTTGAGCTTTGACTCTTGAATTCAGGCATCACATCAATATGGGTAAGTAATTTAATTTCAGCAGAAGAGGGGATACCAGGATGATACTTTTGGATGAAGAGTGATGGGATTTGTAATCCAATGGCATCCAGAGGGCCACAGGTTCCACATACCTGATTTACAAGGCTATACTCTCACAGACACGTTGGTGAACTGTGGGCTAGACAATGCTACTGTTAGGTGGATTTGTAATTGGCTGACAGGCTGAACCCAGAAAGTGTTCACCTATGGCTGCTCTTCATTCTAGAGAGAAGTGGCTAGTGGGATGCCTCAGGGTTCTATCCTGGCCCTGGTGTTCAACATCTTTATAAATGGCTTAGATAATGGAATAGAGCATATTTATCAAATTTGCAGATGACGCCAAATGATGTGTGTGTGGGATAAGCTAATATGAGCCAGCATGGTATAGTGGTTGGAGTGTTGGACTGTGACCCTGGGGACCAGGGATTGATTCCCCACTTGGCCACAGAAACCCACTGAGTGACCTTGGGCACATCACACACTCGCAGCCCCGGAAAACCCAGTGATAGGTTTGTCTTTGAGTCATCATAACTTAGAAACAACCTGATGGCACACAATGCAACAACAACATCAACATAAACTGATACTCCAGAAAATAGGATCAGCATGATCTTGATGTATTGGAGAGCTGGGCCAAAATTAACAAAATGAATTTCAACTAGGATAATTGTGAAGTGTTACAGTGAGGCAGGAAAAATGGAATACACAGACACACATATAGAATTCATAAAAATAGAATGGTTGACACCTGGTTTGAAAGCAGTAAATGCAGAAAGAATGTAGAGCTCTTGGTAGATCACAAGTTAAACATGGGTCAACAGTGTGATGCAGCAGCTAAAAAAGCTAATGCAATTCTGGGCTGCATCAGCAGGAGTATAGTATCCAGATCAAGGGAAATAGTAGTCCCATTGTTTCCCACTTTGGGCAGGCTTCATCTGGAATACTGTATCCAGTTCTGTGCACCACAGTTCAAGAAGGCTATTGATAAGCTAGAATGGGTCAAGAGGTGATCAAAGGTCTGAATACGACATTTTAATGCCATCAATTTATTTTTATTTTATTTGTTTTGCATCCTAGCTTTCACCCAGTGCAAGAACCAAGGCAGCTTACAATGCACCTTAAACAGAAAACAGCTAAAAACCAATCAGTTATAAGGTGGGGAGTAGGAAAGTAGAAGACAATTAGGCACACTATTGTATTAATACCAAGTTCTTGGCTAAAACGAAATGCCCTTAATAATCAGAATTATTGTGTTTGGCTTACTTTTGAAACTTTCAAAGGTTCCCCAGTGATTCTGGACAGATCAGCATTGTCAGAGAAGATGTCAATACCCAGTTTGATGAGGGGCTCCTTTAAGTCATGGCTAGCAGAAATATTAAACTTTGGAAGGTACACATTTGCTGTGGCACTGTAAGAAACAAACAAACAAACACAGAGAGACAAGAAAGGGATTCAATCATTTTCCCAGGTTAAAGGAATAGATTTAAAACAGCATCTCATGAACTCTGAGTCACTAGGGCCATTCCACACTAGACTGTTATAGCACCATTATCCCACTTTCAACATCCTATGGAATCCTGGGGTTTGCAGTTTAGGGAGGGGCCTCAAAGGCCCCTCCCTAAACTGCAAACCCCAGGATTCCATAGGATGTTGAAAGTGGAATAATCGCGTTATACCAGTCTCGTGCGGAAATGGCCTAAGAGTCAAGCGGATTTACAGCATTGGCTGACAACTGTTAGGGCAGTCCTGCATGAACTGTGTTTTTTAACAATTTGGATTCTTCAGCTAGTGTAGAGTGTTGAGAGTAGGGGTGCCAGTTTTCAGGGCCTGGGCCTCAGTTTCAAGTAGTCATCTCCAGGTGGGGGACAAACATAATAACTCTCCAGTTTTGGTGGGCTCACACACACATTTTCACCTCCGCTATTAGAGTGGCAGCTTGCTACAGTTTGCAAGATTTAATGCTTTTGTTGCTGCAATTTGCAAAGATTCTCCAGGAGGACTGTATATTATTTCCTAAGTTCTTGCTTCCCTCCTAGTTGTTCAGGTGCTAAGCTCTCCCTCTGCTCTACTCTCTATCCACCTCTATCCAGTGAGGCTAGATTAAATGTTTCTTATCTCATATTCCTAAATAGGTGAGAAAGAAGAATCCATCTATTTCACCTCCATAAAGGAACAGCCCCTTTAGCTAAGATTTCTGGCTTAATTTCCAAACAGAAAAATACGTTCTTGGTCTGCCTCCCTCCCTCCCTGAGAATGACAAGGTGTGAGCAACAGTGGCTGGTACTTAATACATCATGCATTATAGCTATCAAGTTTTAGCTCAGAAATCTCAGGGTCTGACATGATCCTGAACTGACTACCCTAGTTGTGACCTGCCTTCTGATGGGTGTACATGGTCCACAAGCTCATGACACCAATGTGCCATTGCTTTGTGTTGGCTTCCTGTGGCCTTTTGAGCAATACTCGGAGTCATAGTGTTGACTTACAAAGCTCTGAATGACCCCACCCAACACATATAAAACCACCTCTTCTATTAGGTTTCACCTCAACATCTACAATTGACAAGTCAATGCTGTGTCATGTGTGCCGTCAACTACTGTGTGATAAATGAAAGTGGCTGAGCTTTCTGTTGCTTTCTGCAAGCATCAGGTCCCAATGACCATTCTGTCTTACCTGCTAGCCCCTGAGAACAATCCAGAGAAAAAGAAATAGGCAGGGCACAAAGAATGAATTGTCAAGTGATGGAAGGAAAACAACAAGAAGAGAAATATTCCCTTTTCTAAAGGCAAGGTTTCTCTATGGTGGTGAAGCTTGCTTTTCAGAAGGGCTTTTCTACCAATGCAAACAGTGGATGTAGGCTTCTTGATGTAGGTAAGGATCACAGTGAAGGATCAAACTGCAGCCCTGCATGTGTTCTTCCACTGCAACTCTCATTCATCCTAGATTGCAGAGTCAAAAGTTAGGAATGCTGAGGGTTGCAGTCCAACAACATCTGGAAGGCTGCATTTTGGTTAGATCCACGTTCAGATTGTGTTCCTTGCATTTGCCATTTGCCACCCAAAACCAGTTAGCTCTTGTATGAATCATGACACATCTAGTCTCCTTCTCAGATGGAAGAGCCAGTAGCCCAAGTCTTACTCATTTGTAAGGATGCTTAGGATTGCAACATTTGGCATGCAACTTAGGTGCTTCTAATGTTGCCTTGAATTCAAAGGCTTGTCCAGTGGAAGAGGATCAGCAGCCTTTGTCTTAGAAAGTTTTCTTTACCAGAGCTATCCTATTCACTCAGCAGTTAAGTTGAGTAAACCTGAGTTCAAATCCCTGTTCAACCATGAAGCTCACAATGAGTGTCACTATTTTTGTCACTGTAGTCATGGGCGGGGACAAAGGAGTGGAATCATAACTTTTGTAAAGAGGGAATCTGTTGTGGCTTGTGGCCTCTCTGTGGAACAGTGAATTTATTCCAGCCTTTAGCCTGCCGTGCAAAGCTGTTGTCTGTGGCTGCTTGCAGCCTCCAGGGTCCTTTTTTCATGGCCTTCATTCCCCTCTACCCATAGCTATAGCTATTACAAGGTCCAAATCAGGAAGAAAGATGGCACTGCTTTTAAAAGTCCTTCTGCTACTACTATCTAAAAGAATACATTAATAGTGACATAAGGATTACCGGTGAACACGTTCAGCCCATCTGGTCAAAACACTGAGGGAAAGTGCCTTTTCCAGTTCCTTGGTTTTCCCAGTTTCAGGTAGAACAAAAAATGCTGTAGCTGTACCATTGTAGTTCAGTTGTAGAACCGTACAGGATAGCTCAGGATCAAAATAGTAGTGAAACCAACCCATCCTGTGCATCATGGGGACTTTGACAGTTGTTTCATGATCCACAAAGAAATCCTTTTCTGTTGTATGCTCAGGATCAAAAGGTTTCTCCCAGTTGCCTAAAAAGACATAAAGATTATGGTGATCATATTTAGGAAGAATTATACAGCTTCTTCAACCACTAAAGGGAAATGATTGCCATAGGCTTAGAGCAGACTTTAGACTATCTCACAGCAAGAAATTAAATGAATAGATGCTTTAGACTACAACTTCCACAGTCCCTTACCATTGGCCATACTCGCTGGGGCCTTGGGTAGCTGAAGTCTAAAACACAGGGAACGTGAAAGGTTTTCTCTTATTGCTTCAGCCTATAGATTTTCCCTGTTCTCAGAGATTCAAGGTAGATGTCAATTTTTAAACAAGTGTTCACCTGACAAAGAAATGGCAATCCACTTGCAGATGCATCCTGATTCAGACATGCAGCATCTTTTCTGGTTTGAGACATTTACATATGTGATTTGCATCAGCAGGTCTCCAAGACCTTCCTTGGCAAGTGTTCCCTTCAGGTCGCACAGCAGCCAACGGTGCTCCTGGAAATATGCATGGGCATAACTCTGACCTCCCTCCATAAGTCTGGATGCCTCAATTACTTCTCAATCGCACAGTAACATTACTTTACAAATATTACAAAGTAACATTACTTTGATGTAATGTTAACACTATGCCAGCTCTCAGCAGCAATTCAGACTGTGGATGCAGCTTTCCTTATTAGACCTGGACCATTTCTATAATGCTGGAAAGACTGTTGGTGCCAATGCCATGCCAACTGATTTTGGTCAGGGAGAGTTGCACTTAGTCTACACCTTTGACTGGTTCTTTCAAGGCATATACCACCATCCATGTGCATAAGCAAAATTCAAAACTGAGTGGTGTGCTTTAAGTGGCACTATCCTTCTTACAGAAAACAACATAGTTAAACTAGATTGGATGGTAGAGATCTGTGAGTGGGTTTCATCACAATTTCCCCCCCAAAAGCAACCATGGAATGGAAATTAAAGTAGAACCATAGAGCAGGAGAAGGGACCACTAACATTTAATTGTGAAACTTAGAAAGACATAAATAAGGAAACTTTCCCACTCCAGGAGATGGGACTTTCAGGAAGAATAGATTATAGCTGGCCACAGAATGGTTAGGCTTGGAGGATTGCCACCTTCTCCTTTGTCCTAATTGTATTGCCATGCTTCATTTTCCTTATCTAATTGTCCCATCTCTTCTGCTGGGCAAAACACATACATTTTTCTGTGTTTTCTCTATTGGGGAACATAGGAGATAGGTGAGGGGTTCTTCAAATCAGAAAAATGCAGAACTTTGAAAAAAAAATTGAGACTGCCACTCTCAGCATCCCCCACCCAGCATGATTAGTTACAGTTCAAAAAAGGGACTTTCCCAGACTGTAGGAAAGAGACTGGGGAAAGGATTAGCATCTTCGTCTAGGAAAATTACCCCATTTTAAACTGTACCCCAACTGCAGCACCAGTTGCTTGAGTGGGAGAAAAGATAGAAATGTTTACAGATCTGAAGTCTCTTGTGTGTATTTGTCTAGTCAGGCTTTAATTTACTGTCCAGTTTTTCTAGACCAGCAATAGCAATGATAACTGGATGAACTGTATAGGGAACCTGTGCTGGGCTGAAGGGATCTGTGCCAGAATGTGCCGATATTTTGTCTATGAGTTCAAAGGAAGCATATTTGTCCTGATCTTTCTACAGGTACCTGTGTTTAATTGAACCAGTTTGCATTTATTAAACTACATCCTAAATCCTGGATGTTAAAATTCATAAATATTGAAACCCAACTCTCAGGGATGGTTTCCATTTCCCACAACCCAACAAGTGTTTGAATAGTTCCATGTTAGAGCTGAGTGTTTTGTGAAGTTTAGAAATATTACTTTTAGGAATTAAATCTCCCAGAATCATCCAGTCAGAACAGCCTCCAGTGAGGTCATGGGGCAACTTCACTGTGCAATCAAATCACAGACTGGTTTGCAATAAATTGAATTATTTACTGCGATGAGAGATTAGATTTACATTCATTGTGGGTTGCTGGTTGTCTGCATTCCCATACTACCTTCCCTTAGTGAAGAGTTTATTCAGATTTGCTCAGTTTCTGTACATGAGAAACTAGAAGAGCCTGACTGGACCAGATCAAAGCCTTATCTAGTTGACCATTCTGTTTACATAGCTGCCTATGGAAAACCCACAGGTAGAGTAATGAAAGTAACAGCAACCTCACTTCTTTGCTTCCTGCTCCTCAGATTGTATCTCTTACTGCTAAGGATACCCATCACAAGCAGACCTATCTCTGAAACCCATCTGTACTGCCCCTGCTAGAGGAGTCCTTAGTGACGGTCCTGGAGTCCCCAGAAACTGACCATTCATTTCAGAACCAGCAGAGGACCAGTGGCGTACTGAGGCTCAAAAGTGTCTAGGGAAAACATTGAAGTTGTGCCTGTAGGTGCCACTGCCGCTGTTCCCCCCATCACACTGGGCCAAGAAGGACCCTGGTGGGGGCGGGGTTGCAGGCCGGCAGGGGCGGGGCAAGAGGCAGTGGGTGGGAGAGCAGGGCGGGCGGTGGCAGGGTGCAGGGTGTGCAGCAGTGGTGTTTCCTCTTTTTGCACCCCCTGGCATTGGTGCCCAGGGCAGGCGCCCCAGTTGCCCCACTCTAGATATGCCTCTGCAGGGGACCCAGACTAGGAGCAAAGGGGGTGGGATTGAGAGGCTGAGATAAAGTGAACATTAGCACCTGCAGAATCCTCATGCTCCAAAGAAATGCTCAGTTACTTCAAAGAATCCTTCAGTGTGAGGACCGTTGAATCCTTTTCAGGTTTTCGTCAAAGGAACCATTCAACGTACTGAACCTATTATGAGAACAGGATTGAAGATTTGGATGAGTTTTTTAAAGGTCAGACTAAAACCTGGAGAGGATTTGCCACCCCAACATCATGGTGAGGAGGATTTTGGAAGCGTCAGAAGAGCTGCAGTTCAGTCTTGTGTGAATCTTTGCCAGTTCCTGCTTAAAAGTCTCAGGCCATTTCTGCACGGGGCGAGAGAATCACCCCACGTCGCTACTTACCGGATCTTCTGGTGGTCCGGTCCGGTCTGGGGTGAGGAGGAGCAGTGCATGGTCGTCGCTCCGCACTGCTCCGGCCTCCAAAATTACAGCTTCTGGTTGGTCGTGGGTCTCGACCAACCGGTGAAGCTCGCCAGCCTAAAGCCCACCCTCCGCAGATCGCAGACTTACATTGGTGTGAGCCTGTGAATCTGCACAAGAGAGCAGGCTTGCAGTGGCACGCTCCGTGCTTTTGAAAGACCAGAAAAATCAGGTCTTTCAAAAGCATGCTGGAGGACCACTTGGGGTCGTTCCGGAGCGGACTGAGGTGTGGATCTACGGTAAGTAGTCCAAACCCAGTCTGCTCCAAGGTGCAGACGTCCTCTGTGGAGGACGCACTGCACCATTTTAAATACTCCGTGTGGAAATGGCCTCAGTTGCAGACTGGAGCAGCCGATGAAACAAAGTTCCTGTTGCTAGTGTGTTGCTGTGTCTTTGCCTACCCTCCTCTTTGGGACACTGTGAATCATGCTTACTGCCCGACTACTGCTTTCTTGTTTGTCTGAATCTAGTTTCTGGCACGTTTGCTTACTCGAATCTCAAGCAGCCTTTGACTTTACCTCTTAACTGAACCTTCTCTCCCTCTCCTCTCCTTTGTACACTTTGTCTCTGAACCTTTCACTTACTTTTGATCTCAGGCAGCCTTTGACATAATCGCTGCCTGAGCTGCAAATAAGAATTCTCTCACCTTTATTTCAAGTCTACTATGTACTGTCCTGGACCTAGTCTAATCTGAAACTTTCTGCTAAACTGAACACAATCCAAGCTGACAGCCATCATTATTCTTTTGATAGTGAGCCTCAAAGTTCCTAGCATTGTCCGAAGAAGTACTTCTTTTGGTCTACCCTGAATACCTCACAATTCATCTTAATTGGACAATCCTGAGTTCTATCACCATGAGTATCACAAGACTGGCACATCTATTTGGCTGAAGAATCCTCTTTCAGATTTTCATGATTTACCTTTAAATAATATGTAGTTAACTATAGCTATTACAGTGTCTGGATTGAGACCCTTGACCAGTTCCACAATTTTCCCATGAGTTTTCTTCTCCACATATTCATTGATCTGCTTCTCAGCTTCTTTGGGCTCCTGGAAATTTGCTGGTGACACCTCTGCTTCATAGGAGGCATGGACATCATCCAAAAATTTCTGTAGTAGTTTTTTGTCCTCTCTCAGAAACAGAGCCTGACCAATATCAAGTTTGAACTTATTGTCAGGGTGAGTCAGCAGAGCAAAGAGGTTATGAAACCCTTCATGGATTTCCTTCTCTTGGATTTGTGTCAGGTTGAAGCTGAGGCCTTCCAGAATCTGAGTGTGGGTGGTTGATGCTGCTCCCAGTGACAGAAGCGCTAAGACAGAAGAGATGCAGACGGGTGAGAAGAAAACATTCTTTCCAGGTGATGCTGAAGTTATCTGTTCATACAGGTTAAGTCCAAACTGAGCAGTGTTGGTATATATCTTGAGAGCTGCAACATTTGTGTTATCTGGAACCTCGATATGGTGGCCATGAGTGATGGTACAAAGGCCAACCGATAACAAACAGAGATAGAGAGCAGAATTCATTCTTCTCATTGGTTTTTCTGTGAATTAAGAGAGAGAAAGAGAACAAGCTTTCTTTTTTTTTTGGAACTTGCTAAAGCATCATGCAGCATTAAGGGTCTTACAGCATCTTGATCTTGGAAGTCATTATGAAAGAAAGATGGAAAAAGCATTGCATGACAATCAATACTGCAGCAAGAGATTATTATACCTTTCTGATTATATTCCTAACTCATAGCAGATATCAACACTTACATTTTGATGCATGTTTTCCATTTTTCACCCATCTGCCATATTCATTGCATAGGTTGGTTATCTATTGCTATAAATATAATACTTAGCCAAAGATCTGTATTTGTACTGCACAATTATACCAGTTTGATACCACTTTAATTGCCATGCTTCCATTCTCTGGAATTGTCATTAAGCTTAGAAGTTTGCAATAGCTTTATTCAGAAACAGTAGAATAACAGCAGCACATTCTTATTGAATATACAGTGTCTTATTGGCAGTAACGTTACAAATTTGCATGTCCAAGCCCCCTATTTCAACACTCAATTAAAACAACTCTTCCCAGGCTCACTTCCCATATACCATACACCACTGGCCTGACATTGTGTCTGCATTTGTTCTCTCTCTTATCAGGGTTTGTTAGAATAACATTCCTTTGTTCCCAAAACACTGTTTTCGCATTCATTTGCCATCATCCCCTTCTTGACTCTTTGTTCTAAGTATTATATGGCATCAAACAGCAAAGCACTACATGGCATTAAATTGCATGGCAAATAATATGGCATTTCATGACATCAAACATCAAAGCTCTATGGCCATTTCCACACTAGACTGTTATAGTGCCATTATTCCATTTTCAACATCCTGTGGAATCCTGGGGTCAAAGGTCAGACCTGCAAATGTGGAGAGAGGACTGTACAGAGGGCTCTATGTGGACTATTTAAAATCTGTGAGAAATTTAATAGATGTTAAAGAAATTTACTAGTCTCTGTTTAGGTTGTGTGTGCCTACTTTTTTTTTTTTTTTTGGCAAACAATAACCTACCTCTTTATTACAATTTTATTCTGCTAGATGATAAAACTTTTCCCAAATGGTGAATTTGCAGAGACACAAAGTCAAACTGTTACAATAGCTGACCTAGATTTTTAAAGATGGGACTGCCCTCCATCATATATAAAACAGAGAAAAAGGTGTGATGTAACATACAAAAATGTATATGTGAATGTGTGCTAGTAGGATGGTGGTGTAGAAGCCTTTCCTTTCTTTCCATCCCCCTCTCTCCCCACTGCCAGTTTCCTTGGTAGGGTCCTTCTATCTGTTTTCACTTCCAGTACAACAATGCAGGTTAAAAAAAAGAGAGAAAAAGACATTAGTAGTGGATAAGATGGGGTGGGCAGTGTGTCACTGAATATCTGCCCCCACCAGCTTCCTTACTTTACACATGAGACATGACTTCAAAACACAGCTCACCACTGCCATCACATATAGCATGGCCCTTCAAAGATGTTAAAACAATACTTCAAAGGTACAGCTTCTGAACGTGGTGTGTCAGTTCAATAACTTTATATAACCAGCATACAGGTGGTTGAAAGCAGTGATGTAGACTCAAATCAATTGACTCAGACTCAAGTCAGACTCAAGTCACTTCAGTGACTTGACTCAGCACCTTACCTTTTTGCGGAGGTTGGGGACGGAGCTCGCGCAAGAAGCCTTTGGAGGAAGGCTTTCGCGTCCATGCTGTTTGGGCTCCGCAGCAGCTTCCTGGTTGCGCAAGCGCCCCACCCGCGCCCCACCCCTTCCTTCCGCAGTGCAGCCTGGGAGTTGTAGGCTGCACTGGTGCAGGAAGCGTGACTGGCTCGGCTCCAGAGGCTCCACAGGACAGGTAAGTTCACCCCAGGCCCCTGACCGGTGCGCAAGTGTACACTATTTTTGGCTAAAAGCCAAAAATAAAAGGGTGCGTATGCACTGTGCGTCATGCTCTTGAGCGTTGCATAAATGTGAGTGCGTCATGCAGACCACTCCTCACATTTACGCGATGCTCAAGGGGCCCTTTCGCTTCCAAAATGCTGTGTGAAAGGGGCCTCAGATTGACACACTGACTCAACTCAACTTGAGACTTGCATATTTTGAGTGACTGACTTGCTGCACGTGGTTCAGTAATGTAACACATTCATCCAGAAACCTTACAGCTCACTGGTCTCATGACAATCTGTCTCAAGCCCAAAGAATGAACACATTTTTCAGAGAGAACAGCAAATGGGTTAGGCAACAAGCTTGAGGTGGAGTTGAGGTCTGCTCAGCAGCCTGTCCATGCTACATATAGGAAGAGTCTTCTAAAACTTTTCCTAAAAGCAGAAGGAAAGACTCATGTCCAGAATTCAGGGCACGTATCTCAGAGAGGAACAGAAAATGTGTTAGACAATGGGCTTGAAGAGGAAGGATCCTTCCTTCTAAAAGCTCCTGAAGCTTCAATAATGGGGAATAAGAAGGATCCTATTCCCCACTTCTGAAAAAGCCTCCAGCTTTGCAAATGGCAAGAAGAAGAATCCTATTCGCCACTTTTGAAGCTGCAGATAGGAAAATCACAAAAGTACAATACTGTACAATACTGAGTAAGTAAATTGTTAAAACTGACTTTTTTCAACTCTGTCCAGAAATTCTGGAATACAGGTTGGAGTATAAAGTTGACTCCCAGTCTTGAGACTTGACTCAAGACTTGACTTGAAAGTAACTTCCAAGGACTTGAGACTCAACTTGATACTTAGAGCAAAAGACTTAAATACATCACTGGTTGAAAGGGTGCTAATAGAAGTGCATTGACAACAGAGTGCATGTGTGTTGGTGTGTAAGGGAGGGGAGTGTTATCACCATGAACTGGACTGGCTTTGGTAGACACTAGATATCATTTTAATATCACAATTCGGTCTTATTTTGCCACCCTCAGCCAAGTGTTTGTGAGGCCCCTGAACAAGCACGGAGCTAGGCATGGCTATTAAATGCTGAATCATTTCTGTTTACACCTAAGCAAGCCAGACACAGCCAGATCTTGCTTTAGGAGACCTCCCGAAACAAACACTTCATTAAGGATGCACGCTAACACAAAGAGCTCCCTGCCCCGAGCAGGCACTCTGGCGAGCTGGACACTCCACTGCCCAGGCAAGCTGCATCTGCATACTGGCCATCCCATTGTCAATTCGAACTTAATCATGTTAAATTCTGACCTTTCGGAGACATTGTCTCGCTCCCAAACTTCATTGTTCTCTCCCAAGTACAGACTAGCCCACAGTCATATTTTCCCCCATAAAAACCCCAAGCTCCGAGAGCTCCTCGGATTGCTCCAGACTTCCATTCAGCCTTGCTGCCGCTCTGTCGAGCGAACTCCTCTCGGCCACCACGCTGAGTTTCTTCACTTCCATCTCCGGCTTAGGACTACAAGAAAGGTGTCATACCACCCATTTTCCCCCAAAACTCTCATTTCCTATTTCTTAGTTAGCTGTGTGCATGTGCTGTCTTATTTGTTGTTTGCCTGTTAATAAAGCTACCAACTTTGTTACTTTAAAACTTGTCTGACTGCTCTTCTGACCTGATACTGTATACATAGGGTTAAAAGATCCCCGCTAAGTTACCCTGCCTCTCATTAGCCTAAGAGAGTGCTCAAGTTAATTTCCCCATCTTGTGGTGTTGTTTGGTTATTTGGGTGCCCCTTCCGGGACCCCCAGCACACAGGGTAACAGGAGAGAACAGAATACTGCTTGAGAGATTGGTTTGAGCAACTGTGCATATACACTGGGGCATATATTAAAGAGGCTGTGCAAGTTGATTGTGTATTTCTTCATGGACTCCAGTATTTCTTCATGGACTCCAGAATAGGAGGCAGGAGGGCGTGAGCCATGCTCTAAGACTAGGCCAGGGAAGCTGAGCCCTGCTGAAATGATCAGAACAATTAGATTCCTATATAGTTGAGCCCCCAGGTATTATTGATCAAAGGTGTACTAAATGACTAAGCATGCATGCACACACACAGAGATGGCTGTGAGATCCCCTTGTTCTGGATTCCAGCTGCCGTTGCTCTGGACTCTGAAGGCGATGAAAAGCAGCTAGCATCTGATGAATCCCCTCCCCCCTGCCATCCTCTTTTTCTTATGTGTACTTTCTTATTTAGATTGTAAGCCTGAGGGCAGGAAATGGTTGAAACTACTTCTAGAGAGGGACAGTTATTGTAGCTGAGCCCCTCCCAGGAATAACAAACCTATCCTATGTGCATGTACTTGGGAGTTAGCTACACAGAACACATGGAGGGGACATACACACTGTGCTTGTAAGAATCTTCATAGTTAAGGATGATGGAATGGTAATGGATGGGAGGTGCAATTTGACCTCCCACCAGCAGTGCCCTCAGAAACTATGACCATTTCCACACTACACTGTTGCAGTGCTATTATTCCACTTTTGACATCCTATGGAATCCTGGGGCTTGCAGTTTAGGGAGGGGCCTTTAGAATTCTCAGCCAGAGAGCTCTTTGGCCTCAGGAAACTACAAGCCCCAGAATTCCACAGGAGATTGAAAGTGGTTGTGGTTGATTGAAAGTGGTTGTGATGGCCTTCTAGATTGGTAGCTTTGTTTCTAATTGTTCCTGTTTTGGAATTTGCCTCTTCCTCTTCCTTCTACTCCTCCTCCTCTCAGCAATCACAGACTATGATGTTTTGACAGATATATCAACCCATATCGCCAGATTCCTTCATTAATTGCTGGCAGGTCACATCCCATCAGTGTACATGTGAAACTGGGATTTTTTTGCCCCTAAGCCATCACTTCACACTTATTTCATGATTTTCATTTAATATTTTAAAGTTCATTCTCCCAGTTCAGAGAGATTCTTGTGGATCAGTCTCCTTTTGTTCTTATTGCTCTAAATAAACACAATCACCTCACTACACCCTATTTCTGGCTTTGCATCAGGAGATTCCCTACACTCTCAAGCTTGTAAACATACATGTTTTACATTTTCTTTCGAGGGTGTTTTGTCTGCAGTCTTCTTCTGTCTTCTAACATACCTTCACAGTTTTAGCTCGTAAAGTAGCTTAGCAGAGGGTGTCAGAACTTAAGCACTTTCACATTCAATTAATAAAGCTTTACATATTTTAACTTCTGCTTGATATAATTGTATTTATTTACAATATTTATTCATTCATTTATTTAATCTTTTTTGGTAGTATTTCATCCATGGTTGTGCTTGCTTTCATGGTAGTCAGCTTGTTATCTGCTTCAGTTGTATGATGACAAAAATGAAGATTTTTAATGCAAAGTGTATTGTGTTTTAATTATTTTGTAAAAACTTACATGCCGGTAGTCAAAAATTAATGACTTAATTGCCAATGTTAAGCCCACCAACTCAAAAACAGTTCTGGGATCCCTGTCTACTTATTTATTTAATTTCTATCCCACCTTTCTCCTGACATGGGTCAAGTTAAAATAAGATGAATGAGAGTTAGAGAGGCTTATACAATTGGAAAAAGTTCAACTATTAGGGTTGAAGTATATATTAGTAAAGGATATATGTGATGATATTAGATATTAAAAACTGTTCCAGGAAACCACAGGATATGTGTAGGCTACTACTGGGATGGGAACCATGCAGCTTTCCAGATGGTGTTGAATTTGACTGAATGCAGTCCAACAACATCTGGAAAGCTACGTGATTACTATCCATGAGCTACTAAAATAAGAAGAATGGTTTTATAGTCAATTAAAGTTAAGGATTAAAAAATGTTCTGACTGGAACAGTAACTAAGCACTGAGTTGTATCTAAGGAAGATGTAGGATCTCATTTCTAGGAAATTTTAAAGAAATTTTCAAGAAAAAGGCTCAGCTTTTCCAGGAACAGGGAAATTCTCACAGCAAGAGCCCTTTACTTCATGGAGGGAAAACTCTGGAGTTAGTCTTATACTGTGATGTATTTAAATCTTTTACTCCAAGTCTCAAGTCTCTACCTTCAAGTCTCAAGTCGAGTCTCAAGTCCTTGCAAGATGCTTTCAAGTCAAGTTTTGAGTCAAGTCTCAAGTTGGGAGCCAACTTTATACCCCAACCTGTATTCCAGAATTTTTTGACAGAGTTGAATAAAGTCAGTTTTAACAATTTAAGTAGAGTTGGTCCTCTACTTTTGTGATTTTGCCACCTGCAGCTTTGGAAGTGGGTAACAGGATGTTTCTTACTTCCCATTTACAAAGCTGGAGGCTTTTTCAGAAGTGGGGAATAGGATCCTTCTTATTCCCCATTACTGAAGCTTCAAGAACTTTAGAAGGAAGGATCCTTCCTCCTCAAGACCACTGCCTGACACATTTTCTGTTCCCCTTTGAGATACGTGCCCTGCACTCTGGACATGAGTCTTGCCTTCTGCTTTTAGAAAAAGTTTTAGAAAGCTTCTCCTATATGTAGCATGGACAGGCTGCTGAGCAGACCTCAACCTCGCCTCAAGCCTGTTGCCTAACCCATTTGCTGTTCTCTCTGAAAAATGTGTTCACACTTTGGGTTTGAGACAGATTGTCATGTGATCAGTAAGCTGTAAGGTTTCTGGGTGAATGTGTTACGTTACTGAACCAAGAGCAGCAAGTCAGTCACTCAAAATATGCAAGTCTCAAGTCGAGTCGAGTCAGTATGTAATTTTTGCTGAGTCAAGTCTGAGTCGAGTCACTGAAGTGACTTAAGTCTGACTTGAGTCCAAGTCCACCAACTCGAGTCTAGATCACTGGTCTTAGATGGATAAATATTTATCCAGTTGCCTGTGCAGCAGAGAAGTGGTTGAGGAGGTAGTAAGGCGGCTCAGCTTTTCTACTACACAGGTAACTCTATGTATCTGTCACGCTTGCTCCTGCCTCACTGTGCATTAATCTTTGAGGGCCAACTCAAGGCATTTCACTCCCTGAGGGAAAGGACAGGATGTTGCCCCACTCTATTCTACACATGAAAACCAAAAATTGTTGCAATTACTTCTTACTTCAGAATGAGCAACAAATGAAGATAACCATTTTCAATTATACTCAAGGGCAGCAGGCTACTCTGGGTGGCATTGGATAGGTCATACGGGGCATAATACACTGTCTTCTACAGAAGGGAAGGCTTGGGATGGTGAGTTTAGGATATGCAGCCAAGGTGCTGTTGTTGCTCCCTCAACATCTGCTGCCTGAGGCAGTTGTCTCACTCTGCCTAATGATAGGGCCAGTCCTGTAGCCCTTGCTTTCTCATCTGAGTTCAATGACAAGGTTTTCTCTCATGAATGAAACATACATTTTTAAATCTTTGAATTTATGACTCACTATTTGTTTGCTTGTTACTCTCTAAGCCAGTGGTTCTTAACTTTTTCTTTACAGGGATCCCTTGTAAATATAACTTGTTGCTGAGGATCCCCAAGACTAACTTAAAATTTAAATATTCAAGTATTCATTTAAATATCCATACATTGATTTATTAGGCTTCTGGAGACTAGGATTCAAATTCCAGCTCAGACACTGAGTGGCCTTGGGCAAGTGACATTCTCTCAGCTTCAGAGGAAGGTAAAGGCAAACCTCCTCTAAACCAATCCTGCCATAAACACCCTGTGATAAGTTCACCTTAGGGTTGCCCTAAGTCAGAAATGATTCAGTGGCAAACAAAAATAAAGTTCTGCTGACAGGGTGAGGTCCTTTCTAGCCCTCATATCTCTCTCTTTTGGAAACTGACTGTGGGAGATACTAAGGTAAAGCTATCATAAGGGTTTTGGTTGACAAGATTTGTTGCCTTTGCCTTTCTCTGAAGCTGAGAACATATGATTTACCTGAGGTCACCTGGTGGGTTTCTATGGCTGAGTGGGGATCCAAACCCTGGTCTCCAGAGTCATAATTTGGGTGTGTACATGCCTTCTGCCGTGTCCCTTTCGTCAGTGATGCAGCAGGGTGCATGCACGCATGCCAAAACTGCTTCCTTGTTTGCAAATGAGGGATGTCACACCTGCTGCCATGTCCCTTTTTGTCAGGGATGTGGCAGCAGGCAGTGTGGGTGCTGAGGGACATGGCAGCAAGTGTGTGTGTGTGTGTGGGTGTGTGTGCACCCAAATTGCTCCCTGGTTTGCAAATGGGCCTATTCAGGCACCCGAACACGCCTGCTGCTTCATCTCTGTTGCTGCCACTGCTGTTGGTGTCCAGCAGCAGAACTTTGCAGACCCCCTGTGAGGGGTCCACAGTCCCCAGAGGTCCCTGGACCCCAGGTTAAGAACCACTGCTCTAATTCGTTTTAACAGCAGAGCTTGGAAAAGTTACTTGTTTGGCCTATAGCTCCCTGAATCGCTGTCATGCAGGCTGAGAGATTGAATGAGATGCGGTACAAAACCATAATATTTCCAAGCAGAATTCTCAGCATAGCAATGTACATCACAAGCATAATTGATATCGCTCAAATATTTGGGCTCACTTATATGATCTCACTTAAAAGGCAATTTCATTAAATGACAGGAAGCAAAGCAGCATTATGAAAGAAATGGCATAAACCATTAAGAGAAAAAGATGAATACTTACAGTAAATGTGGGAGAAACGCTGGGCATTCAAACAGGCTTCTGATCCCTGTGTTCTGCTCTTTATATCCATTAAATTGTTCTGTAAACGTGGAGTGTCCAGTTAAATATTAACCAAAAATGTTCAAAGTATTTATTTTAAAGTACTGTCTAAATATGGACAGTATTGGCTAGCAGCTCTTGAAAAATAGATATGCCCCAAAGACACAATGTTTTTTTTTAAATGGCCTTGGTAGTGAAGACTTTCACAAATAATTACTTTAGTCTGCAGAAGAGAAAGTTCAGAGGGAACATGATAGCCATGTTTAAATATTTGAGAAGATGACATATTGAAGAAAGAACAGGCTTGTTTTCCACTGCTCCATCGACTAGGTCAACAGCAATGGATTCAAACTACAGGAAAAGAGATTCCACCTGAACCTCAGGAAGAACTTCCTGATGGTCAGAACTGTCTGGCAGTGGAATATGCTGCCTTGGAGTGTGGTAGAGTCTCCTTTTTTGGAGGTTTTTAAGCAGAGGCTGGATGGCCATCTGTTGGGAGTGCTGTGATGTGTGCTCCTGCATAGCAGGGGGCTGGACTGGATGGCCCCTGGGTCTCTCTTCCAACTCCATGATTCTATGATTCTAGTCCCCCAAAAGAGATAAGAAATCACAAAGTCTGAGGTCAAAAAATGTGCAAATGGTATTTTATATATACGTACATGCAAATTTAGAAATAATCATGATAATTTACACCGAAATCCATATCCTCAGAGTGGAGAAGCAATGACCAGGTAAGCTGTCCCCCTGTTCCGCTGGCTATCTATTTGCTAACTTTCAATGGGGGGTTTCCAAACGGGGAAGGGACCTAAAAGCCCACCACAGGAAAAGGCCATTGTGGAAAGCCCAGCTTTGATCCTCCCTCACCCATTCAAGACATTAACCAGGACTGCTCAAAGGTATATCATTTAAAACATTGTCTCAATATCAATTGGGAAGTGAAAGCTTTGAAGAGCTCTGGTTAATTTACTGTCTGTTTTTGTTTTTTTTGTGTGGCAGAGGCATGGCCAAAAGTAGAAAACCCAAGAAAGAACCATTCAAGAAAGGGGAATGAGGAATGAAACATACTTAGGTGGTACCCCAAATTGCCAGCTTTTGTCTCTGTTTTTCCCTCATCTTCACTATGGGGGGAAGATGGGAGAGAAACACAATGACTGAGTTATGGTTCTGAAGGTGTTCTGCTCCTTCCCTCGTTTTGAAGGCTGCTGAACAAAACATGCCAAACAAAACCCATACAATAGCTTCAGCACTCTGGATAGCCAGTGTGCTGCAGTGGTTTACTAACTGAACTATGACTTTGGAGACCAGGATTTGAATCCCTGCTCAGCAATGGAAACCCACTGGGTGACCTAAGGCAAGTCACATTCTCTCAGTCACAAAGGAAGGCAATGGCAGACCTCCTCTGAACAGATCTTACCAGAAAAAACCTGTGATGGGTCCACCTTAGGGTTACCATAAGTTGGAAACAACTTGAAGGCACCAAAGCAAAAACCTCTGGATAGATTTTTTAAAGTTCAGACTAAAACCCAGAATGGACTCCCTGCCCCAGCCAACTCTGAATCTCGGAAGTGTCTTAAATAAAAAATGTAGTGTTCCTCTACAAGTATGTTCAGCTCGGGATGGTTGGATTATTTACTGATTACAGTGAGAAGAACAAACAGTGATGAAATATAACTGGCTCAGCCACCCACACAGATTTATTGAGTTGCAAAATACCCGGCAACTGAGTTGCAAACTGCTTAGACTGTAGAAATCACCAGCTTTCTGTTGTCCTCAGCAGTGTTGGATGATACCTCACACTACTGCCAACCAGACAGGCCATTGGTATAGTCTGCTATAGACATGGTTTATATGAAAAAAGAAGACTTGAGGCCCATTCACACTATGTGGCTATAGTGCTCTTGTCACCACTGCCACAGTTCCACTGTATGGAATCCTGGGATTGGCAGTGTAAGAAGGAGTATTTAGAATTCTTGGCCACAGAGCTCTACTGCTTCCTCAAAATGCAAAGGTAAAGTGGAATAATAGTGCTATAACTGTATATTGTGAATGGGTCCCAGGTCTGAAACAACAAAGAAAGTAGGAAGTGTTCCACTGAAAGAAACACGCTAGAGAGGACCATGAACTCCCTTTCCTCGGTTTACTTTACAACTTTCTGTTGTTTTAAGCCATATTGTTTCTCCCAGCCCATTCACTTCCAGCACTGGAAGGACAAAGCTTGTAAACTGAAGGACTCACCATTAGCAGTTGTTCTATGTAGCCTATTAACTCAGTTCTGCTAGCCTCACAAGTTAGCAGAATTGTTACCCTGACTTCTGGGGGTCCTGTGGGGAACACCTTGATTTGCTCCAAGTTATAAAGGTTGGGGGAAATTAGCAGAGCATTGGCAATAGGGGCAGGGTAACCCAGCAGGACCTTCTACTCAACTTCACGGGGTTAGACCAAGCTGAAAAGCCAGACAAACCTATACAATAAATGAATTTTATTGAGTGAACATGTTCTCACACATCGACACCTCACTCACACATGCAGTCAAGGCCTATTGAGAAGGAAAAGAGGTGAAAAATGGATAGGGGATATAGCAGAGGGGTTGTAGAGGAGCTGATTCTGCACCTATCCTGAAGTCTTCGATCTGGGAAGCTGTGAGAAGAACAGAGCTCAGTGAATAGACGGCTGAGGGGATCACTTAACTAACAAAGTGCCAGTCTGCTAGCATGGTGGAAAGTTCTCCGAAGAGATCCTCAAAACTAGGACTACTTATAGAGTGGAAAGTACCTCGAGAGCAGGCCCTCGCCCGGGAAGAACCTATGCTAGACAATGCAACTTGGTAGTTTGTATGATTGGTTTAGGTAGATGGGTCTCACCTTGTAGGATTTTCCAAAAGTCAGAGTTGCTCAACCTGGGGGTTGACCACTTCTTGCTGAGGACCCTTGGTGTGCATGGATTTGCCCAGTAGGAGGTCTCCTGGGCTATGTGACTGGGGATTTTCCTAGCCTGACTTAGTTTCGGTCGCTCGACTTCATTGCCTACGTGTCCATCCGGGCAACCTCTCTGGCATGGTGGACACTTTTGGTATCAAATTTATAGCTCCTGGGGTAGGGTATGCCAGTGGGGCAACAGAATGTGCTTCCTTCTTTCTTTTGCTAGCTCACTGTTATACAAGTGGTCCAATGTTAGGTTTATGCTAGTTCTGCTTCATTCCAACTAGTAGGAGTTCTTCAGTAGCAAACAGGCCCCAGCGTTTCCACTGGTACATGTCTAGTCTATCGACCTTTTCTTCATTCTGCTTGAGGTGTACAGGAGTTGGCTTAGTATTGGCTAATGCTAATAGAGAGTATAGTTCAATGAGAAGCCCAGACTTGTATATATTTAACCAATAAAAATAAATGGGAAGACTGATGGGAACCAGAGACAAGGAAACAACTGAACAAATTTTTTTAAAAAATACAGCTGCAAGTGGCTATAGGAATTAACCATCGCAAGCAGACATATCCATCAGCAGATTGGTTATAAAATGTGAGAGTCAGTATTGGATCTCTCAGAGATAGTACTGGATCTCTCAAGTAGAGAAAAAGCTGAACAATAACCACTCCTATGCCCACCTACCACAGATCTAGTAGAAGTCTAGTACAAAAATGAAACAAATTTTTCTTTATAAAATCTACAAAAGTAGCTTTACTTGAGCCGGCATGGTGTAGTGTTTTGAGCATTGGACTGTTACCACCATGAACTGGCCTGGCCTTTGGTAAACTAGATATCATTTTTGATATCACAATTCAGCCCTGTTCTGCCACCCTCAGCCAAGTGTTTGTGAGGCCGCCGAACAAGCACGAAGCTAGACATGGCTATTATATGCTGACTCATAGTTGTTTACACCAAGGGAAGCCAACTGCCAGATCTGCTTTAGGAGACCTCCTGAAACAAACACTCTCATTACAGACACACGTCAAAACAAAGAGACCTCTGCCTCAAGCGGGCACCCTGGCGGGCTGAGTGCTCAACTGCCAAACTAACTGCATCTGCATACCGGCTATACTATTGTCAATTTGGACCTTAACTCAGTCATGTAAATGCTGACCTTCCGGAGACATTGTCTCAAGCCCAAAACTCATTGTTTTCGCCCAAGACCAGACTAGCCCACGGTCTTCTTTCCCTGATAAAAACCCCCAGTCCCAAGAGCTCCTTGGATCTCTCACTGGACCGCCCATTTGGACTACCTTGCCGCCGCTTCGTTCTGCAAGCTCCCCTCGGCCACCATGCCGAGTTTCCTTCTCTTCAATTGGACTTCTTCAGGACTACGAGAAAGGTGTCGTATCACCCATTTCCCCCCAACTTTCATTTCCTATTTCTAGTTAGCTGTGTGATTGTGTTTTCTTAATAATTTGTTTGCTCGTTAATAAATATCATTGTTGCCATTTTAAATTGTCTGACTGCTCACTGACCTGACCTATACATAGGGTAAAAGATTCCCGCTAAGTTACCCTGCCTCTCGTTAGCTTAAGAGAGTGCTCCAGCTAATTTCCCCATCTTTGCTTGATTTATTTGGTCATTTGGGTGCCCCTCCCGGGACCCCCAATCTACAGGGTAACAGGACAACAGTGCTGAAGACCAGGGTTTGATTCCATGCTAGGCCATGGAAAACCACTGGGTGACCTTGGGCACATGACGCATTCTCAGCCATAGAAAACCCTGTGATTGGTTTGTCTTAGGGTCACCATAAGTTGGAAACAATTTGAAGGCATGCAACAACAACAGAAACAACAAGAAGCTTTACTTACAAAAATGTGTACATACTCAAATACATGATCTAGAAGAGGCAAGAGACAGAAGAGAAAATAGCTGCAGGTTAGAGTGAAGAAGGAAGACAAAGGCTGTAGGAACACAAACAAATAAGTAGTCACCATAATACAAATTGGCAGTTAGTGAGTATAGGCATGCAGAGTTTGCTAACTCTAACAGAGACAATTTGCCCATAACTGGTGTGTTTACTCCCCAGGAGGGAGTCCCAAGAACTTCTGCCATAAAGGCAGGGATGACAATCATGCAGCCCTCCAGATAATGTTGGACTGCACCTTCCAGCATATTGGCTATGCTGGCTAGGGCTGCTGAGAGTTCAAGTTCAACGTTATTTGGAGGTCACATGAGTTCCACCCCTGCTATAGGCTTTATAGGCTTTAGCATTATAGAAATGGAGAGGCAGAATGATACAATGGTTGGACTAGGACTTCAGGAGACTAGGGTTCAACTCTATTGTGCCTCAGTCCCAAGACCAAAGGACAGATGCTGAAACAGACAGTGACCCTTCCGAATGGCCACACTGCACAGATATGAACTTGACAATACCTACTTCAGCCCAGTGTAGACAAGAGAGGGAGTGTCCACAATACTCAGACTGCTTATGTAGGACATTTTCATTCATCAGACAACAGCTGAGGGAGGCTGCTGGCTGATGAGTATCACGACCTTGGCTTCAAGAAGTTCATTCTTGACAAGCAACCTTTCTGGCAGAAGCAATTCTTTCATCCCTTGATTCCTGGCTCATATTTTCAAAAGACATTGAACCTTGCTTTGTTTGCTGATCATGCTTCTGGACACTCCCTTGAACTGATGCCGTCGATTTTTTGCTGACCTGGACTGCTTGAATGAGAGAACAGTAACTGCCTGACTGGCAAGCTTCTGTAAATCTGATTGTGGTTGCTACTGTCTCCTCTGCCTGATAGACACTGTTTAAGGGTTGTGAATCTTGGCTGGCTTCCAGAACTTTATGAAACATCTCCCAGAGCAGGGAGATTGTAGCTTATCTTCTGAGGTTTTAAGTAAGCCCTTCCCCAGTTTGGAGTCTTCTGAAAATTTGATCAGCATGCCCTCTGTTCCTTCATCCAAGTCACTTGTAAAGATATTGAACAACAACAGGCACAGGACGGAACCCTGTGGCAACAAACTTGTCACTTCTCGCAAGGATGATGCAGAACCAGAGAGTGCTCACCAAAGTGTAACGTGAAAGAATGAAATGTATGCTGCTGGGGTTGGTGAGGTTTGATTACAGTGAGTAATACTGCTAGATAATGCGATTCCAGTCCCTCAGATTCCAGAGCTAAAACCTGAAACCAAGGAATGGCTCCTGGTGATTTCACAGGGGCCGGGGTCCTGATGAGCTTCAATCATAGTCCCTCAAAGTGTGTCTGTGACAAAGTATAGGGAGAGGTATCCTGACTGGTAGAAAAGTCACCCAGTGACAGGCAATGGCTACTCGAGAGGAAAGCCCAGCCCCCTTTAGTGGGAAAGAGAGGTGGAGGCCTGAATGTAAATGTATTTATAGCACTCACATAGGGGGGGGGAATGAGGGATTTTCAGAAGAAGATCTGAGAGCCAATTATTCAGTCAAAGAGTTTTCCAGTCAACCAAGCAGGGATTGAAGGAAAGTGGGTGTCATCTCAAAGAACGCCTAGATACAGGGTAGAAGAGAAACCTCTGTTAAATATGGCCAGAGAGAGTAGTCTGGATTTGGAACTTGGGCCATTTCCACACCTCACCATTTTCCATTGTCATCCCTGCAGCACCTTTGCTAGGATGGGAGCGTTAGCAACACGTTCCTTTCTTCCTCAGTGCAGCTAGTCTCTTTCCTGTGCTGCACTGGAGAAGGAAACACCTAGAATCCACTTCCACTCATTCTGCATGGCCACCGGCCATGGGCCATTAACCATTTTTTTCCCTTTTTAAAATAATTTTTATTAGAATAAAACTTCATAAAACGTAAGATACATCTCTACAAAATAGCAAGTCAAAAAAGAAAAAAAAAGTCCAAATTATACATTCGTTTATTTTTCTATTAATGTTCTATCCCACAATCATGACAGGTGGGGATGCATTGGCAACAGGACTGCAATGAAGTTGTGCTAAAGCATGCCTGGCAGATCACTGCCAACACATCTCCATCGTGGGACAGCGACATCATGCAGAAATGGCCATAGCCTTTGGCAAAGAGGGAAGCCAGAGGGCTGTGTGTGTGTGTGTGTGTGTGTGAGAGAGAGAGAGATAGAGAGAGAGGCCTGTGCCTTTATGATGTTATAAAGAGATAAGGAACTGCTTAGAAGTATTCTAAACACATGTTTATAAAATCAATACTTTCTTCTGTTTGTTGTTTTCATAAAGATTATGTTATATTTTATTATACAGTTGCTCTCCACTGAATGATTCTGAGTCGTTATTACATCCAGCACCACACTACCATAAATTGTTAAAGGAGAATTAATAACAGACTGAAAGGCTTTGCCCTGGTTACCCAAGGGTGGTGTTTTGGGGAAAAGCCAGGGTTGTGTGTGCAGTGGCAAGGCACCTTGACAGACTGTGGGGAAGGGGGCGGAATCTGCTATCCTGGTCTGAGGGAACAAAAAGTAAGGCTAGGCCTTGCCTGTGTGTGTCTCCACAGTGTCATTCTAATTTTTTTTTAAAGCAAATCTAACAAAGCAGAGTGTATACACATACACCTCCCTTTGTTTATCAAAACAGCATTCTTGCCCCTGGTTCTTCTTTCTTGCTGTGAGTGGTGAAGAAGGTGGTTCCTGCCCTGAGTCATTTCTGCATGACACAGGGTTTGGTAATCAGGTCCATGTGTAGCCTTTAAAACAGGGAAAGGTTCAGAGAAGATTTAGTTGCACTTGGTTTTCCATGTGGCTAGCTGTTGAAATACCTTCAAAATCCTCATCTCTTCAGGAAAATATATACAAAGTTGCTACCTTTCTTTAAGCTCAGGAAAAACTGGAAGTGTTACCGCATTAATTCAGAATCACACCAGGGTTTTTAGCAGCAAAAAAATGTAAAGAATTTATTAAATGATTTTCCTTTGTACAAGAGGGGAGCAGTTGTGCATCAGGCACTAAAAATATACTACTCCAAAGAAAATGGCTACACATAGGTAGCTTTATATTCTGCTAAGCATCCATTACAGAAGCAAGAAATGCTAATTATTGTCTAATCCAAATACATGCGTATAGGAACTATGTCATGAATACATTATTATGTCAGCATACAAGCATTACGCATGCCTCTAGAGGCAGCCCCAAATTTTAATACCAGACCCCTCCCTAGGGGTGTGATTTTTACTATTAAAATGAAGCTTTATGAGGCTCTCGGTCACCAAAGTTCATCTCTTGTGGTCACTCCCCCTGCCCTAGGCCTAGTTTGGCCTACTCTGGACACTCAAACCCACAAAGTCTACCTCTCTTTCACACCTGTTGAGCCTACTCAGTTAGTTATCTCTTTTACTATCTATCGTTGCTCTACTTGGCTTCCTGTCATTCTAAGTTCTACAAGCTGATTTTCCTGTTATCTGCATCCAGCTGCAAGCATAAGGATTCTTCTTATTTTTGCTGGCTACATTGCTCTTTTTCCTAATTCAATGTCCCTGCTATTAAGCTATTGGTGAATTATTTCCTAATTATTATGCCCCTATATTTCCCTCCTCTAAAGCTAGAAGAAGTTTCTTCTTCTTGCTTTACCAAAATTTGATATCTTGTATTCTTTGGGTCCAATGTCATGCCCATGTTATCTATAGATCACCTTTCCCATTTATTCGGAGGAGACTTCCTCTTTGCCCTCCTCTGAGGCTGAGAGAGACTGTGACTTTTTCCAAGGTCACCCAACTAGATTGCATGTTACGTTGTCTTGTCAGTGTGCAGAATTCTCTAAATTGTGCACCTGGGGACTAACTATCCCCTAGGGCAATGCTTTCTAAGTTGTCTTACCACATAAGAACCAAACCTTGGCATAGTCTTGGTCAATTTCTGTTCTTTTTGGTTTTTGGACCTGTTGGGGAACACATTCTGAGGGTGAATACCCAAACATTGTAAAGCACAAAGAGTACATAGCATGCATGGTTATCCCCATCTCATTTTTCAAAGAGCCCAAATCTTTATCATCCCATTTTTTAGTGTTTTGCCAGCTAGAGACATACCTGGTTAGCTGTTATCTCCACTATCACCCTGATACCCTTGGCCTCATCTTGGTATCCCTACCCATACTGTATGGGAACTCATTTAGCCTCACAAGCACAAGAGTGACTCTTCATACAGCAGGACAATGGAACTGAAGTTGGGCTAAAGCTGTATCAGCTCTTCAGTCTTTATAGCATTCACAGACCTACCGTTCTGTCAGGCCTTCTGCTCAGAAAGGACATGAAACTTCCATTTTCTTGATGGGGAATGTAAGTAAAAAGATCAGGACCTAAATTTGGAAACCTGTCAGGCCCATGTTATCTACCATGCGGTTTGGCTCACTACTGTCCATCTATAGAGAAATGAATGAAACCATAATACCAATAATAAGTAGATTAACACACAATAAGAATCCCACAAGCTAAATTCTTCTAGATTCTTCAGATGTCCTTAAATATCTCTTTCTCTCTCCATCTGCTTCTGGCTGGTATTCTTGGACTGGACTGTAGATGGATCTGGATTCAGGTACTCCTCTGCATTCTGGCATAATGGACACACGTGTCTTTCAGCTCCCTTGTTCCTGTGAGGAAACATATCTAAAGAGAAACACTAAAATTGCATAGCAAGATATATGGCTGTTTCTGTAGCTTCAAAGTACACTCATTGAGTCTTCTTCCCCACACCAAGTGTTTAGTGCTACTTGGCTGGTCTCAAACCAAGTGCAGATGCCATCACTTGCAACTTAGTGCTGTCTGTGTTTAAGCAAGCATACAAAGTCCTTGACCCTGAGCAAAAAAGATAGAAATCAAGCCAAGAAACAATGTCCCTAGTTCTGAGCAGTAACAGACAGAAACTTAGACCATGAAAGAATGTCAGAAGGCCTTTCTGGACCTTTCTTAGTAACAGTATGGAGAATTAGAGTATGGAGGAACAGACTGGGGTCAGGACCTTCTTGGCCTCCTCGAAATTACAATGGCCTTCCAGTCAGTCCCCTACACTCCACCCCTTGGCCTGCCACAGTTTGTCCTCCAGATCCTCCATGTCTAAGCATCCATTATACTCACTTTACTTCTATCTGTCTATCTATCCACTAATATGAACAGGGTTTTAACAGCAATCAAAAACAAAACATAACATATGTGCCAGAGAGCCAATGTTAAACCCTACTGGCAAGATGAAATTTCGATGTTTAACTTCCCATGCACTGACAGCTGTGACATACTACCATTTTCCCAGTCGTCCTTTTTCAGTACCATCACACAAATGCCTCTGGGGCTATCATCACCTGATTTAAAAAGAGTACCAACAATAAAAGCAAGTATGCACTCTCCAACCTGGAACAACAAAGAACAAAGGGAGGAAAACATTCACCCACCGCTGGATTCTTCCAATAGGTTTTTTCCCCCCACATACACTCAAATATTTCAGGCATCTTTTTTTCTCCAGTCTCTCAATCACCCACTGCAAATACCCACAACTTCCTTCAAAAGTCAACCAGACAGCCACACTCTCCTGGCTTCACTCAGCTTCTCCCCGTTTCCCACAAAGTAGGAACAAGCACATACACACACATTCTCACTTTCAGAAAAGGGACAGCATTTAAAACACAAAAGAATGTTATTTCCTCCAACCATGTCAAAACAGATATACATATTCCTATAGAGAAAAGAAACTCCAAGCAAAGGTTTTTTTCTCACCACCTTTTCCCTGTACATCACACTCCCAGAACAGCTATCCCAGAGGTTTTTGTTTAAACCTTTATCATTTTACAGAGACCTAAACACTTTAACATAACACATTATAATTCAAAGTTAAGACTAAGTTACAGTACCTTTCAGCTGGCACAAGGTCTAAACGTCATTATGCATCATTGCACAATGTTTCAGCATTCACCTCAGTTCCCAGCATCCATTCTGAGTAGCATCCCCTTCTGCAACTTCCATTCCTGCCTTCTTTTGGCAGGAATGTTGCATTGCAGAGAACCACTCTCTTTATCATCCCCAATCACTCCCTTCACCACATTCTCACCTTGCACATTCCCATATCCCTAATAGGAACAGACACCAAAATCTTCTCGATGTCATCAAGCTCCTTTCTACAGTCCGTGGTCCATACCAGGACTCCCTCCTTCCTTTTTGTTGCTTCATATAATGCTCTGGCCATTTCTGCAAATCTGGAATCCAGACTCTGCAGAACCCAGCCATTCCTAAGAATCCTCTTAATTGTTTCAGGGTCTGGGGTACTGCAATCTGACAGATTGCCACCTTTCTCTTATTACCCAACCTTTGTCTTGTATTCCCATCAGGGTAGCCTGCAGTTTCCAGGCTAATGACTCTGGGACTTAAACCCTTATTACCTTGGGACTGAATCTTACTTCTGCCTGTAATTTACATAGTAAGTCTCTCCCTAGTAGGGACAATGAGCAGTCTGGCATGTACAGGAATTGATGCATTATCCTTCGGCCCCCCGCTGAACATGCAATGGGTGGGGTGAAGAACCTTTCCATCTTTTGTCCAGTTGCTCCCACCACGGACGTTGAAGTTGGTGACAAGGTCCTCTGAAATTAGTTACAACTGAATGTGTACTTCTTGAATCTAAAAGAAAATAATGTTATGTGCCCCCCCATTATTGGAACCAGGGGGTTAGTGGGGGACAATCTCAGTGTTTTGTTTTGTTTTTTAAACTCATCTCCCAGTCCCCTTCATTCATTTGTATCATCACCCTCCTCTGTGCTCTTCTTTCAACGCCATCACCCTCCTCTGTTCCTCTTTTTTGCCCCTCCTGATATTTCTGCGCCCTTTGATCCTGTGAAGGTACAAAGGGACTAGGACTATATGCAGGGGAACTCTGTGAAGGAGGGGGCAAAGGACCCTGCAAAGGAGGGACTGATGGTGTTGATGTATCCCGTATGTTACAGATCCCACAGACTGATGGCACTAATAATTGTACATCCTCATCCTCCTGGCCCTTTTTCTCGCCTGATTTCGGGTTGTTACCACCATTGGAAGTGATGGTGCCAACCCACAAATTCTTTTACTCTTGTTTTCTTGATGCAAGTCCAGAAATGCCTGGGCATAATTTAATTCATCCTATTTCTCACGTTCCCTGCAATATTCTATTAAGTATACACTGCAATATTCCATGAAGTATACACTGCAACATGTTGACACAATCTTTCTTTTACTCTGACTTGTTTCCAGTATTCTTCGTCCTATAACCCACGGTATTCTTTGGGTAGTTCCACTGGTTGGCCTATCTGGTAGTCTCCCTCTGAGACTATGCTTGGCCCCAACCACTGGTTGGCCTCTTCAGTAGTCTCCCTCTGAGACTGTATCTGACCCCAACCCCCTTTCCTATTCCTTGGGTGTGTCCACCAGGTTGGACTCTCCAGTAATCTCCTTGGCCCCCTAACAGGGACTTGAACCCTGGGAGAACTTGAACCCTGGGCCTTCAGGAACTCGAACCCTGGACCCTCAGCCCCGAGATTATGTCTGGCCCCAACCACGCTTGGATAGGCGGCTCCAGTGACCCTGCCTTCCCGCAATTTACATTGGAACCAATGTTACTACCACCCAGAAACCACAGGTTCAATTTTTCATACTCACCACTCGATATCTTCCAACAGTGATATCTTCACTGGGAACTGAGACAAAGCAAACTTTGAGAGTACAACAAATATTGCAAAACCCTGCCACAGCTTTTTTCACTCGGTCTGCCAATGTAATCTCCCACATTCAGGGAACTCTGAGGGACCATAGTGGACAAGAGGGTCAGTGAAGACAACACCTCACACAACAGGGAAGGGTGGCCACTTCTTGTCGCCCAGTGACTGACTCCTTTCCACAGAGTCCCATCTGGGTTGCAAAAATTGTTACTGTATTAATTCAGAATCACACCAGGGTTTTTAGCAGCAAAAAAATGCAAAGAATTTATTAAATGATTTTTTCCTTGTACAAGAGGGGAGCAGTTGTGCATCAGGCACTAAAAATATACTACTCCAAGGAAAATGGCTACACACAGGTAGCTTTATACTCTGCTAAGCATCCATTACAGAAGCAAGAAATGCTAATTATTGTCTAATCCAAATACATGCGTATAGGAACTATGTCATGAATACATCATTATGTCAGCATACAAGCATTGCGCATGCCTCTAGAGGCAGTCCTAAATTTAATACCAGACCCCCTCTCCAGGGTGTGATTTTTACTATTAAAATGAAGCTTTATGAGGCTCTCGGTCACCAAAGTTCATCTCTTGTGGTCACTCCCCCTGCCCTAGGCCTAGTTTGGCCTACTCCGGACATTCAAACCCACGAAGTCTACCTCTCTTTCACACCTGTTGAGCCTACCCAGTTAGTTATCTCTTTTACTATCTATCATTGCTCTGCTTGGCTTCCTGTCATTCTAAGTTCTACAAGCTGTTATCTGCATCCAGCTGCAAGCATAAGCATTCTTCTTGTTTTTCCTGGTCACATTGCTCTTTTTCCTAACTCAATGTGCCTGCTATTAAGCTATTGATTAATTATTTCCTAATTATTATGCCCTCACAGAAGCATTTCTATAATGGTTCATTGTGGAAATAAGCGCCAGACACCATTTGAGGCTTTATGGTACAGAAAAAGATTACCTTGGGTAGATTTTCTGCTGCAGGAGAGGAGCAAATGATACCCACTACCCAAATCAAAGTTCACAGTACTCAAGGCCAACCAAGGTATTGTGGTACTTGATACAAACAATCCCAAGAATGTGTTCCCCATAGCAGAATACTACTCTGAATGACGAACAGTTTAGAATCATGACACCCAAAATTACTAGCCTGAGTCAATTATCTCATTCTGCCTTATGATAGGGCCATCTCTCCTTTCTGGGGCCTTTCCATACTACACTGTTATAGTGCTATTATTCCACTTTCAACATCCTATGGAATTCTGAGGTTTGTTGTTCACTGAGGCTCAAGAGCTCTCTGGCTGAGAATTCGAAATGCTTCCCCGTAAACTGCAGACCCCAGGATTCCATAGGATGTTGAAAGTAAGATTAATAGCACTATAATAGTGTAATGCAGGAAGGCCCAAAGAAGGAGAGGTCAGCCCTATCGTAAGGCAGAATGTAATAATGAGTTGTTATTAAAACTTCTTGTTTTAATAAAGATTATATTATATTTTCCCATATAGTTGGTCTCAACTGAATGATTCTTGGTGGTTATAACATCCAGCATCATGCTGTTGTATAGCAGTGTAGTGAGGAAAGGCCCTTTGACTCCTGTGCCTTTCATGTTAATCGCATTCTTATTTCAATAAATATATCTTGGGGGGAAAATCTCTCCTATCAGTAGTTCTACCAGATAAAATTTTTCCCTGCAAATGCACATACTTCCCACAAGATGGCACCCCATTTCTTTTACATGTGAGTACAAAGAAATGCTGTCCAACAGGAAAGCAAATGACAGGTTTTTTATTTTGATTATGGGCAGTCCAAACTTGACTCTTTAGCGAGGATGCTTGAGGATTTCATTTGATCCACACTGTAAATGTGCCATCTTTTTAAGAGTAAATGGTGAGAGGTTAAAATAGTAGTTTTTCAAAATGTAGTAAAAATAACATTAATTTTTATGTATGTATTTTTAAGAGGAAATCCACAGTTTGATGTGGAAACGTGATAGAAATCTCTAATGAATTTAAATGTCCAAAACTGACGTCATCCAGAAACACACTGTTCTGCCTGGCTGTCCATCTGTAGTTTGACAGATTTAATTTGACACTTTGTTCTATCAAAGCACCAAATGTTGATATTTTATTTAATTGGCACAGTAAAATGCTGTGCCTGAAAAACTGATAATTTGCTGACCATGGAATGATGGTTAAATAGTTGTCTGGCATATAAGCTTTAAATGAGAGTGAAATATTGGATATATGTCACTGAGGAGACATAGAGAAATATATGGTAATTAATCAGTGACATACATTTTTGGTATTGAATGAAAGAATGAATGTTTGCAAATGAGGTCATTTTTATTGCAGTGAGAGGTAAACTGCATCTTATTGATATGAATTATTTGGAAAACAAGAGAGAAGCAGGAAAGAAAAGGGAAATAAGGAAAATCAGGGAGGAAGGAATAAAATATATAAAATATATGCCCACTTAAGTCCTAAAGTAATGGATAATAGATTAAGGAACACTGGTCAAAGAAACAGTATGCAATTATATTTCATCTTTATAAACATGAAAACTTGTTATAATTGGATTATATACTGGATTAATAATATGCATTCCATGTTGTTTCTGTGAAATGTTTTCTG
This sequence comes from Iguana delicatissima, assembly GCA_948472985.1. Taxonomy (NCBI): domain Eukaryota; kingdom Metazoa; phylum Chordata; class Lepidosauria; order Squamata; family Iguanidae; genus Iguana; species Iguana delicatissima. Next base: position 253,901 of record CAOKZL010002249.1, read on the forward strand.
CAAACAAATATGTTTGTGATATAAGAATAAATTGGATGGATAAGTATACAGCGCACCCTCTTGTGGTGAGACCTTGGCACACACAAACCTGGGGTTGTGCAAGGCATCATGTCTGTTCTTGTCAGTGGATGCAATGGGCACATGCCTGCGCTGCTGTGGGCATGTGCATGTTGCATCCATTGTAAAAAATGGGACGCATGCATTCACATTTTTTGTTTTATGTGGGGTTTACTAGCATGGAATTCCTGCATACACAGAGGATGCCTTGTATGGTCTGATAAAAAGACAAGTGAAAACAGCACTAAGTATAAAAATGCTCTAAAGGGAATTTTTGTGAAAAGATTTAGCAGACCTACATAGCTAGTTTACTTCATGGAACATACCATATCCACACTACATTATTATAGTGCTATTATTTCACTTTTAACATCCTATGGAATCCTGGGATTTGCAGTTTAGGGAAGGGCTTTTAGAATTCTCATCCAGAGAGCTCTTTGGCCTCAGTAAACTACAAACTCCAGAATTCCATGGGATGTTGAAAGTGGAATAGCAGCACTATAACAGTGTGGTGCAGAAATTGCCATAGTTTGTTAGAACATATTTAAGGAAAGTTCATAGTATATTTAAATTATCATTATCTCTGCTCATTAGAGACTGGGCCCTACTGGACCACTTCTCATTTTTCCCAAAATGGAATTGGGTTTTCCTCAGAAGTAAACAGAACTGAAGATGGAACTTGGGTGAAGCCACATTCAGAAAGACTGGGGAGAAATTAACATCGATTGGGCTCCAGGGCAAATGGATGATGGGATGGGAAAGGTAGACTTTGAGATTGAAAGAACATTTCCTGGGGAGGGGTTAGAAATTCTTGTTTGAGAGGAAAATACCCTCATCGCACCCCTCCAATAGCTACATCTTGGATGTGAACTCCATAGAGTTGCTTATAAATAAACAGAGTTGAGTTTATGGCCAGCATTCCATATGATAGTTACAGATTCATAACCTAGAGTTATGGATCTGTAACTACTCCATAATAATTAAGGCCATTTCTGCACCTTACCGGTTCCCACTGATGTTCTGTTGAGGTCCCGATAGCACCTTTGCCAGGAAGGAAGCATGATGGGAATGCTCCCTCCTCACCAGGCCGCCTCCCTGAGTAATGGATCACAAGTGACATGTTCCTTCCTTCTATAGTGCAGCTTGCCTTTCCTGTGCTGCACTGGGGAAGGAAGCACGTGATTGTGCTTCTCCCCCTTCCTTGTGGCCACGGATGATGGGAGTGTTGTGCAATCATGGATGCTTAACGGATTTTTTTCTGTTAAGTGAATATCCCGTGATCATAATGGATGGGGATGCATTGGAAGTGGGAACACGATAACATCATGTGAAAGCACAACTGTGAACTGTCAGTCTGGGCAGTCAGCCAAAGAAAAACAGCTGATAAGAACCACCAGCAGCAATGAGCCTCAGTTTCAGAGTGTGATTTCTTATTTTAATCTAGTAGGGAAACAGTCTTGAAACAAATACAAAGCATAACAGCAGTCCTGGCAATATTCATAAATCAAAGCACAGTCAATACAATCTTAAGGCCGAATCAGAGAAGCGGCAGAAGAAATGGTACTGTCTCCTCCTGCTCAGATTCCACTGTTCCAGTCTCTGAGTCATAGTCTACGTCTAGGTCCTGGAAGCAGGGCATGACAATGACCTGTGGACCTCTGCCATCACTTCCTCATCACAGGAATGTGGAAATGGTCTAAGTCACAACAGTGACATTCTTCTGAGACAGGAAATGCCTCCCTGGTCCACCTTAGCAGCCAGTAGCATCATCTAGTGAAGGAGTTCTGTCCAGTTGCCAATTTGGGCACAAGGAGGATGATCTTTCCAGCCACCTCTCATCAGTGAGTAAGGCTGCAATGAGGAATTGTGACAGAAGTCTTGCTTCTAATTGCTGCAGCATCGCTTGCTAGTGGGAGGGAGCTGGAAACATCTTCCACCTTATATCTCATTGGCTGCTAAACAGATCTTTACTATTCAATGCAGCTGCTGGCTGTTACGGTGGCTGGGAGGGGGACAAGGCAGGAGACATTACTTAACTATGCATTTGGTTGGTCTTGGATACTGTGCACCTTGACTTCGGTAGAGGTCCACCTCTCTACTTGCTTTGACTCCTGAAGCAGAGAAGCTCAAACACACACTACATAATGCAACTTAGTTATGAGTTCATAACTAACGTACAATATTAGCAGTTTTCTCTGATCCCCCTGAGCTCCTTGCAGAACATCTGCGTGTAGCATGGATATGTAAATTGTTTTGAAGTTATAACTTAAATGGCATTGTCATGGCAAGACTCAGTTGTTTCTACTGATATTAAGGAGCCAACCATCTACTCTATACCCCAGTCACCCTTTCTGTTCCAAGCTCTGCAAGGATGAAACTGAGATTCTAGGGAGTATAGATTGGATGGATGCTGCCTAAGGTCATGAGTGTACCTTGAGTCCAAAACTTCATTGTACTCTGGACACTGCTGCATCACAGGGTGCTGTGGAGAAAGACAGGTTTTGAAAGGATAAAAACTCCAGTTAACAGCAAAAGTAACAAAAATGAAAAAAAGATTTCTTAGCAAGTGGCTGCACTGGAAAGCACTGGAGGGAATAATAATTCCTGGACTTTTCAGCAATCAAGAGCAGGGATGGAAGGATGCAGAGAAACAGAGAATTGATGGTTGTATCAAGAGGCACTGTCTCTGTGCCTCTCTCCTTGGCCATCTTATTATTATATTAGTAATGAACTTAGCATAGCAGAAGCAGAGGGGCTGGAAGTCCTCTTGACCATTCCAGCCAGGGGTCTGTAACTATGAAATTGCCCGCACCAGCAGTAAGATAACCTTCAAAGTTCTCCAAACAGATAAACAAACCATCATTCCTTTCAACCATTTTCAAATGCAATTTCTTTTTGTCCTCCTCAAGGAATGACTTAAAAAGATCAATAACTTTCAGAAAGCCTTTATATTTACACAATTACTGATGACCTGGAATATAATGGTTAGCAAAGAGTAGAATTTAGATCCAGAACTTTTAAACAAGTTCCTTCAAATGCCCAGTTCTGACCTGGAAGTAATGCATTCATTTCATTTCTTTGTTCAAGACTTTTCCTTTAAGTTCCAAACTGAAATGAACAAACCACCTTGGCTTTTTTTGGTCATATTTTGGAATAGTCTTTTTTTGATCACTGTTGTCTTTGACTAACTTAACCATGGGCTGTTCTGAATTCTTGTCACTTCTCCAAATAATTCATTTCAACTATTTGAAATGAATCATTTACTCTTTTACTCTTTTACGTCATAACCAGAAAAATAACAATACTCTCATTCCTACTTAACAAGCTGGCTTTCCTTTGAAGTACATTAACAATAGTACATTAAGAGATCAGAGGGGAAAAAATACAGTGAAAGCAAGTGAAAGTATTTGTTAGAGTCCAAATGATTCAAACATAATTTGAGAGTGAATGTTGTCATACTTCTTTTAAAATCTAGAATGAGACAGAGAAGTTTTGGTTGTCCATGTATTTTATACTACAGCTACCACAATTCCTTAAGACCTTATCGTCATGCTGGGTGGTGTTGATGGCAGTCATAGGTTAAATACCTGTAAGGCCAAAATATCTGTGTTTGTGCTATGTGCAGCAGTTAACTGCAGAGTCCCAGCTCTTTGGGGTTTGTCCTAGCTGTAAAACTATTGCCAGGAGTTCCTTTCCCCCATTAACTACTGATTGGCTGTGGGGTATACCCTGTTGCCTCAGGCTGAGGTTGCACATGCTTGTGTGTGTGTAGTTGTTGCACAAGAAGGGACTGGATACCTCTTTCTCCAATGCATGACAAAATACGTATACAAGCACAATGGGAAGCTACACTAGGATATGTCACCAACAGAATTCTGACCAATGTGCCACTGATCCACAAATCAACAAGCTTATGCTGACTAGGGTTATGTCTTTCGAAATGAAATGGAAAGGGAGAAATTGATTTTTTTGTGGGGGGGATCATAAAGAAAGGTTGATTTGATGGCATTATATTTATATTTCAGTTGGGTTTATAACTTTCAGGAAGTAGAGTATGCTCTTTGTTATGCTATCAATAATTAAACACAGGAAGGGGCGGTTCATTTTGATGATGAGAGGAGGAGGGATTATCACAGACGTTGTGACAATTCCCAAAATAGTGACTGCTGCTGCTTTAGTGCCATTCTCATGGAGGTCTACCACAACCTTTTGAACAGCCTGCCAAGAAAGAACAAAAATATATTATTTCCTTTTAATGTGTTGCTCTATCTGCTCGCAGAAGGTTGTTTTTTTTGGTGGGGCGGGATTGAAACATAAAACCATCAAGATTAATTGAGACTAATAATATGTGTATTGTACTCACTTGGCCTCTTACCTCTGATGGTAGAAATGTACATGGCTTCAATTCTGACCAATGTGCCACTGATCCAATGTGTCACTGATGGTACATGGCTTCAAGTCAACTCTGACTGATCGTGACTCCATCATAGAGTTTTCTTGGCAACATTTGTTCAGGTTAAAGTTCAAGTTTATTCTGCATTAGCAAGATTTATGCAGAGAGGGTTTCCCATTGCCTTCCTCTTAGGCTGAGAGAAGGTAAATAGATTTCCATGGCTAAGTGGTGATTCGAACCCTGGTCTCCCAGAATTCTAGTTCAACACTTGAACCACTATGCCAAACTGGCTCTCTGATGGTAGGAATGTCACTAGGGAAATATGAGAAAGGGTGGAATGCAACAGAATAGCATTCTTATCACAACTTGCTTACATATATTGTTGTCATTGGTGTATATCTTCAATTCATTTCCAACTTATGGACACCCTAATCAGGGGGTTTTCTGGGGCTGAGAGAAGGAAGTTGCCCAAGGCCACCCAGTGGGTTTCCATGCCCAAGTGGGAATTGGTCTCCAGGGTCGTGGTCCAACACTCAAACCACTATATCAAGCTGGATGTTTTGCTTAATATGTATGTGTTTAAGTATATGTAAATGCACATTCACTTAACAATGGCTAAATCAAGAGGGGCTGAGCCAGCTGCCATCTTCCAAAATGACTGGCAGCCAAAGCACTGAAACAGGAGCACAAAAAGCCCCTGGAGTCCAATACAGAACCTGGTTAAACAAGCAACGTTCAAGTTCAGGAAGGGTGGCCAAATCCAGTAGTTAGTTCCAATGGTTCAAGATTAAGCCACACTGAAACACATTGTATTACAAGAGGGAAATCTCAAACAATACATTGTGGCTGGGAGAATTAATCATCCTGGCTCCAGTGAGTATTCAGCTAAGCAGGTGTGAGGAACTGCCAGACCTTTGGGGGCTTCATTGGAACCCCATGGGACTCTGGTGGGTCTCTCCACTGGATATCCCCACCCCCTGATTTTTAACTTCTTTTTGACTAAAATGTCTTCTGTGCCTGACAGGGACTGTGGATGGCACTTTTGATATTTTTAAATCCCTCTAGGGTTTTATTAGGTCTTTGAGGGGCCATTTAAAAACCAATTAAATAAGCCAGAAGTTAGCATCCATTTTAGTTTCTGGTTTCTTTTAATAAAAGTGGGGGTTGCGGGCTGGGATAGTCCTGGGTCTCAAACAGCCCAACAAGCCATTTTTCTAAAAAAATATATGAAATTGCTTCTACAACCCCTAGAGCAGTGGTTCTCAACCTGTGGGTCCCCAGATGTTCGTGGACTTCAGCTCCCAGAAGCCTTGAGCATTGACCATAGTGGCTGGGGCTTCTGGGAGCTGAAGTCCATAAACATCTGGGGACCCACAGGTTGAGAACCACTGCCTAGAGGGTATGAACCAGAAATGCAATTCTTTGACAATTTTCTTCTTAAAGGAAGCAAAGAGTTATTTTAGCATCTTTTCACCTCATTGTGAGAAAGTTTTCGAAAACTATGTTTTAAATAACTGTTGGCATTTTGGGACTCATGTTGCAATTTGCATGAGGTTGTTTCACACAGAAAATCACTTCTTCTGTGCAGGAAAAAGCATTATCTGTGCAGAAACTAATTTTTTTTTTTTTGTTTGCAGAGAAAATGCTGTTTTCTCTGCAAAACAATCGTGTGTGAATTTTGCACAGAACCAGCCCCCAATTAGAGCAATCTCTGCACAGGAAACAACAGGAAACAGTTTACTGGCAGGTATTCTGTATCAGCTACTTACCTAAGTATAACTAAATAGCATCTCCTGGCCTGAACTCTTTAAACCTGATGGAAACATCATTCAGTCATGCTCTCTTGATGGCAATGGTGTCACAATTGTGACTAAGGTGTGATCATGAACATGAAACAGTTACCTAGATTTACTCATTCACAACTGTAATTAGGGCTTTTCTGCAGTACAATGGAGTCCACATGAAGAGCAGGAGATGATAAAAGAAAAGCCTCTGAAAAAGTGTTCTAGCTAAAATAAGGGCCTTTCCACATTACACTGTTATAGTGCTATTATTCCACTTTCAACATCCTGTGGAATTCTGGGGTTTGTAGTTTACAGAGGCCAAAGAGCTCACTGGCTGAGAATTCTAAATACCCCTCACTAAACTACAAACCCCAGGATTCCACAGGATGGTGAAAGTGGAATAATAGCATTATAACAGAGTAGTGTGGAAATGGCCACAGTCACAGTTGTGATGCTATTATCAGTCATAAACCTACTCCAACCTACTTTACCAGGCCTCAGTAGCATGGGGAGAAGGAGGCCCATCCCATCAGCAATCACAGCATGTGTGAATGATGTTTCCATCAGGTTTGGAGGGTTCAGATCAGGAGAGCCAGAATATAGGAATCTGGCCACTGTCATTTGTAATCAAAAGGAGCTGGTAGGTCAATCCTGTGAGTCTTGGCTTTGTAACAGCCCTGTTTACAGAAATCCCACCTCTACTTCTTGCTGTTCTTTCCTGATAACAGAATGCTTCACTACTGATCATTACAGGGTTGTTGCAGACATATCTTGGCAATCTAACCAGTGGACAATTGCTGTCGGTGGATTGTGGAGGGCCACACATCTTCTGATGGAAACCCCAATTTAAAACAATTTTTGGACAAAAGTCACTAGCCTTCCATCATTTTCTCCCCTTTGTCTATATCATTTAATTATAAAATGCCAAGTGAATTCATGCAGCTGAAGTCTGTTCTTTTTCAGGGGATGGGGGCAGAGGGAAGAAAGGACACAAAGGGGCTGTGCTTTCCCCCAGGAAAATATATTGCTGGAGGCATCTCTGTCACTGGTGGCAGGGGCTCAATGCACTCATTTGGGCTCAGGGCCAAGTAGGAGCATCCTACGCATGCAATACATGATATCTTTCAGAGTTCACATGGATGCACAAGGGATAGCCCATGCTGTTACCTCAATGGTAAAGTTCTCAGCGGTGGGGAAAACCACAAGGATTTAAGACAAGGCCTTTTTCTCAGTAACCACTGGCCAGCACCACTGAGAGGCTGCACAACTAAGAACATCCAAATGGGCCTGGAAAGAGTTCTGAGGTGGCTCTGTGCTGCAGGAGCCCCTGGATACATAGCCTGTCATCATTTTCTACAGCCCATGGAAGACATGGTCAACATTTTTTTTTAAGTTTCCTCAGACTGTTTTAAGCCCAGACGAGGACCTTTTTTCAAGCAGGAAGCAAGTTGGAAGTTCACTTCCAGGAAGTAAAGAAGAAGCCAATTTCCAGTTTACTTCCTGCTTTTAAAAAAATGCCTCTCCCAGAGTGTGTCTCAGAGCCTAGAAACCGGAGCCAATTCTCTCCACACCTGCCCTAACCTTATCCCATAATGAATTGTCCTACAATATATTTTTTCTTCTGGCCAGTTCTACAAGTTACTTTAGCAAATCAGTGTAGTAAAAGGCCTGACCATGCCCCATCAAAACCCTTTAATTAACCCTTTAATTAACAACCGTTTAATTAAAGGACAAAAAGCATGGCACTATTGAGCAGCAACCCACTGGCCACACTTACATGGGAAACCTTCAAATCCCGTTGTCCAGAAATACCAGAGAGATCGGCATTGTCACTGAAGACAAGAGTCACGCCCAGTCTCTGCATCAAGTCTTTGACATCGATGGTTGTGGAAAAGAAACATTTTGGTATATACAGTTGTATGTAACTGGTTAAGAGAGAAACAATCAGAGTGTTACATGATAGGAAAGTGTTACCTATATTGGATAAATCAACATATGAGGGGCAAGTAATTTATCTAGATCACCTTATCTGCATGAAATGGCTTTTGTGCTGTCTCAAATTTTTTAGCCTCCCTTAGCTGTTTTAAGCCCAGTCTCAGCTTCATCCAGATAGAAAGACCTCTCTTGTTATTAATATGGTCAGGAGTCATTGCTTATCTATTGCTGGATGTTTTCTCGACAATGCATGACATGAATTACTGTTATAATGAATATCAGAGATGTATAAATCTATTATAACTGCACTTTGTTTTTTTTCCCTTTCCCACATCCACGTATACTCCACGCATGTTTTCTCCATTTTTAATTGTTTTACACATCCCCTATTTCTTGAGTCTTACTGAAATGTACTGTATGCATCTTGTGATTTTTTAAAAAACTAAATATTCTCAGTGCAGTTTTGTGCACATGTCAAATGAGCATTTTTTTTCTACATGCATATTTTTCATCCATTCATGTGTGGATTCTTGAAAATTAATTGTTTCCAGCCTATGGAAAGTCTGGGAGCCAAGGACAAGACAAGCTCATCAAAATTTCGACTGAAATTGGATTCTTCACGCATTTCTAATAAGAAGAGAAATAGTGTGGAGAAAGACTGGCCTGTAGCACCAGTTACTTTTAAGGTTTCTTGATTCAGGAGTGACAATATTCTCAATAATCTAGAGAGCTGCCTCAAAAAAGGACACAGCATCTCACAACCTAACTCAGCTTCTCACTACTGAAAGATTCCCAGCATCTCAGACAAGAGGTTTTCCCCACAAGATCTGTTGATGCCAGGTGCTGAAACTGGGACATCTGCACATTAAAACTTCTACCACTGCAATACAAGCATTCTGAGCCCTCCTTCACTGGGCCCTCAGGTGCTGAGATCACTGTTCTAGTGAGGACTCTTATGTTACCACACTAACATCCCCATTTTGAGAGGTATGCTATTTTTCATAAGTTAGATATATTTATGGACAAAGCATGTTTGGAGAAGCACTGACTGTAAGCACGTAGCCAGGATCAGGATGACCTCAGCATGCCCACGTCATAAGTTCAGAAATGATTAGACAAGAAAACCCAGCACTTACGGGCACTCTTGGAAACAATCGAAGACGAAACTGTCCATGTGAAGCAGTCAAGCACCCCTGCTGTGAGCATATCCTACAGAGACTTTTCCTATTTTATCTTATCTAACCAAGACATTGAGCGATTATCAGGACTCCCACCAATGTTTTGTCACCTAGAGTTAAGACAATTAGCCCATTCCAGACCCCTTTGTCAGTTTTGTGGGAAAGCCGTTATCGCTTTGTCCATGCAATCTCTTTCAGAGCAGGAAATAGGGTATCAAAACCCTAGTTCCAATTCCAGTAACCAGAAGTACTTTGGACATTAAGCTGCACGTGGTTCCCCAGACTTTCATTTCTTTGTACTACCCTCAGACTCTTGTTTGAGCCACTCTCCATTGATCTTCCATTTCAGGACTGGTAAATATCACCCATTCCACCCAATTTCTCTCTATCCAACCTTTCTCACCTCTCTCTTTGATAGCCTTGTATGGTTCATGAGATTGCTTGATTTCTTGCATATGTCTATTAATTTCCAATAAAATACTCTATTTAACTCTGAACTGGAATCTTCTCTACACTTAGTACTGGTATACACAGGTGAAAAGATCCTGCTGTTATTCTCCTCTGGCAGGCCTCCTTTGAGCTAACAATTCCCCAAATCCTAAGGAGACGCTGGCACTGATGGTGGACCTCAAGGTCCTCCATCTTTTAGGGCAACACTTTGATGTCTGTAATGAGAAACTCCAATGTGCAATGTGAAACTGCAATGCACAATGTGTAATGGTAACACACAACATTAATGTATGCACAGTTCTATTTCTGCTGCTGTCAGCTGAATACAGAATATATTTGTTACACTCTGGCAAATAATTTGCCCTGCATGTGAAACACAATTTTGCACTAAGAAGGATGCCTGCCATAGAGAGAGATCCACAAAATATGTAACCATCAACATCGATAGGGGAAATGTCTGAAGTTAATGACTGGTGGTGAATTTCAGATCAAGAGAATACTTTCTATCCCCTTTCCAAATTTTGTTTGTTGTTGGATTAGGAGAGTGCTGAACATAAGTTTAAAAGAACAGAGAAATGTTGTCCTTGCTACTATGGGTAGCAACTGAAGTAACATCTAATACTAACTGTTGAGGCGTTATCCGCCAAACTAACTGGACCAATCTCAGTCATGTTCAAATTGGGTCAGTCCAGAATGGGTGTGACTTGGATCAGATTGGTCTCAATTAGAATAAATTGGCCAAAGCAATTCAAACATCAGATTGAATTTTTTTAAAAGAAAGACTCAGATAATATGTCTCCAAAATGATGTAAAATAACATCATTTAAGGAAAACACCAAAGGTGGAGAGAGGGAGAGGAGGGGAACTGGATTTAGGGTTAAACACTGGAACTGTTTGCAACTAAATGTAGTGATGATTTCAAAACAAGATTGTACAAGTGCGTGGTAAAGCACTCAAGTGGCCAGGTTGGCTGTGTATCATGTCTGGCATCAATGGAACTGTGCCTCTATGTGTCAGTTGCTGGGAAGTGCAGTTGCATTCATGTCTTGCTGATGGGCCTCCCACAGACAACAGATGGGCCACTGTGTTGGACTAGATAGGTCTGATCCAACATGGCTGTTTTTAATTTTTTTATGACTTTGCTCTTTCATCTCTTTAGTTGCTATCAGCCCTCTCCAATCACAGTGAGTGACTCTTGTTCTGTTTTTACCTTTTTTTCCTTGTGTCTGTCTGTCTCTACTGTATGTGTGTTATGTACACAGTGAGTTGTAATGTACAAGTAGCACACATACATCACACACATGTTGTTGTTATTGCTGTTGTGTGCCTTCAAGTAATTTCCAACTTATGGCGACCCTCAGACCACCCTATCACAGGGTTTTCTGGGGTCTGAGAGTGTGTGATGTGCCCAAGGTCAACCAGTGGGCTTCCATGGCCAAGTGGGGAATCAAACAGCGGTCTCCAGGGCCATAATCCAGATACTGTAGTGAAAAACAACAACAACCCCCTCACATATTAGGAAAACCTTTAACAAATTCAATATGAATTTAAAGGAGGCTAACACAAAAAGACCTGGAACTACCTGTTAGAAATTGGTTGCATATACTTTAAAGGTGCTTAGGAGTCCACATTTTATATATTTATGTAAAAAGCCCAAGAGGATTATGGCTGTTTTCCACACTCAGAGAAAAACTAAACAAAACTCTTGATATGCTTGGCTAGGATTTGACAGAAGCAATTGCATCTGAGGGGGGTATTATATCTCCAGGTTGCTAGCAACCATGTTAAAGAAACAAAGGCCCTTTCCGCACGGGGTTATTAATGCGGATCCATGTGTTTTGGCACGGAGCTGTTCTGCATGTGCAAGTGAACTAGGTTTGCTTTATTTACCATTCTTCCGCACATAATCCTGAATTAATGTGCCCCCATGTGGTGGGAAAGTGCACTATTTGAAAACTGGAAAAAATCCAAAACAATTTTCAAGATCGAGCAGATTTGGACTTTTGCAGTGGTGCAGATACGTACATTTGCACCGATGTGAATGGTGGGCAGTGGAGCGTGGGCTGTGGGCATACTCACCTTCTCTAGCTGTCCCTGCACACCAAAGGACAGGCAGGTGCCATTTTTTGTTTTGTTCAGCAAACTTTAGAAAATGGAGTAACCGAAGAAAACACAACACAGGCATGTTAAAAGGAGAAAGCTGTTTTCTATTTTGAAAGAGTTTTACTGTATTCGCAGGCATTAGACCACTGCCTTATAAGGCACCCTATTTTTGGACTTTATTGTTTAGGAAAAAATATTTTAGTACGCTGTTCCCGGTTCTTGTTTTATCTGTTTGGGTGGGGGGGCCCAGGCAGAAAGAAGAGGCTGTGTGTGTGTATGTAAGAAGCTCCTTCCCCCATTCCTCTCCTCCTCGCAAGGAAATTTTCCTGCTGAGGTTGGAAGGGGAGAAAGGGAGCACGCATGTGTGTGTGTGTGTGTGTAAGAAACTCCTTCCCCCATTCCTCTCCTCCTCCCGAGGAAAATTTCCTGCTGAGGTTGGAAGGGGAGGGAGGGAGGGAGCGTGTGTGTGTGTGTGTGTGTGTGTGTAAGAAGCTTCTTCTGCCCATTTCTCTCTGGGGCAGAATTGTGCCAGTGGCAGGGCGGAGATGAGCGGGGAGTGCGAGATTGCTCTCCCAACTTTGCTGTGTCAGGTGATCTGCCTGGGTGGGGGGGAGTTACCATATTCGCACCCCATTTCAGAAGGCATTTTTATGGGGGAAAGTGCCTCTTATACAGTGGCAAATACGTACCTGCATAGGTAGATAGCTATATGGGTACATACAAATGTACCAACCTCCAAAGAGAAAAAAATTAGCCAATCACAGCCGCTGGGGCAGGGTGAGGGGAGTAGTGGGAGTGGTCATTGCCGAAGTAGTACGGACGCATGAACTTGCACTCCTCTGAATCAAAACAAAACATACCGATGAGCTGTGTGGAAGCAAATGAAGGAAAGCCCACATTATTTGGATCTGATAAGACACAGTAAAAAATAGTGTGAACCGCTTCATGCGCCTCGTGCGGAAAGGGCCAAAGTTATAGCTTTGTTATTTTTTTTAAAAGGTAAGCCAATGGTAGACAAGAAGCTCTAAGACTTTTGAAAGCAAGCCAATGGAAAACAAGATGCTCTAAATTTGATTTGGATTTAAATGATTTTGGATCAGGTCCAAATTTGTCAGAACTGATTTGGGTCTAGTCTGTATCATTCAGTCAAAACTCAGAACTAAAGTGGAGACTCTTACACAAACTTATCATGCACGGTCTTTTCAAATGTATATAATTTGATGCCAAAAACAAAACAAAACAAAAAAAGACCCCACAACATTTTCTGAAGGGAGGAGAGGTCTCCTTGAGGATTTTGCTCTATAGATTTCATTATTCATGACCAATGGCCATGCCAGGTGGTTCTCATGTGATCTGGAATTCCACAACATCTTGAAAGTCATAGACCCTCCACTAACTCTTTCATACTTTGATAAATTCATTTCATTTCATTCTGTTCCTGTTATATCTCAACTTTCTCCTTGCACAGGACCCAAGGTGTCCAGATAAATACTTATTAATAATATAGTGGCACAGAAGAAAGGCTTACTCATATCGAAAAGATGTGATCCATTTAGTGAGACGTTCTTTTCCCAAACCATTCTCTACTTGCTGCATTTTCCCTTCATCTGGGACAATGAACAATGACGTCATGTTTCCTTTGTATGGCTTTGCTACTACCCAGCAAGAGAGTTCCTCGTCTTGCAGATACTTATGAGGATGTACTTGGTACATCATGTTAACTTTCACTGTTGTGCTTGCATCAACAAAAAAGTCTTCTTCCTTGGTTGACTCAGGATCAAAAGGGTCTTTCCAGGAGGCTTAAGAAAAAGCAACAGATAACTGAGATGCATGAAAACCAGTCTTCAAAACCGTCTATATATACTAGACCCCTCTCTCTCATTCTAGACAGACAAACAGACAGACAGACAGACACACACACACACACACACACACACAGCATGTTTTACTGTGATAGTGAAATGAACAGAAAAGGCCAGGACTTCTGTTAAAAAACTGAAATCCAAGCATGGGGAGCTGAAGCCTAACTGGTCAGTGATGCAATCAGTCTGTTCCACATTTTGTTCTATGCTTTAAAGGAATTATCCAAAGTGCTGAATCCTGTCTGCCAAATAGGTTACACACTTTGGATAGCTCTTTTAAATAAATTAAGAAAAGTGTGTAAATTGTGGAATAAAACTACAGTTGTGATACCTTACCACCCCATAATTGGCATGGTTTAATTGGCAAATAGTATTAGATTAGTACTATTAGTTGGCATTGCTATAAAAAATACCTCAGGTGACAGAAAGGTCATGCTGGAAGAGACAAATTACTGATTGTAAATGTGACTAGGCAAGGCAGGTCAGCCTAGCTACCTCTTAGGCAAGACCCAGTTTCAGAACAATCAGAGTGGCTGCTCTGAATACAATATGCATGAAATAACAAGCTGGACTTTCAGAGCTGAAAATGGGGAGTTCTCACTAAATTGTGATTCTGATCTCTGTATATCTGGATGTTTTCCTGATGATTCCCCCACTCTCCACAATATGCAGCTCTTATAATATCCATTGCCTTTTTGTCATCTAACTGCTAAGATCATCAACTCTGTTCAGAATTCATTGTTTGTGTTGCAACTCCCATTGTCCATTAAATGGGAGTACAAGTTACAATCATACCCACAGGCTATTTTTCGGGTACAAATACCACTGATTTTCAATTGTCTAGTGCAGTCTCTCACTGATCCAAATGCCACTCTGTCCATCTGATTCCTGATTCAGAACTGTCCTTAGGTTCTTACCTAAACCATGCTGCTGCTGTCTCTGTTTCTCTCTGAAGTAGTAATTATCAGCTGAATCCCTTAACAATCTCTAGCCCACTTTCTTCCCTTCCCTTCTGCTAGTCCTTGAATGAGTGTGTGAGTTTGAACCACTGTGTGTGTGAGTGAATTTATTTCAATAAAACACATTTTTAGTTTACATTTTTACTCTTTGGCTGGGTTCTTTTCCTGCATGAATCTGTAAACTTTGATAGAGAGATCTTGCTACGTTGTTCCCCTCTCTCAAGCCTCCTAATTTTGAGCTAATTATCCCACACTTTTGAACAGAGGTATTGGCATCACTAATGGACACTTGTGGCATTCACGTTTTAAGGTAACAGTGGATTCACTGTACTAGTGACATGGAAGCTTCTGGCCACCCCTGACCAAGGAAGTGGACTGTGAAGATGATTTAGGTGTCAAAACATGGCAACTGGGAAGGTCATACAGGAAACATTAGCTGAGAAGTCCATTGACACAAAATCAGCTCCTATTCCTTCCTGTGTTGTTTCCCACATGGCCCTTTTGATTTAGCAGTTAAGATGAAACTTCACATATAACTTATGATCTCACTTTCCATCCAGCCACAAATGTTGGAAGAAAGTTGTTTTAATAAATTAGTGTATTGGATTATGTAATAAGGCACAGACACTCCATTCTGCTCTGGCACCATCTAGAAGCATGAAAATTTCAGACAAGGATTCTGTTCTCCTTTTCCATTCATAGTTTTGCTACAGCTGCCTGTCAATATATTTACTAGTGCCATTTTCAGATTTTAAAAAAATAATGAAGTAAATCAGGTTGATTTGGAAGAAGTCTGAACCAAACAACGAATTCAGAAGCAGACTGAATCTGAATAGTCCCCAAGAGCCATTAGGAATCTGTTAGGAATTTGGATTTGGAAAGAAAAATGGCACAGACACTGGCTGGGATTTACATAATGTAAATTTTCACATGTGTGGGTAGGCACTGATTGTGTCATGCAAGCTTTTATGCACATGTACATCTGCATGCACAACAGGACTGTATGCACAGCTCTGCTTCTGCAACCTTTAACTGTATGCAGATATTCTGTGTCATATAAATATGTCCAACAACTTCTATAGAAGACCTTACACATGAGCAAGGCAATATCAGCCACTATATCTCCCCAAATCAGTACATTTCTCCCCAGGATTTCCATATGAGGAAAATTTTGTGACTGGCAGCTGATGCTTGTAATCACAGAGAATAGTTTTACTGGGCTCTCCAGCTCCAGTGAGCTGTAGCAATATATCACAGGACTGATCTAGGGTTAAATGCGTTGGCCAGTTATCTCTGCAGGGATGTGACTAGGTTTTGGTGGAGATAGTGGAACTTCGGAAGGTTTAACACTTTTGCTAAAGTATGCTCCACACTCATGATACCTCCCCATCCTATTTGTGTTACTAGGGCATGCTCTGAGAAGACAGGATGTAACAAAACTTTGAAACTATGGCCATTTCCACACGGAGATATAGCCTGCGCTGGGATGACCTCACCAGGAGGTCGTCTACACTGCAGGGTGTGCTAGGGCAGTTTGAAAAGGTGAGGTTCTACACCTCAAAGCACCCTCACGTGGCCGCGGGGGTGGCGCCGTGTGTTTTATAAAGATCACCTTTCAAGTGGTCTTTTTAAAACACGAGTGCGCTAGCCCGTTACAGCACCCCGTGAAGAACTGCAGGGGTGTGCAAGCGTGTCCCTACAGAGCTGCCCGGGGGCGGGCTTCCGGTTGGCACGCTGCCCCGATTGGCAGAGCGCCGCTGGAAGCTGCTGGCCGCCATTTTGAGTGCCACTGGACACCACCGGCATGTAAAGCGGCAAATGTGAGCTGCTCCCTGTGGGGACAGAGCCACCCGCTTCAAGGTAAGCTCCGACTCCGCGTCCGCCGCCCCGTTCCCCTGCGTTTTGGGCCCCCCCATGTGGAAAGGGCCTATGTGTCATTCATCATAATTCCCTAGCCCTTACAGATATACTTGTGAAACTTTATAACATGAGTGGGAAGCTGTGGAATGGGTAAGGGCTATTTGTTACCCTGCCTCCTAGCTTTTGCACCAGCAGGTCTGAGCTGACTGGAAGCGAAGTCATATTACTACTGGTTTCATTTTTTGTCTAATGTATACATTCATTCTTTCATTAATTCATTCAATTCAATTTATGTGCCTCCTTTCTCTTAGTATAGGATCCAGAAACATGGCAGAATACCCCTCCCAGTAGAAGGGCATTTTGGGGCAAATTTTTTTTTCATTTTTTCACCCCAGGGTAGTAGGGGCCACAAAATGGCTTTAGGTGGTCACATTTGGACCATGTGGTACATTTTGTCCACCCCTGGTCTCTTACATGGTCATATCAACTTCCCATAATAAATATAGGTTTGCTTTTATTTTTTAAAAGCCTGAAAACCCTCCCTCCATCTCTCTCCCTCTCTTCTTTTTTTTGAAGATCAGAAAATATTGAAGCTGCTCTTGTACAAAATTTTCTACCTATTCTTCAACACTTGACAGACCCAATCTTCTAAGAGACAGTTATCTCTTCATGTTCCATCTAAGTCACTCAAGAAATTATACATATCCGCATCTATGTCTAATCTCTGTCTATATCTCCACTTCTCTTAAAAAATCAGAATTTAAACAATGTAGTCCAAGCCCTCTTCCCTTACTTTTATGTTTTTTTGTGCATTTAAGTCTCTTCTAGGGAGCTACATACCTAGAAACTGCATCCAGTTCTGATAAAAACATATACCCATTCTTTCATGAACAATGGCTGTTGATGGATGGCATAAAGATTTGGATTTCCACATTGAAATTTAGATTCAGCCCAAAATGAGATTGGGCCATGTCTTAATCGGTTTCAGTCAAACTGACCTGGTTTTGAAAAGGTGGAACTGAGGTGTAAACCAAAGTTTTGGACTGGAATGCACCCCAACTACTGCAAAACATTGCCTCATTCTGAAGGTGTCAGTTACACCAGAATAGTGGTTGACTGAACAAACATTTTCATTAGCTCGAATATTTATTTGTTATTGTTCCTCAGCTTACCTTTGAGCCATACGTAGTTGATAAGAACTATTACTGTGCTTGGATCAAGGTTGTCAATTGCTTGAGTTATTTTCCCGTGGGTTTTGTCATCTACATAATCATTGATCTGATTTTTAGCTGTGATAGGATCCCCGAAGTTCGAAGAAAGGCATTCAGCTTCATAGAAAGTTTTGACATCCTTCAAAAACTGAGGCAGGATTTTCCAGGAGTCATCTATGAACAAGGCATTCCCTACATTGACTTCTGTTTCATTGTCTGGGCGGTTAAGCATGTGGATGATACTGCGGAATCCATCATGTATTTCTTTCACTGTAATGTCTGACAAGTTAAAAGCAAGCCCCTCGTGAATCTGAGTTTGAGTGTCTGATTCAGCACCTAGACTTAACATTGCAAATGCCATGGAAATACTCAGAGGAGAAACAACAATATTTTTGCCAGCTGTGACTGAAGCAATTTTCCTGTAGCATCTGAATGCAAATTCAGCATTGCCTGGAACTATCTTACTGTAGTCTATGGTTTTAATCCCCTGTCCTTCTGATTTGTCTCGTCTAGGATTCTGACAATGGGTTTGAAGAACAAGCAATAAAAAGGAGAGGAAGGTGATGGATTTCATTGTTACTTGATAGTCTTCTCCTGAAATATCCCACATAAAAAAAAAGAGGATTAAAAATACAATTCTATACATGGATGCTTAGGAGTAAGCCTGACCAAATTTAATGGGATTTAATTCAACATAATTGAGTGTTGTTAAGTATTCACTTTTACAAAACCACATAGAAAAGAATGGGTTTTGTTAGGAATGCAGTCTTTTGGGAGTTTCTCTTGTGCATTGACCTTATACCTATTTTTTTTATTTATTTATGCAATAGCAAAAAGGTAGGATCCCCCCGCTGCAAAATACTGAAGCAGGTTATACATAAAGGAACAAGCATGTATACGTATAAGCAAAGCTTTCAAACCTCTTAGGAACAAGAAATTATAGAGGGTGATTATAATCTTAACATTTGCCATTAGCATAGATTGAATCCTAGATATAATTTATATATCTTGATTCGTAATGAAAGATATTCTCAGACTTAAAAATGCCAAAATGTTTTGCCTTCAAATGTAGGTAGAAATTTAAAGAAATGCTGATGCACAAATAAAGGGACCATTCAGCACATTCTAATGTCACTATAGAAGGAAATAAGGCTGAAAACACATTTTCTTATGTGGACACAAAGCCTTATTAGACCAGGTAAAATTCTATTTTTTCCTAAAAACATATTTGTAAAATTATTTTAATTAAAGAACAACTATAAAACAAAATACACTGACTTCTCTCCCAGAACTGTACTAATACAACACAGACAAGAATCATCATGATTGAAAGTAATACTATAAATTAAATCTTTCCAGTTATAATAATAACTAAGCTGTCTTTACACTTGAGACTTTTATTTAGTTCCTTTCCTACTGTCCTTTCAAGTTCTAGTCCCCCCTCCCCAAGATTTTCTTTGTTATGGTTCTTCTTTTGTTTTATGACTGAGTGAAGGTGTGTAAAATTTTGACTATCTCGATGTTTTCATCATCTACCTTACAGTTACGGATATCATCTGTGGTCATTATTCTTGTTTTCTTCATAGAATGAGAGTTGGAAGATATCACATGGACCATCTAGTCCAATCCTTGCCATGTAGGAATACACAGTTATAGCACTCCTGAAAGGTGGATGTCCAATATCAGTTTAAAGATCCCCAAAGAAGGTGAGTCCACCACCATCTAAGGCAGATTATTTCACTGTTGAACAGTTCTTATAGTAAAACAATTCTTCGTAATATTCAGCTAGAACTCTTTTCTTGTAATTTGAATGCAGTGATTCTTGTTCTAGTTTCTGAATCAGCAGAAAGCAAATCTGACATCCCTTCAGATGTTTATAGACGGCTATCATGTCACTTCCTAGTGCTTCCTTCTTCAAGCTAACATACACAACTTCCCAAGTTGTTCTTCATAAGGCTTGGTTTCCAGACCTTTGATCATCTTGGTTGCTCTTCTCTGGATACACTTCAGCTTGTCAATATCCTTCTTGAGCTGTGGTGCCCAGAACGGGACACAGTATTCCAGATGAGATCTGACCAGAGCAGGATAGAAGGGGACTACTAGTTCCCTTGATCTGGACACTATACTCTTATTGATGCAGAATTTTTTTTGGCTTGTGCATTATACTATTGTCTCCTGTTTAGTTTGTGGCATACAAAGACCCCCTAGATCCTTTCCATGTTCAATTGTAACCCTGTTTTTGCACTTTCTTCCTTCACTTTTTTCAACAGTCATTCCAAATCTGCTGTTTTCTGCTAATAATGTAGAGCCATCTGCATGTCTTAAACTGTTGACATTCTTTCCCTCAGTTCTCACACCCTTTTCCTCCTTATGTGATCAAATTTTCCATATGATGTGTTATATGCGTAAATTAAACCGCAAGGGTGATGAAATGCATCCTTGCCTAATACTCATGCTGACTGGAAACCATTCTGTCTCTCTACTCTGCATCCTGACAGTGGCTTCTTGTTCAAAGTATTGATTATGCATCAGGGCAATAAAATGCTGTGGCATACCCATTTCCTTTAGAGCAATCCATAGCTTTTCATCATCCACACAATCAAAGGCTTTGCTATAATCTGTAAAGCAAAGGTTGATATTCTTTTTAAAGTCTTTGGTGTTCTCCTTTAGCACATGTATGTTTCAATATGATCTGAAGTTCCTCTTCCTTTTCTGAATCCCTCCTGGATGTCTGTACAATGTTGCCAAATATGCATCTACACACATGTGCAAAGAGGGTGGAGAAGCTGTGACTTGCTAAAGTCCCATGATGTGTATGTGGGACCCACAGACTTTGGTAAGTAGCCCATCCTGGGCATAATGGCAAACTGAGATAGCCCATAGTTGTAGCAAAGTCATGGAGTCCTGAGCCTGCCCAGCCAGGTTAGGACAACCATAGCAGGAACGCCTGTTTGCTGTTTTTCAACACCATGCTCAAGACAATCTCAGAAAGACATCTGGGCATCAGGATGGTTGGCCACCAGTAGTATATCCAACCTGTTAGGCTATTGCCTGCTAAAGGCCCTGATAGCTTGCCCCAATTCAGAGGGGTTTCTTGGTGAGGTCTGTAACAACTGCCCTAGGCCAGCTCTTTAGCATAGGCTGAAAGTTCATTGAAAAGTCACCTGAATTCAGCCTCACATACCTCACCCACCCAGGTCTCAATAGCATGAATTTTCTCCACTCATGGTCATGTTAAGGATAACTGAGGTCTTACAGAGTGTGGGCCTTGCATTTAGTAAAATTAGAAAAAGAAAAGAAAGGCTAGAAGCTATGCCACCAGGCACTCCAGAAAGAGATTGAGACCAGAATAGAAATGACCTGCTCCCCCCATACTCTCCAAATTCTCTATGTTCTCATCTCCCCTTCCTAGGTGATGCTTAACCTGTTATCACTCTTATGGATCATCCTAATTCTTCTTCCATCCTAGCCTCACACATACCAGATCAGGAACACAGTTTACTCACATCACACAGATACTCTTACACCTGAATTATATCCACAGAAGTCTGGAACAGTCTTAACCTGACAAAATTCTACAATCAGAGGCACTAATAACCTGAACCATCAACACATGAGACATCGACTATTCTTCTCCAAAATCTCTAATCAGACCTTGGGTTTCAAAGTCAACACCACCCCACCCTTAGATACTCCTTGCTTTCATCAAACAGCATCCACCTAGTAACTGCCCAGATAAACCAAACCATTCCTGGTTGAGGCAAATATGCCCTCTATTCACAATGTCCCACTATACCACTCACTTTTCTAGTTGTATCTATGGAACAAAAAGTAAGAGAAATGACCACTTGTCCTCATAGCACCCAAAGTACTGAAAGAGGTGACCTCAAAGAGGCAACTTTCTTTGGGCCAACTACTATTTAAGGTGAGGATTCAGTACCACCTTCCTCAGCCTGCCTTCTGTCCAACCCACCTGGAAAAACAGCCAACAGCTGGGTGTCCGACCCTCATAAGACTGGCCTCCAGTTGTTTTAGGTGATCAAGAAACATGCAGCCCTTCCTAACTGCAGTCAGGCTTCTGCAGATACTGTGAAAGAGCTGGGAGTTGTTATTAATCAAGCAAATCTCTCTTACTTGCTTCTCAAATGTCTGTACTCCTGCCACACTTCTGGCTCTCCAGAGCTTGCATCAGCCTTTCTTATATCCCTCTCCCTGGGATACCAGTGAATGGCTGGGTGCCAATTACACACAGTGCAGAGCCCTGGAATGTCCTAGGAAACAAAGGCCCATCAGGCTATTTGAGCAACTGTGAAGGAACACTATGTATTATGAAGCACTATGTTCTCTTCTTTATCTTGAATCTCCTTTGGAATTTAGACCATGGGATGTTACCACGTCAGGGTACTTGCTATTTATTTATGTTTCTTGCATGTTTATCCCATCTTTTCCTGAGGATGGGATCCCAGGCAGCTTACAGAAACAAGAACACATGTTCACTTCTAGACAAGCTGGAACGTGTCCAGAGGAGGGTGACCAAAATGGTGAAGGGTCTGGAAACCATGCCCTATGAGGTGACTTCTAAGTCTAAGTCTAAGAGGTGACATGATAGCCATGTTTAAATATTTGAAGGAATGTCATGCTGAAGATGGAGCAAGCTTATTTTCTGCTGCTCCAGAGACTAGGATATGGAGCAATGGATTCAAACTATAGGAAAAGAGATTTCACCTAAACATCAGGAACACTTTCTTGACAGTAAGAGCTATTTGATGGTGGAATATGCTGTCAGGGCACGTTTTAGAATCTCCATCTTTGGAGGTTTTTAAACAGAGGCTGGATGGCCATTTGCTGGGTGTGCTTTGAGTGTGTGTTCCTGCCTGGCAGGGGGTGGGAATCAAGGGCCATTGTGGTCTCTTCAAACTCTATGATTTTATGATTCCATGATTCTGTCCACCTTTGGAAGAGTTCTAAGCAATCTGGGACCTTTAAAAGTCAACCCTTCAACTGTATCTTACTTATGCAGGTAACACCTGTTAATGTAAATTTTGTTGAGCTTCGGAGTAAGAGGCATGATGCATAGTAAAAAAGTGGGAGAGAGTAGAGTGTGTGTAATGGAGGTTAGTCCTGTGTGGGCTGTCCTGTAAAGAAAGTTTGAGAAAGCTTTCACAGAAGTCATGAAAGCAAAGTTTTACTTGCACATAGTTTTGCCAGACTCCATATTAAAATGATGAACTGGAATCATTTCTACATTAGGTCTGTATCAGGATGAATGCACCACTCTCTTTGGTTCTACAAGGCCAACTGGAAAATGAACTTTGTAAACGCAATTACAGCCATTTAAACAATTTGAATTTTTTTTTAAAAAAAAACCCCAGCAATGCAACATATTCTATACTAAATCCAACATACATACAATTGTCCAAAATTCATATATCCAGTGAGGCAAGAATGCAGTACTGAAGCTAATCTTAAATCCTTAAATAAAAAATACAAAATAGATACAAACACATAATACAAAACCCACAATACTCACTGTTTAACCCCCCCCCACAACTCCATAAAATACATTTCTACTACTTAATTCAAAGTAACAAGGATAGTCACCAAATTCTTATTTCTGGCAATCACAGATCCTCTCTTCTGCAGTCATCTGTCTCTTTCTGAATTGAATGCTAAGTACAGCCCCTTCTTTAGCATTTCCCCACTGGGCCAAATCCAGGAGGGACTACAGAAGCACTAATCAAGAGCCCACTGTCTCTGGCTTCTTGACCCTGACTAGTTCTTCACTAAGTTTCTAGCTCATGCAACAAGGTAATAGTTGCATGAACAACTGAAGGCCACCCTTAAACACCAATTTAAGAAAATGTCTCAGATGAGACGCAGGATTGTAACTCTGACATTGCCACTTTTCTTCTCCTGTATGATTTTTAACATCCTTGCCAGATGAACTTTGAAAGCTGAGTTTTGAAAGCTGATGTACAATATATTTTGCCATAATAAAGGTGACCTGCATTGTGAATTTGGTTGATTTTTCTGCATGACAGCATGGCTACTCCTGAATATGGCAACAGTTTTGGATCTTCCCAAGATTGTAGGTTTTATCAAGATGCTAAAACAAAAAACATGCAACAATTACTACATTTTCCCAAGATTATAGGTTTTATCAAGATGCTAAAACTAAAACCATGCAAAAGCCAAAACAGATTTTTTTTCAAAAAATCTAACCATTGCAAACCAATTGTTCATTGTCCCATTTATTGCTATTAACATCCATAATTTTTGCCCCCCCTTATCATTTTGCTCTCACAAGTCTTCAGCATCCAGACTGTTTTGAAGTTGTAACTTGAAAATGTGCCTACTGGAGTGTGTTGTTTGTACTCGTATTAGACATTTTAAGTTCACTTGGCTCCCCGGAGATCCACATTCTCACCTTTGGTCCAAAACTTTGTTGGTGGGAGAGACTGAAAGGGACATCATGAAGCAAATTGTATTGTGCAGTCTTTTAGTAGACTTCCCAGGAATCAGGATCAGGGAGATCTTGTAGGCTTACTGTGAATTACAGTCAGATAGAAAGCAGCAAAACATGGGCTGTAAAACTATGATCAGGCAGACAAACCTGACACCATGTTGGGGGTAATGGCAACAAATCTAATATTGAGGTGGCAGCAGGCCTCCAGAGGGCTTGAAGCTTCACAGGTTCGCTGAAAAATTTTCCAGCTTCGAAGTAAGATCAGCTCCTAGATCCTGAACTCTGAGAAATTTCTTAAGAATACTCACATTTTTAAATATCTGCTGACATCTTGTTCAATATGCACAAGATTGCAACATACATTAGTTGACAATGATATCAAAATCAAACCTGAAGGTGACTGGGAGGTCAAACCGACAGAGGGAAAATTCGGACAGTGAATGTGAGAAAGAAAGGCAGATCAATCGAAGACACCCTCCAGGTAAGACTAGGTCATTTGTCAGGTAAATAAATGCTGTTCCTGTGGATAATAAGCTTAAGGAGAAGCTGGAGTTTTCTCAGAGAACACAATAGCTAGAAGTCCACCAGTATGCTGATTGATTTATATCCATCCCCTGTGCACCTGGACTTTTTCTTCTTTCCTCATAGCACCCACAATAGACAGCTATTACAACATCCATCATGCCTTCGTCACCCAAACACTGCAAACATTAGTGGGTTGGTAGCCCATTGTACGTATTGCAGCTCCCATTGTTCCACACCTGGAACTGCACATATCTTCCACTGCCACAGGCTATTTTTTGGGTACAAATGCCCCTGATTTCAGGCTGCCCAGTGCAATCTCTCACTGATCCAAACACCACTCTTTCCATCCAATTCCTAACTGAGAACTGTCAGGTTCCTGCCTAAGCCACACTGCTGCTTCTCTCTACTTTTCTCTGGATCTGGTAATTATCACCTGCATCGCTCAGTGTCTCTATCCCATTTTCCTCCCTTCTCTTCAGCTACCTCTTGTGAAATCATGTGTGTGTTTGAACTGGTGTGTGTGTAGGTGTGAATTCATTTTTAAAAAACCCCACATTTTAATTCACATTTTATTATTTGGCTGGTGTTTTTCCTGTGTAAGCCTATAAACATAGGTAGAAGAGATCTCCCTGAATCGTCCCTATTTTGCAAGCCTCCTAAACTCTGAGCTGATTCATTCTCCACCTTTTCAAAGAGATATTGACATCACAGGTTGGCCCTTGTGACACCTATGTTTTGGGGTGACAAAGTCTTGATGCTGGGGTTGGGCTGGGACGTGCTACTTAGCTACATGACTACGTAGTTGAATCGGAGCCAATGTATTTATTTAATTTCCCTGGTAAGAACTTCTAACAATAGGTATGCATTAAGTTCCTAAAATGAGACAACCTTTACATCACATGTGTGCTTACTTCTTTTTGATTACAACTGTCTTTTGGTTAACTTAACATGAATTGTCTTGAATTCTAGTCACTTCTCAAAGCATTCCAGCAGTCATTTGCATCAAAAGAAAAAAAAAATCCCAGACAATACAATCATTACTACCTTGGGACTTAGCCTTCCTCTGGAGTTCTTATCACAGCCATATACTATTCATTCTTGACTTTAGGTGGAAAAAAGTTTGTTTGTGACTTACATTAACAGCAGTATGTGAAAAGGTCAGAGGGGGCAAAATGCAGTGAAACAGAAGCCTTTTTCACATTACAAAAATACAGGACCTTGATACCACTTTGTTTCCAAGGCATTTTTAAAGTACTAATTGTGTGTCTGGACACAATTGGCTGGACACCCAGTGGAAATAAATGGATACATACAATTTAATCAGTGCACTGCATGTTTCCAACCCCCGTTTCAATGCTTTCTGCAAATTGCTGCTAACCAAAAATAAAAACAATCCAAAATATACCTTTTATAATCCCGGATCTTCTGTGTTTTAAAGCTAATATTTCTAAGCTTCGATAAGAGTTCCATGGTTTATGTTTGTATTTTTAATACTGGTATTTTTGGTGGTGGACAGGATAATAACAACTGCTTGAATACAGATGTGCTTTCATGTATTTGCAGCTCTGTATTGACTTCCTCTCTAAAACAACCTGACACGTTCTACACAGTCTGAATGTCAGGACTGTATGTTGTGTGGAAAACCCAGAAAACAATAAGACAATAAGCTGCTGTGGGTCCCATTTTGGGAGAAAGGCAGCACAGAAATTCAATAAAGAAATAAGTAAATAGCTGTAGTCAAATTTGCCATGAAAATGATTTGGAGGAAGAAAGCTTGATACCTGAAACAGAGATAGGAAAACATAGTCCAGAGTTGTGAGCATATGTGGGTGAGCAGATGTCTCTGGACTCACTCCTCCCAATTTTGGTATAATGACCTAAAACTCCCCTGAGACCTGAAAATGATTAAGGGAGTTGTTTACTTTGAAGGCTTCCAATAAAGAGAAGCATTCTGGAAAAAAAGCCCGGAGACTGGAGCTGATTGATGACAATTTCAGACCTGTACGCTAATAAATTGATAAGAAAATATAGAGGCTGCAGGAGGTGGACAGGTTGTGTCAGCAGAAAGCTCTTCCATGTCTTTAGATTATAAAATAGATGAATGGAAGCTCAAAAGTTGTTTCTGGATAAATATTTTGGGATGTTATCTATCCAAGTTCTGTTCTAGCAACCATTTTCATGTTTTTGAAGGTGTTCCATTTTATTCTTGTTACTCCTTCTCAACATTCTTCTTGACTATAACCAATTGAGAATTGTATGTCCATCTACAGGCATTGTCCCATGAAGCTTTCATTTCATAGGAACAACCACTTTATCAGATCTAACAATTTGCTAACGAAGTAATGAGTTTCCTTCATGGAAAGAAATGTTTAATAGATCAGATGGTAGGTTCACCTTAAGACCTGGGTGACTCGGGGGTCTACCTGTGATGCCAATACCTCTGTTCAAAGGTGGGGCATTATTAGCTCAATATTAGAAGGCCTGTGAAATGGGGGTAACCTAATGAGATCTTTGGCACAAGGTCTTGTGCAGGGAAGAGCCAGCCAGAGATCCAAAAGTAAACTAAAATATGTTTTATTAGGAAGTTGATCCTTCACTCAAGATCTCAAACAGTCACACAACCACACAATTCTAATTGAAGGACAAGGGAAGAGAGATTTTTAGAAAGTGAGATTTAGGGAATGGGTGATATTTACCACTCTCAGAGAGCAGCAAAGAAGCCATGATATGGCTTGGACTCATGTCTAAGGACAGTGCACAACCGGAAATCGAAGTAGTAGAGTGGCGACCAGCAATCAGTGTATTGTGAACTGCCTGGCCCAAATTGGGTGTTTTTATATATGATTTCTGCCTGGAGGACAAGAGTGTGAATTGCTCTCCAGCCTAATAAACAATGGAGTTTGCAGAATGGACAATGGGGTCCAGGACAGGCTAATGGTCTTAATCTTAGGTGAGAAAGGGCTAATGGCTGTCTGATAGCTCAGTGCTTGTTGAACAGGTTTGAAGAGAAAAGGGAAGTTTGCAGGTTGAAGGAAAAGGAAGTAAGACAATCAGCTGTTTGGTGGGAATCTCCTAGTCGCTATTATCCCAAAAGGCAGAGTCATTAAGGCTAGCTTAGGCCTATTATCTCTGGAGTTACCTAGTGATTTCCTGACTATATGTCCCGGCTATGCCTAGCGGGGGTTTCTGAACTACTTAGCAGCACATGTGTTCAGCCAGTGTCTTCCTTTTGCCCAGCATGGCCATTCAGTCACATTGGGTATATGTTACATTAAAGCCAATTAATATATTTTGCCAAGTAAATCATATTTCACCAAGGAGTGGGGGTGTACGGCCTGGTGGAGGAAGACTATTTACAAGATCATAGCATTTTAAAGCAATTTTTATTGAAACCATGGATGCCTTGCACTTACCTTTTTAAAACTCAGAACAATTAAAGACAGCCCTATTGGGATTAGTGCAGCTCTTATGCATGATTAAATGATGTGCAAACTGGAGATCTCTAACTGATCAGCTAGTGATCATTTTTCACTTGGGTTTAAAATTTTCCCTCAGAGAGGATGGTTTGTTTTTCTTTATTAATAATTTCTAATAATTAGAAAGAGGAAGGGGTGGTTGCATTTTATGGAAGTACTAGCACAACCAATCCTTTGTGTAATCTCTATAACAGTGGTGGCAGCTGTCACAATGTAGGGGAGTATTGTGGACTCCTTGCTGCACTTTTCCCATCGCTAGTGTGTGAGAAAGCAAAACCGCTTGTAGGATTTATTTAGGCTAGCAGGATAGAGTGTTTCCCGTGAGAATGCTGTATGTAATCAGGCCGTCTGGAACATGCAGCTGTGTTCATATGTTATGGCTTTGAGAGGCTTCTTGTTATTGTACATGCTTACTTAAAACACGGCTTCTGAACAGGCTGTTTCCTTTTTTCCTTCTTCTTTTTTGTCTGCTCTGTTAGGGATGGCTCGTTTTGCTGTGACTTAATTGTCTTAGCTTGATTTATTACCTGCAATAAAGACTGTTAGACTGCTGACTAGTTTTGGATGTGAGTTTTTTCTGTTGATGGCAAGAATGCCTCTGGCGAGTTTTTGACAGCAGCTGCCTTAGTGTCACTCTCATGAACATACGCAACAGCCTTGTGTGCAGCTTGTAAGGAAAGAAAGATATCTTATTGTTTATATATGCAGGAGATGCAGGGATGTCCCTAGACTTGTCTCTTTATCCCTTGTGGCAGGGGAAAAAAATACTTCTATGTTCTGTGGAAATATAAGAAAGGAGATGGATCAACTTCCGTGGCCTACAATACCAACCCACAACCAATGGGGAAAAGAAACCATGTTGAAGACCCTGGATGAATTTGACCAAAGGGCCATGTAGTCCAACAAGGATGTATATGTATGTATATATAAAATTTACTTAAATTATTTACTGAATTATATATATATATAATAAATAATTATTTAATAGCAATTTCCAGTACATCTACCGAACAATCACCATCCATGAAAATAAGAGGTTTTTTAATTCTTATTCTATGAGGATGTCTACACTGATGTCTTTTGGCTTGGTCTGATGGGAAGAACTGGAAAATTAAAACTCTAATAACGGCCACTGATGAAGACAATAATGTCAAAACACATCTGACCTTTATGCTACTGAAGGGTTGTTTAGATCTGTGGTCATTAATCTTCCACTAGTTAAAAGAGTCCTGCCCAATGGACCTTCCCATCTTTGTGCCTCTAGTGTTGTGAAATTTTATGGACTATTTTTTTTTTAAGGTGTGGATTATTGATTGTTTGATAGATCAACTGGCAGGTGCCTTATTTGCCTAGCAGATAACAATAACACTTCACGCTGGATGTTTGATTCCATTACCACGTCCCCAACACATTTACCCATGAACCTCTTTGTCTCTCTTACTTTCTCCAAGTTAGCTCAAACCCTCAAGAAAATATTGAGAGCTAGAAGCTCACCACTTTGAAGCACACAGCATAACATTTGTCCTACAAGTAACATTGTCGTAATAGTCACACACTCTGTAGATACACAGAATGGCTCCATTCTACCTTGTTAGCTTTCTATAATGACAGTTTTTTTTAAAATACATTTGGTTGATTTACTGGAAAAGTTGAGGAGCATTTCACTTAACTGTTATGTGCGAAACAAATGTACTGTAGTTTCTTAATAGGTCCAAACTTGTGTTACCACACCAATACAGCCCCATTCTGTGGAATGTACTATTTTCCTGATTGGACATGTTTCATGGCTGAAGCAGATGTTTGAAAGTGCAGTGGCTGTATGGATATGCCAGGTCAAGATGACCTCAGAATGATCAGGTCATGAGTTCAGAGAAGATTAAGTGGGAAAACCTGATGCTAATAGACTTGGAATAATCCTTCCTAAAATCTGTAATTTGCGAGCACTCTTGAAAACAATAGCAGATGAAACTGCCCAAATGAGGCAATCAGGAACTCGACTGTAAGTATATCCTACAGATATCTTCCCTATTTACTTTACCTGACCAAAACATGAAGAGATTCTCAGGGCTCCCAGCAGTGCTTGTCATGTAAAGTTAAGGCAATCAGCCCATGACCCCTTTGTCAGTTTTGTGGGAAAACCACTATGCTACTCTCAGAATCACTGTCTCAGTCACTCTGCTTCAACCTTCTGCTTCAGGATTGGTAACTATCATCCATTCAACCCAATTTTTCTCCATCCAACCATTCTTTCCACATTTTCTAACAGCCTTGTATGGTTCTTGAGAGTGTCTGATTTCTTGTGTGTTTGCTAATTCCTAATGAAAGACTCTTTTAACTTTCAACTGGAGTCATCTCTGCAGTTAGTGCTGACATACACAAATGAAAAGATCCTGCTGTTATGCTCCTCTCACAGCCCTCCTTTGAGCTATAATTTCCCAAATTCTAAGGAGATGCTGGCATTGCAGGTGGACCTCAAAGTCCTTAGCCTTTCAGGTAAAACTAGGTACAAAATAACCCAGGAATTTTAATCTGGTTTGTAGTGTGGTTTAACATTTTGGATTCTTCTAGTGCTAGCCTTTTATTTCCAAGCTGAGGTAGAACAGGAAACTATGATGAATTAAAGAGTTCTTGGCTTTTGCAGTATACCAAGAAGGAAGGAAGGAAGAAAGAGGTGCTCAGTGCCCTGTGAGGAATACAAACGTGCACATTGCACTCTGGTTGCTAGAGGAAATTTGAGTGTATGTGGCTCTGCCTATCATAGGCATGGCCCCTGCCAGCAGGAAGGTGGGCTCTAGAATTTTTCTCAGCATGAGAGATGTTTTACAGAAGTGTATGCATGCTGTTGGCTAGGGTAGCACAGTGAAACCAGTCCAGATTTTAGTCAGAACTTTAAGTCATCCAGGCTGCAGAAGCCTAAGAGCCTTTCCATAGTAGCCCCCCATCCCAGCATGGGGATGACAGAAGAGTGGGACTGCAACAATGCTGCTGCATGAAATAACTGACAGGTTTTCCCTGTCAATGACTGCAATTGTAACACCATCCTACATTTACCTGTCCTGCGGAAGGCCCAGAATCACAATGGTGGTGATTCCTGCCCCAGCACAGCCTTGGAAAATACCCAGCTGCGCTGTGGAAGGAAGAGGCGTGTTCATTGCGCTCCCTTCCACAGGCAGCTGGTCTGGTGAGGATGGGAGCGCTCCCTTAGTGCTCCCTTCCCAGGAGAGCTGCTGCAGGATCTCCAGCAGAGGACCACAAAAGAAGGTAGGGTGCAGAAAAAGCCTGTTTTAATCTAGGTTCAGAATCTTGTTTTAAAAGTTGACCTAGGCCATTTCCACACGAGGCAAGGGAATTGCTCCATGCCGTTACTCACTGGACCTTCTGGCTCCTTGGTCTGGTCCAGGGTGAATTAGAGCAGCGCGAAGAATTAGATCTGCGCTGCTCTGGCTTCCAAAATGGCAGCTTCCGGTTGGTTGTGGGTCCTGACCAACTGCTGAAGCCACCACGCCTAAAGCCCACCCTCCACAGATTGCAGGCTTGCATTGGTGTGAGCTTGCGAATCTGCACAAGGGAGCAGGTATGCAATGGTGCACTCCAGAAAAATGAGAAACCTCTTTTTTCCGGTCTTTGAAAAGTGCACTGGAGGATGAGTTGGGGGCATTTCGGAGCAGACTGAGGTGCGGATCTCTGGTAAATAGTCCAAACCTAGTCCGCTACAAGGTGCAGACGACTTCCGTGGAGGATGCACTGCGCCGTTTTAAGTGCCCTGTGTGGAAATGGCCCTAGTTAATTAAGCCATGTGTTCCAGTGTCTGAATTTCTCTTTATACATATATATGCAGGTATGTCTGTATGTATGTGTGTGTGTGGGTCTAAATAATACAGGGGCTTTGCAATCATTGCCCTAGCTCCTATTGTTAGTCCTGACTAAAACAGAGCCATTGAATCAATTGCATTTACCTACTTTTAAATGCAATGCCTACAGCTGTTGTAAATGATGACATAGTAAATTAAGCTACAAGGTCCAATGTGAAAAAAAATCTTTTTTTTTATTATGTAGAATCTTTGTGATCATTGGTCTAGATCTTGCTGTTAGTCCTGATTAAAATAGAACCATTGAATCAATAGCATTTACCTATATGTCGACAAGTGGTCCAATCATTAATTCATTGGGTCTATTCTAGTTGGGACTATTTAATATGACCCAAGACATTATTGTCCTCATCTACAAAGCAACAGCTCATGGCACTATTGGGCTATGTTGTTGTTAGTAGCAACATAGTCTAATGGAAAATATATATTTTGGAGGAATGTAATACAGGAAGATTGATTATTCTTTTTCTATTCATTTTACAGTTGGGTTCACAACTTTGCCAAAGAAGAGGATACTGTTTGTTTTCTTATCACAAATGAGAAACAGGAAAGATCTGTTGAGTTTGAAGACAGGTGGAGGAGGAAATGTAGCAGACAGGAGCCTAATCCCCACCACAGTGACTGCTGCTGCCTCAGTGCCTGTCTCATGAACATCCACCACAGCCTTATGAATAGCCTGAAGGGAAAGAACAATAAAATTAATGTTTTCATATGATGTGGAGAAAAGTCTGCTCATGCTTTTTCCTCCCTTTTAAATGAAAATGGATAAGGTCTGCTGGGACTGACATCCAACTAAATTGGGCCTTCAGCTGTGATGGAGGCAAAGCTACTAGGGAAATAGTAAACAGAGTCCAGAACCCTCTTGGCATTATTTTTGTCCCATTGCAGAGAACAGAAGATTCAGCTCACAGGTGTGTAAACAGAGTCCTGCAAGTATAACACATCCCACCACTGTTACTTTATGATAGAAACAGTCATGATTAAAATTTTACCATTTCACTTTTTCAGCTACTCTTAAAATTTTCCACTTTCTCTCTCCTCCTCCTACCTCCCCCTTTATTCTCAGCTTACTTCAGTCATTGCAAATTGAATTCAAAGTGCCAGGTTTTAATACAACTATTGAACAGACCATTATGTTCTTTTGGATGCTGTGTAACTGTTTATCCGTGTCCTCAATGTTTTACTTGATTCACTGGGACTACATTGCTTATTCTTCATTGCACAACTGGACAATAGACCAACATATTAGCAGACATGCATCTGGTTGTGCAGCTTTGGTATACAGAAGAAGAGTAGTGTATAGCAACTACTTTCTAAGTCTGCAAGCATAGATCCACACTCCATATACACTACATAATATCTTGGCCAGAATTTAACTTCCTTATTTAAAAGGTAGATTCTGAGCCACAAGGGCAGAGAGAGGCGGACACTCTGGCGAGGGAAGATGAAACTAGAGAAGTTATCAAAAGAAAGAAAAAGATATATTTTGAAAGGAGTTTGGACACTGACTGCTTGAATTATGTATACTGGTCTCTCAAGTGGTAACTCACTTTGATAGCTGCATGGTGTTTCAGGAGGAAACACAGCAATATTGGGCAGTAATCCCACCAATGAACTTACTTTTGAAACCATCAGTTCGCCTCCTTCAACAATTCCAGACAGATCAGCATTACGACTGAAGACTTTTGTCATGCCCACTCTCTGGAGTAAGTCTTTGACATCATAGGATGTAGACAGAGAAAATTTTGGAATGTATAGGTCTACTTTCCTGATTAAGAGAAAAAGATGTGATGCTATTTAGATCTCACCCAGCAAGATATTTTTGGTGTCAAAGCTGCAATAGGTCTCATGGATTCTTGGTATTACCTAATGGTCAACCTCCTCTGCGTGTTACACTGGGACTACACCACAATAAGAGGAGAAATAATGAGGAGGAAGGGCTTGGATCCAGAACACATTCCTTTGGGAATTCTTTTGGCTTAGGAACAACAAATGATGTGGAGAGTAAAGTTCCCAAGAAAAGAGGAAATTGTCATAAAAATTTAGGCTTAAATCCAATAGTTAGTTCCAACTAGGGTAGGTCCATTGAATAAAATGTTGAATGGTAAGTCAATAGACGTAAGACATCACATTGATCCAGTAGGTCTGCTTTCGTTGGGAGTAGCAATTGAGATTTAGGCTGGAGTCAGAATATTTGTCCAGCTAATTCAGCACCGTCTGTGCTGCGTGACAGAGGTTCTGCAGGATCTCAGAGAAGGATCTTTCCCAGCCTTACTTAATGATTGATACTGGGACTGTTTGTGGGCAAGGCACATGTTCCACCAATGAAGTGCAGTCCTTCTTTTCTACACTCTTTCACTGCATATACAGCAGCGTGGATATAATTTTCTACTCCTCTCTAATTCCAGTGGAGTTAACACCCAGAAACTTCCTAAAAATTAAGTCTCTCAATGGTAGCTCTGAGATTGCTTGTTCTTACATGCTTATATGTCTTTTCACAATCACTATCCAACAAATATTCAGCACAAACAGTCATAGAAACGGTTTAAGGAGTATAAAGGAGAAAAGTCAAAAGAGTGACTATAAGGCCTAAATGAGGTGGAACCATGTTGAAGAAAAGATTTTGCTTAGTCACAGGAAAGGCTATAAGTTCTAGGTGCTTTTGAGTTACATTAAACATGTACAAAACATTCTGAACTATATTCCAAAGCATCTTGACATGTTATGGTGATATGATAATAGCCAGAACACGTAAATATGATATAAGGAACAAGTGTGATGTATATAGTTTGGAAATAGTGTCTTCTCCATATTGAGGACTTCATATATAAATCATAGCCGTTTGTTTCTCAGTTATTGCACTTGCATTATTTTTCTTCTTTGTAAGAATTCTATACAAAGCTGGTCTAATTGCATGTTCTGGGTGGAACAAACTATCAAATTTGTCCACCCAGCACTGTGCTGTTAAGTAAACTGCTGAATTGTGTCTACTATCCAGTGCCATTAATGAATCTGAAAGCATTCAAAAAATTCTCTTTCCAATGTAACTGATATAAAATGTGAGCTTAAACAAAGTCCTTTCATTACCCTTTAAACTACATTTGTAGTAGTTAGACCATGAGGGTGTTTCACAAATTATTAGAAGAAGGCAGAGTAATTATTTCAGTCTCACTGTAGAGATCAATGAGGTATTATGATTGTCAATTAGAATATATCCAATTTTGTTCTAAAGGAAATATCTGTGTAGTAGGCAAGGGCCAGGAGCCTGTCTTTCTCCTCCCTTGATCTGTTCAGCTGGAGATACCTCAGGAAAAAACAGAGAGATTCATCTCCATGTGCTCAGTGGGTGGTTTGTTGTTGTTGTTAGCAATAGCCTGTGTATTTCTATACCTCTTATCAGCTAAATGGTCTCTAAGTAGTTTACAATGTGAATTGCCCCCAACAAGCTGGGTACTCATTTTACCAACCTGTGGAAGGATGGAAGACTGAGTCAACCTGGAGCCCAGCAGGATTGAACCCACAACCTTGTGATTGCAGTGCCAACATTTAACCACTGCACCACCAGGCATCCAGTTATTGTTGTTGTTCAGCCTGTTGATATACTTTGATGACTTTCTTTCAGGCGCAACATATATCTTTCATATCTTTAATAAATGTATTTAAAGAAACCAAATACAAATAGAAATGTCAAATTAAAAGTAAAAGGACAACACATCATAACACCATAATATCTACATAAAACTATCATAATACATTCTAACTTTTGTATGTTGCTTAAAGCGTATACATACCGCAATACCTATCGATAAGCTGGAGCTGAAAATCTCATTCCATTTGCTGTACTGAGAAGAAACCAGAGAACCAAGCTCAATTTTTTTTAAAAGAAAAAGAATTTAAAAGATGGTCAGAACAAAAGGGAGGGCCATTGTGTCTATTGCAGATATGCCTCCAAAACAACTGAGTGTACTACCTCCACTAACAAACAGAGGTGCACTTTGGCACAGTTTAATAATGTCTCATCCACTAAGCACTTGTAGACACATCTCCCTCTTTTCCTGGGGATTCTGTTGAGTGCTCTTCAGTATTTGCCTCTTCTAGAGCTTCCTGCATCTCTAACAACTGGCAGTGTTGGATGGGCCTGAGGGGATGTGGAGTTCAATGACAATTGAAGGGCAGTATTTCCCCAACTGTCTTTTAGACAATAGGAGTTAATAACACAGCAGCAACATTTTAAAATAGCATGTAGAAAAGGCTTACTTATGTTCAAAAGCTTTTGCCCATTTGGACAGATGTTCTTTTACCAAACTGTTCTCCACTTGTTGCATTTTGCCTTCATCTGGAAGAATGAACACTGCTGCAGCATCTCCTTTGTATGGAATTTCCACTACCGTGCAAAACAGATCGTCATCACGGAGAAAGTTGTAATAGCTTTCTTGAAACATCATGTTGACTTTCACCGTTGTGTTTGCATTTACAAAAAAATCTTCTTCACGAATTGTTAGAGTACTGAACGGTCTTTCCCAGAAAGCTTAAGATACAAAGAAAAGACAACCACATTGTTTTGAGGCCAAGATTCAGACAAAGAGGTGTGTCTGTATTTGTGGCATATAGAATCATATGAGTGCAATAAACATAAGACAACTTATAAAAATAATAATAATCTGGGATTGACTTCCGGTCTGAGCCATGGCAGCATGAAAAGAAGCCCTTCTGCAGTATTAGCAGGGGACTGTTGCATCTAGTGGCAGGAGTCAGTCTGGAGATGATTCGGTCTGGCTTAATCTTCTCCCTGGCACAGAAGAAGCAATTGTAGTTCCAGAGATCCATTGCCTCTTCCAGCTTTCTGCTGTTTGAGCTTCATCAGCTGAAGTGGACATACAGGAGGGAATCAGAACGGCCATGGCCACAAGAATGCTACCAGCTTAGGCTGACACTAACGCCACTGCCAGACCTTCTAAATAACCTGAGAAAGAGCCTTGGAATGTCTTATTATATATGACAAAAATTCTACAATCAAAAGTAGAAGCTGTTGGACAAAATAACAAGAGGTAAGTTGTGTTCTATTCTACTTGCTGTTTGGTGAAGTCTGCAACCTGTGAACTTCATTTGAAAAGGCTGAACTTGTAATTAGCCATATCCAGCCATTTAGAATGTGTCAGAGGAGGCACATGGGGGTAGAGGGGAAGAAGAATTGAAAACCAAAATGGAATTCACAGAGAAAAATAATATAAAGAGAGAAGTAGAACTAGAAGGACCAGATCATAACTACTGAGATTCAATCAGCTTGATAGACTAAAACGTGTGCAATGATAGGAGAAGTGAGGACTGGAAGAAACTACAGTGAAGCAAATGAGAAAAGAGGAAGACAGGGGAAGAGAAACAAAGTAAAAAAAATAAACAAACCCCAAGTTAAACCCCAAGTTAAAGAAAAAGGGAAATAATTAAGAAAAAGAAATTAAACAAAAAAAGGAAAAAGGCTGGGAAAAGTTGTGAGCAAAAAGGACAAATGATAGCGGACAGCAGAAAGAAAATGATGGAGAGGGAGATAATGGTAGGCTGTGTTTTATTGTGTCCTCTCCTTTTCCTTCTCTTTCCCTTGTTTTGTGTGGCACTGAAAGTCTAACAACTACTTTTCAATTAAGTAAACTGAAAAACAGAAAATATACTGAAGACACTTTTAAGTTACAGTGAGATAGATGAGATCAGTGAAAGACTGGAGCTTCATGAAAAATGTGAACAGTCAAAATGCAACACTAGAAACTAAAACTGTAAATAGCTAGATTAGACCTGTATGTTTCCCTCTGCCCACCCTCTCTTTGCATTTACTTAAATTTACTTAAATAATTACATTATTTGAAACTTGGCACCTTTTATCAAAAGACATCGAAGATAGGAATTGTGTGAGCTGTCAAATTTGACATATAATGGAATGCGAATTGGAACTTGCAGCTTCAAGACACCTTGCGTTTGGGGTGCCTTAACTTATTAATTAATGTTTGATTTATTTACTGGAATTGAAGCCCCTCCTCCTTTTTAGGAGATATCTCTTGTATGTCTTGCTATTTTTAATTTTTCTTTCTCTCTTTTTCTTTTTTTATTATATCATTTTTGAATTACAAACAGCAACAACAAAAACAACAACAACAAGCAGGAAGGAAAGAGACTTCTTTTACCCGAAAGAAAGGAACCTAATAGAAAGTTTGTTTTGTTTAGAGGTATCACAAATCTTGTCAATCTCAGCTGGTAAGCCAATTGATCAAGGACAAAGTACACTAGAAATATAAAACTATTTCTGAGACAACAGTGACATCAGTTGGATGAAACTGTAACTACACTGATCAGTGAAAGATACAAAAGAGGGAAAGAGAAAGGAGGAGGCAGAAAGTGGAGTGGAGGAAGAAGAGAAAGAAAGAGAAGAAGAGAAGGAGAAAGTAATTTTTAAAGGAAGGAAAAGAGAAGAGAAAGAGATGAGGAGGAAAAAGTAATTATTAAAAGAAGGAGAAGAAAAGAGGAAAAAAGAAGAAGAAAAGAAGAAGAGAGAGAGGGAGAGAAGGAAATACAGAAACAAATATTCAAGAAGGAGAATTATATATGGATCTATATCTATGAATACATTTATAAAATAAAAATAATAAGAAAAGGAAGAAACCAAAAAAACACAACAATGTAATACATATATCTTTTTCATTTTTGTCTCTTTTTGGTTTTGTTTTGTTTTCCAAGCTTTTCATTTTTTTCAAATTTATGAGCAAAAAATAAGGAAAAGGTCACTTCTTTAATTTTTTCAAAATTTAAAAGTTTAAAATTTACAAAATTTATTTCTTCAAAATTTTCATTTTTTTAGTTTTTCTGTTTGTTGATAGTGCATATCTTATCTTTTCTCTTTTTCTCTTTTCTCTTTTCTGGTCCTTGGCCTTTTTTAATCGTTTAGTTCACTTAAGTTTTGTATTGCAAGATTAGAGATCATAGAACTTTAAATTTAGTTTTTCTCTTTTTCTTTGTCACTTATCCTATGAATAATTTCACCCTTTTTTCTTATTTTTTGGATTTTTGAATAAGTGATTTTTGGAATAACTGATATTTTATACAAATACATTTATTTAATACAAAACTTAGGCATAATTTTTTTATCCCATTTTCCCTTCACATTTTCTCTTTGAAATAACTTCAATAAATTTAAATTTATTAAGAAAAGTGGACGCTGGTAAATAGAAGAGAAAATGAAGGTACAGAAAATGTATATCAGAGAGAAAGAAAGACAAAGAGAGAGAGGGAGAAAAAGAAGAAAAGTAAGAACACAGTATGTTCACACAACAGCAGCAGAGCTTAATTTGAAATTATCAGAAGCAAGTAAAGAAAAGAGAAGTCAGATGATGCAGCTAGGCACTGGTATTAAAAATGACATAAAGTCAGAACTGCAATGGGAAATGAAAGCTGTATCAGTCCTTAACTCAAATGTCTTCAGGTGTAAAACAAATAATACAAAAAAAGTTCAAGATTGAGAAGAGAAAATGGAAAAAAATCAACAAAAAACAAGATAAAGACCTTGAACAAATGTTAGATTTATTAGCTCTTTCAGAGGCAAGACAGAGAGAACATTGCTGGAAGGTCCAAGCATAGAAGAGAAAAGGAATAAAAATATGTGAAAAATGGTTATCAATGCATTGACTCAGTTTATTGAAAAAGAAGAGAAAGAAATAAGAGAAGATGTGGACCACGCTTTCAGAATTAATTCTAAAATTTTAAGGCAAAAGAAACTGCCATGAGACATCGTAATAAATTTTACCAGAAAATTTATTTGGGACGAGGTCCTACAAATGAACTATAACTTTAGAATGAAAATCAGGGAACAAGAAATTCTCATTTTAAAGGCTATTCCAGCAAGAATTTTGAAAAAAAAGAAGAGATTATGAATTTCTGACCATAAAATTAAAACAACAGGGAATCCACTTCAGATGGGAAAGACTGGAGGGGATTTCAATGTACTATAAACAGAAAAGATATACCTTAAATACAGTTCCGAAAGCAAGATAATTTTTCAGAAAATATACAAAAAAATTTTGTGTATCAATCAGGTGGGAAAGAAGAGAATAAAGATAATAATTTGGATAGTTTTGATCAAAGTCCAGAAGAGGAAGAAAAGAAGGTAAAGAAATAGAGAAAGAAGAAGAAGTAATAGATAAGAAGAAGAAGGAACTAAAGCTAGTGATTAAGAAAGGAGAAAGAAGAAAGAAAAAGCCGAGAAAAGGGGAAAGGATAAAAAAGAAGAAAGCAACAGAAGTAAGGTGTTGATCATGAAATATGAAAAGATTGAACGTGTCAAAAAAAAAAGGAAAATAAAATTCATTATTTAAAGTAGCATCTCCATGAAATAGTATGTTTACAAGAAATCCATATACAAAAATAGATGCAAATTCAGACAAGAATTCATGGCTTTGGCAGAGAAAAAGAACAGAGGAATTGCAATGTACATAAAAGTGACTTTGATACCAGAACTGAAATTTACAGATCCAGAAGGAAGATTTACTGGAATACAAATTGAATTACAATACAGGAAAATTTTACCGGTAGAGGTTTATGCCCCAAATGAAAATAAAGCACTTAAAAAAAAAAACTAGAGAAGGAAATCTTGGATTACCCTTATGAGAATTATATTTTTATGTGTGATTGTAAATGGGTAATATCACAAACCCAAGATAGAAAATTAGAGAAACAGCAATATAGCAATAGCATTTATTTCTATACCGCCTATCAACTAAGTGTTATCTAAGCGGTTTGCAATGTATTTTTTTAGCTAATTGCCTCCAACAAGCTCGGTACTCATTTTACCCACCTGCGAAAGGATGGAAGGCTGAGTCAACCTTGGAGCCTGGCAGGATCAAACTCACAACCTTGTGGTTGCAGTACTGGCATTTAACCACTGCACCACCAGGGTTCCTCCACTGCGCCACCACAAGGATAAAAACCTCACAAGGATGATTCCAAACATTTCTTAACATGATAGAACAATTTGGTTTGATTGACCTCTGGAAATTTCAACATGGAAAAACAGCAGAATTCACATACTTTTCTGAGTGTCACAGTCTTTAGCAAGAGTTGATATGTTCTTTATCTTGAAATCTCTTGTTCATCATATCAAAAAAAAAAAAAAAGTAAAAAGAAAAAAGAAAAAAGGAAAATCTACCAAGAATATGGTCAGATCATAATCTAGTATCATTAAGTCTGAAAGCGAAGAAGAGTTTCTCCAATTGACGATTGGATGAATTATTACTAAAGACAACTTCAATACTTAACAAGGAAAAGAAAGAAATCAAAAATTGTTTTGAAACTAATCTAAATGGTGAAGTCAAAATTAATACAGTATGTGATGCAGCTAAGGCAGTTTTAAGAGGATTTTCATTCAACAGAAAGTTTTGATTAACCCCCCCGCAAAAAATTAGAACAGTATCAACAGATTAAAGAGGAAATCTCAAAAAATAAGAATGAAAAAAAAAATCATCAAATGATCAAAAGATAGCAAGAACAAATTAAGATCTTACAAAAACAAATTTCTATGATGTCTCTAAAAGAGATAGGAAAAAATGAAATTTATAAGACATGGAAATTTTGAATCAGCAAATCAGCCAGGCAAATGGCTTTCATGTAAATTAAAATTAAAGAGAACAATAAGAAAAAAGTCAGATTCTAAAGATTCAAGTTGAAGAATAATTGATTCTCTGCAGTGTACTATAAATTTTTTTGAGGAAGAACTTTGTAGTCATATAAAGAATGTTTTCATCATTTTACAGATAGAGAGAATTTCAAAATCCCAGGAGACAGCTCTAATAACTTTAATCCCTTAAGAAGGCAGAGATTTGACCAGACTAAGCAGTTACCAACCCATCTCACTTTTAAATTCAGACTATGAAATATTTACTTCAACTCTGATTTCAAATAAATCATACAAGATATCATACATGAAGATCAGAGAGGATTTTTCTTTACCAAAAAGACAGTTAAGAAACAATATAACAAACACAGTTGATGCTATTGAGTATTTGATCAACCACAAGGAAAAAATACAACTTTAATATTCCTCGATGCTGAGAAAGCATTCAATAATGTGAATTAGGATTATATGATTGCAACATTGGAAAAATGGGACTGGGAATGAACCTATTAATTTGGATTAAGGCAATTTACAGATCTCAAAACACCAACATTTCAGTAAATGGAAATAAGACAAAGTCATGTAACATCAAAAGAGGAACAAAACATGAATGTCCACTTTTTCCACATTTATTCATTTTGATTTTGGAAACCTTATTGAAGAAAATAAGAACAGATGGAGACATTAAAGGGCTGAAAATAAAGAACATAACTTTTAAACTAAAGGCTTTTGCAGATGATCTTCTAATTATTTTATAGGATCTCTTAAATAGCATTATTCCTTTATTGAAAGTATTGGAAGAATATGGTAAAGTTGATGGCTTTAACGTTAATAAATAAAAAACCCACAAAAATGTTGAAAATAGGCATGAGTAAGAAGAGGAAAAGAAATTGGAGTAACTTTCAAAGCTGTCAATAGAAAAGAAAGTGAAGTGTGTCCAGAGGAGGGTGACCAAAATGGTGAAGGGTCTGGAAACCGTGACGTATGAGGAGAAGCTTAGGGAGCTGGGTATGTTTAGTCTGCAGAAGAGAAGGTTAAGAAGGGGCATAATAGTCTTGTTTAAGTATTTGAAGGGATGTCATGTTGAGGAGGGACCGGGATTGTTTTCTGCTGCTCCAGAGACTAGGACAAGAGGCAATGGATGCGAGCTGCAGGAAAAGAGATTCCACTTAAACCTTAGGAAGAAATTCCTGATGGTCAGAGCTGTTAGGCAGTGGAATATGCTGCCTCGGAGTGTGGTAGAGTCTCCTTCTCTGGAGGTTCTTAAGCAGAGGCTGGATGGCCATCTGTTGGGGGTACTTTGATGTGGGTTCCTGCTTGGCAGGGGGTTGGACTCGATGGCCCCTGTGGTATCTTCCAACTCTATAATTCTATGATTTTATAATAAATATTTTGGGGTAACCATATCAAAAACACTTCATCACTCTTTCAAGACAATTATGAACAGACTTGGAAAGAAATAAGATCAAAATTAGAAAGTTAGGGGAAAATTACATCTTTCTCTATTAGGAAGAATTTCTGTTATTAAAATGAGCATTTTCCCTAAAATACTTTTTCCTCTTTCAGACCATGCCAATTATAAGTAGTGATATACCTTTCAAAAATTGGGACAGAGATTTAACTAAATTTGTATGGAATGTAAAAAACCAAGAATCAGATGAAAAGTGCTTCAAATGAAAAAAGGTATGGAGGATTTGGTTTAGCAAATTTGAAAGTTTTCTGTGTGTGCGTTAGTTTGGATAAAAGTGCTCTGCATGACTCTCCCACACGGTGCCGTTTGCATGGTGGAGTGGTCCAGGAAATGACTTGTCCTTGGCATGCTGGGCCTGGGAGGGCCGTGCTTCAGGGGTTCCCTGGATACCCGCGAGGTACCAGCCAATTGGATTGTGCCTTGTGCAGTCTGATTGGCTGCTGAGGCTCAGCCAGGTGGTGGTGGGGGATTTAATTCCCTGCTTCCACTGAGGCGGCCTCTTCCCTGTGCGGCTGATCCTCTCTCTCCCTCCCTTCCTTCTATCAGGTTCACAGTTTCAGTGGTTATTGTATCTGTTTTTATATTGACTTTGTTATGTTTTTGCTCAGTTTTCTACTTGCCACAACTTTAGGCAGTTACATGGGGCTTGGATCCTGATTGGTCAGGATTGATAAATTTGAAAAAAAATGAAGAAATCATTGCATTTGGAAGATTTGTGATTTGAAATTAAAATGACTGCAACATGCAAAAGCAGAAATTATAAATATTGATTGTATATCGTATATTAGATCTATGAGATCATAACTGGAGTAAGAAGGAAAATAAAGAAGATAATATACATTTAAGCATAGTTAAGGATTAAGTATCGAGACCAAGATAGAAATCAAGAGGAGTTACTAATTTGATAAGATACTAGAAATAAGAGAGTTTAAAGGAAGAATTAATAAGGATAATAGATTGTATGTAGTCCAAGGTAAAGTAAGTTCAATTTATAATAA
Source organism: Iguana delicatissima (assembly GCA_948472985.1). Lineage (NCBI taxonomy): Eukaryota > Metazoa > Chordata > Lepidosauria > Squamata > Iguanidae > Iguana > Iguana delicatissima. Next base: position 298,147 of record CAOKZL010002249.1, read on the forward strand.
GGATGATTGAATGACAATAATGCAAATTGTAAATATGTTGTTTTCATTTTACTGATTTTTTTAGGTTATTGGATATATGGCTAATGGATACCTAAAGATTAATGGATATATGTGACAATTGGTTATATGTGACATTGACTGTATGAAATACAGACTAATGTGCAAAATCAATAAAAATTATGTTAAAAAACAAATAAAAATGTAGGAATTCATGTAGAGATGACATCAGAACTATATCTCTCAGGAATAAAAGAAGACACACTGGAAAAAAGATATGGAAAAATATAATTGTGTATGTCTACAGTCGCCAGAATTATATTTGTGCAAAATTGGAAGCAAAAATCACTTCCTGAAGAAGGAGACTGGATTTTAAAACCAATAGACATGGCGCCTGTGGATAAACTAGTAGTCTTGGTACGACAAGGGAGTATTGAAAAATTTACAGCTGTGTGGAATGAGGTATCACTAGTCTTAGAAACACCGGGGAAACCTAGTGATAGCAAGATTTGAAGTTTGAAAGTAATAGGCTATATTTAAATATCAGAAAGTGCTTATAGAGTGTTTTACTTAATATAGCAATAGATTGATATGTTATTGTATATAAAAGATAAAGATATGAGGTATAACATTTTTTAAAATTAAAGAAGTAACTTAATGTTTGTATAGTTTAAATAAAAGGATACAGATATTTGTAAATAGTTGGCAATATCAGCAAGCAATAAAGCAGAATTTTAATGCTTGAAATATTCATTGACACAAGAACTAAGTGCCACAACTTCCTCCCTGCAAGAATTATAACTTTTTTTCAATGCCCTTCCATAACTTCAAGTAGGGCTTATAACCAATCATGGAGACCAAACCCTACGAGGAATGGTTTAAGGGCTGTGTATGTTTAGCTGGGAGAAGTGAAGATTGGGAGGTGATATGATAACCATATTTAAATACTTGATGGTGTCTTGTATAGAAGATATGGCAAGCTTGTTTTCTGCTGTCCCAGAACAAGATTGCATACCGATGAATTCAAACAAGAAAAAAAAAAATCCACCTGAGCAATTAAGAATAATTCTTGACTGTAAGATCTGCTTGACTGTCTCTCAGCAGTGCTTTAGTCATGTATTCTTGCATGGCAGGAAGACAAATTAGATGATCCTTGTGGTCTCTTTCACATGTGGCTCTTTCACATGTGGATCGGAAGGCTGATTTTTCTTTGAAAAAAAAATTACTGATGTATGTGAGAAATGTTATGTCCATGAGAAGTATGATGGTCATTCTGTCCTATCCTATTCCAACAGCCTAACCACAAGACTGTAGATTTCTGATCATCAGTGCCTTTCCCTTTGCCAGTCATGGTTTTCCTACTACTGACTTTATTTACTTGAATTTATTAGCGCTCTTCTTTAGATTCGAAGAAATCCGAAATCCTATTTCCTCAACTGAAATGGGATGATTTAGACAGATTGAGGAGTCATCCAAATTAAAGGTGTAAAGAAGTATAATCCCCTCCTAGGAATTTATTATATCTACAAATTTAATCTAGTTCCGATTAAAAACAACAACAAATAAAAAACACATACATTTGGTTCCCAATGTCAATCAATGGAGGTGTAAAGATTTGGATTTCTAACTCTAGGTTCTGCTTTGAACCCATGTCAGTTTAGGGAAACTCCAAATCAATCCAAACTAAATCGGTATCTAAATCAAACCAAACCTTCTGGTCAGCTCACACTCGAAATGTTTATCTTTTGCTAGGACAAGATTCTCATTATGGATGTGAAAATCATCCATAATTTTTTTTCTACCAGATAAATGAACTTTGTTACTTTTATTTATGTTCCTCAGTCATTAAACTCCAGCTTACCTTTAAAGAAGATGTAGTTAACAAGAACCATTACGGTGTTTGGATCCAGACCCTCAACTGCATGGGTTATTTTCCCATGGGTTTTGTTCTCTACATAGTCATTTATCTGTTTTTCAGCAATGGCTGTGTTCTGGAAGTTTGAAGAGAAGCCTTCAGATTCATAGAAGGTTTTGGCATCCTCCAAAAACTTGGGTAGAGGTTTTAAAGATTCCTGTATAAATAAGGCGTTCCCTATGTTCACTTTTGCTTTGTTGTTTGGCAGGTTAAGCATTTGGATGAGATCGTGGAACCCTTCATGTATCTCCTTCTCTTCAGTCTCTGAGAGGTTAAAAGCAAGTCCTTTGTGAATCTGAGTCTGAGTGTCTGATTTAGAACCAAGGCTGAGCATTGCAAAAGCTGTGGAAATGCTCAAGGGAAAGAAAAACACATTTCCAGTCCCATCTGAAGCAATTTACCTGTACAGCGTGAAGGCAAAGTCAGCATTACTAGGAGCTATTTTATGGAACTTTGGGGCCTTACTTCCCTGTCCTTCTTCCAAAGGTAGATGCTGATGTTCAGCTGGAATTCCATCTTCCTCCTGATCATTTTGATGTCCTGGGAGGTGATGGCAATGGGCATGAAGGCCAATCAATAAGATGAAGTAGATGATGGTCTTCATTATAACTTGAAATTGTTCTGCTTAAAAAAAAAATCCATAGAAGACATAAGGGGAGATCAATGCAGTCCTTCTCAGAAATACTTGACTGAGTTTAATCATTGATTGAGTTCAATGACACTTACTTCTAGGTCACTGAATTTTAGCCAGTACACCACTTCTGCATACCCTCATTGCAGGAGTGCAACATTTTTGGAACATCTCTTGCATCAAGAGAGCTGTCCAAGAGTGCTGGATTGTGGTCTAGATAACGGAATTATATAACTGGTGTGGTTTTAAATTACATTGTTAGTGCCAAATAGATTAGAGGCACTGAATCAATTGGATTTACCTGTGTGTCGATTCACAATTCCACAAGTGATTCTGTCTTCTCATGGAGAATATCAACCAGTGTACATCCAGTTGAGAAACGGAAACAATCATTATCAGCTGAGAGATGCTGGCAGAAATAAATACATTTTTGGCATTATGGAGCTTAATGGTTTTTGCCTGGTAAAGCACAGCTCCTTTTGATGTCATTCAACAGCACACTGTTGATTGTGGAACAACTCGTAAAAAAACCCCTGAATTTTGTAAGGGTTTATTGGGTACACATAGGGAGAGATGACCTGCTTGGTCTTGTGGTTTGGGGGCTTTGAATGTCACTGATCGAGATAGAGAGGGGTAATTTTGAAGACATACCTTATCCCTTACTATGTCTGCTTCATAATGAACTTCATCTATGGACCTCCATTCAACCTCCCAGTTTAATTTATCATTTGCCTTGGTTAGGCTACATAACCTTAGACTGGTATCACACTCTCCTGTTTTGTCCTGTACCATCCTTTGTGGAACACGTTAGCTTCAATGAGTGCTCCACAGATGTGAGTGGCCATTCCCATGCAAACATGCTCTTGGCGATCCTCCATCCCAAATTTTGACCTATTGCAAAGGAAAGAATTGCTGGCATCCCGTTAGCAAGCTATACAGATGTAGCCAAACTTGCATTTGCATAACTCTACGTTTTGGTCACTGTGGAGATTGGAAACTTCTACCAATGGCACAATAACCAAACCTTCCACAAACCCACCTTCTAGATCAGTGGTTCTCAACCTGTGGGTCCCCAGATGTTTTTGGACTTCAGCTCCCAGAAGCCCTGAGCATTGACCATAGTGGCTGGGGCTTCTGGGAGCTGAAGTCCACAAACATCTGGGGACCCACAGGTTGAGAACCACTGTTCTAGATGCTGCAGCCCCTCCAATATGGCCATTTACTGGCTGCTGGAGAGCAGGGGCAGTGGTAGTGGAAGAGCATCTAGCTCTGCTCCTATAGTTAGATGCAGAACAATAACGTCACCCCTCCCCAGCACTTCTACAGGATGCCTAGGAACACATGGAGAATGCCAGTAACTGTGCATCCAACTATAGGGACATAGTTGGATGCTTCTTTGCTGACCCTTCTCTCTCTCTCCACTGGCCAATATTTGTCTGTGTTGATGGGGGCCTGCAGCAGCTAAGATTGGCTTTTTTGTAAGGGTTTTGGGGGAAGACATGTCATGTCTCCACCTGCCTGGAACTCTGCAATATGTCTTCCTATACAGGATCTTGGCCACTATGTCCAGCTCAGGCTAGCTCATAACAAAGAAGATAGAGAACAAAGATATTGTACTTACAGGTTTTCAGAAAATTCTTGCAGTGCTGAAGTGCTTGCAGTGTCATTTATAGACTAGTTATGTATAATATTCTCTATTACCCATTAGAATACTCCCTATTAACCATTAAACACAACAAATAAGGATGATGCAAGCGGGACAGAAAGCAAACCATGATGCTCTTGTTTCTGCATGTAGTGATGCTATCAATCATGTACAGTTCAACTCTTCCAGCTTACTTGGGACAGTCCCTTTTTGGTTCCAGCTAAATCTTTGACTCTATATTTTATAAAGGGGGCCTGGTTTACATTTTCATGGAGAGAACATACAGTTGCCATGATTTAGGATCAGGGCTTTCCCCCATGGTCTTCAGTTAGCAGATGAGTCTGAAAGGGATACATGAATACTTCTGAAATCAGTTCATTTTAATCAGGGGCTGACATGGATTTGGTGTTGGAGGTCTGAACTGGGTCCCATAGACACAAATCTCCAGGGGCCATATGATTGCCCCATTACTGCTATTGCCACCAGGGTTCCTGTCAAAATCTGGGAAGAACTGTAGTGGCTATATAAAAGCCACAGCGTCCTTACACACTAAAAAACCAATTGAGAAATTAGGGAAGAACATCTTTTCTTTCTTCTCAAGACAACCTTTCCCAAGAATCTGTTAGTGACTTCAAAGTGATTATTGTAGAACAAAGGAATTTCAGGGAAAGGTTAGAAAGGGGTATGCTCACTCATTCCTCCATCAGAAGAGGAACTACAGAGATAGTTTTGTTAACACACTGAGGCTGAGATCCTGTACTATGTAGCATAGGGTAAAAGTTCTGTTAGCAGGACTATTTCATCTCTTCTCTCATTCCCCACCAAGGCTTTCTCTTTAGCCATTGCAGCTCATTCATGATTGTTCAGTGACTTGTGGAGAGTTGTGTGTGTGTGGGGGGCAACCTATGAAGCATGTGGCTAAGTCCCTATAGGCAAGTGCAGACTGATGACATCATTCACTAGATCTACTAGGATTCTCTGTAGTGTTCAGCAGATGTAATTGTTCTCTATCTGACTATGGGGACATATCTAGCTACTTCCCCTGCTCTCCACCAGTTACTGAATGGCCCAGGAAATGAGGATATCATAGCATAGCAGTGATTCTTTTGTGGTGTGTGTGTGTGTTTTGATAATTGCAGATTCAGGAAGATAATACCAGCCTCCATGACAAACAAATAAAGATATCAAATGTGGAGGTTGCATTTATATGCCTGCATGTTACTAATAAAACGTCAGCCTATATATGTTAATAGGCTGATTTCCGTTACAGTTTTGGGTATAAATCATCTTCAAGAAAAGACTCTGTGTTCAACACACTCTTTTCCAAAAACAGAATTTATCACTTTAACATTTTAAAGAGTCATTTAACTCCCCTGAGAGCTGAAAAATAATTAAGGGGTTTTTCTTTCCTTTGAAGGCTGCCAATAAAGAGAAGCACCCTGGGAAAAAAATACCAGAGACTGGAGCTGATTGATGCAAATTTCAGACCTTTGAAGCCCTGTACACTAATAAATTGGTTGGAAAACATGGAGGCTGTAGGAGGTGGACAGAGCATGCCAGCAGAAAGCTCCTCTGGGTTTCTAGACCCTAAAATATACAGATTAATGGAAGTCATTGAACAGATGGAGGAGACTGTAAGAGATTTGATTAGATCGGTTAAAGAAACAAAACAACTGGCGACAGATGCTCTGAAAAAAGGGGGAAGAATGAGAGAAAAATAATACCGCTAAAGTAGGAAATGTGGGAACTGAAAGATAGACTTACATAATCTCAAGTGTACAGAAGGAACAATGGCTTTGAGGGGGACAAGAGAGGAAGTGAAAGAGAAAGGAAACATTGGAAATGCATAATAGAAGGTAGAGAATCACTGAAGTGAAAATAAATGTGACATATGTGTGAAATAAATTTGTTGCCAATGAATGTTAATGGATTAAGTAACCTGTTAAAAGGTATGAATTATATAAGTTAATGAAAGATAAAAAGGTGGATAGTAATGTTGCAAGAAACACATAAAAATAAAGATAATGTGAAGTTACAAAATTAGAAACAGTGGACCACACAGCTAGCATCTACTTTGGCATGCGTATATGCCCCTAACAAGGGTCAAATTAACTTCCGTAGTAAGCTATTAACAAAACTGGACAATTTTTTTAGAAGGAGAGGTATTTGTGGGGGGAGATTTTAACCCTGATATTTAAAACTGAAGGGAATAAAAGATAATTCTGGTACAGGAGGAAAAAGAAAATAGCAAAAAGTTTTTGAACCTTAAGGAATGGAATCCAGTTGATGGCTTTGTATTAGTTTCTGGAATATCTTTTCTGAATGTATATTTCTTTGTTCATCATACAGACCACACAGATACTATGGACATTTCCTCATATTGGCAGCAAAAGACTTTCTCTTGACCCCACACAATCATAGGTGCTTCTGGGAGGACCTGGGAAACAGCCTTCTCAGTGACTGCTCCCAGACGGTGTAGGTCACTCTGGTCGGTTGGTGCCCTTTCTCCTTACCTTTCTCTGGCAGGCGCTTTTTTTTTTTTTAAGTTCAGGCTAGTTTTTGGTTGAAAATATATGTAACAGAAAGGGCTTATAATGGAGTTATGTTTTTAATTTTTCTAAAATCATGATCAGTGTTTTTATATTGCTATAACCTTGTTTTTAATTGTTCTGTTATTTAATTCTTTTTGCAATTTCTGTATAAACAATTAGCATATTTACCTGGCATTGCCTGGGTTTTTATTTTCCTCTTAAGAACTCACCAAACTGTCTACTCCATTTCCTGTAACTTTGCTCCATATTTCCCAATGCAATCTATATTCAGAGTTCATTACATACACAGGTTGGGTTCCTGAGGGAGTACACTGTCATCTTCCTTGCTGCTAGGCCTCATGTCTATAGCAATTGGCCTATTTTTGTACCTGTAAATTTTCCTCATATTCCCCAATCCAATCTGTATTCATAGTTGTTAACATACAGAAGTTGGGTTCCTGTGGGAACACACAGTCCTCCTCCTCCCTACTAGGCATCATCTCCATAGCAACCGGCCTATTCTAGTACCTGTAACTTTTCCCCATAGTCCCCAATCCAATATGTTTTATCTGGTGATGTTGATGTACTGCCTTTTTTCTTTCTTTCTTCCTGACGGTCAGAGCTGTCCGGCAGTGGAATATGCTGACTTGGAGTAAGGTAGAGTCTCCTTCTTTGGGAGTTTTTAAGCAGAGGCTGGATGGCCATCTGTTGGGAATGCTTTGATGGGTGTTCCTGCATAGCAGAGGGTTGGACTGGATTGCCCCTGGAGTCTCTTCCAACTCCGTGATTCTATGATTCTACGTGACTTAATTCTGACTTGAGTCCAAGTCCACCGACTTGAGTCTACATCACTGGTCTTAGATGGATAAATATTTATCCAGTTGCCTGTGCAGCAGAGAAGTGGTTGAAGAGGTAGTAAGGTGGCTCAGCTTTTCTACTACACGGGTAAATCTATGTATCTGTCACGCTTGCTCCTGCCTCACTGTGCATTAATCTTTCAGGGCCAACTCAAGGCATTTCACTCCCTGAGGGAAAGGACAGGATGGTGCCCCACTCTATTCTACACATGAAAACCAAAAATTGTTGCAATTACTTCTTTCTTCAGAATGAGCAACAAATGAAGATAGCCATTTTCAATTATACTCAAGGGCAGCAGGCTACTCTGGGTGGCATTGGATAGGTCATACGGGGCATAATACACTGTCTTCTAACAGAAGGGAAGGCTTGGAATGGTGAGTTTAGGATATGCAGCCAAGGTGCTGTTGTTGCCCCCTCAACATCTGCTGCCTGAGGCAGTTGTCTCATTCTGCCTAATGATAGGGCCAGTCCTGTAGCCCTTGCTTTGTCATCTGAGTTCAATGGCAAGGTTTTCTCTCATGAATGAAACATACATTTTGAAATCTTTGAATTTATGACTCACCATTTGTTTGCTTGTTACTCTCTAAGCCAGTGGTTCTTAACTTTTTCTTTACCAGGGATCCCTTGTAAATATAACTTGTTACTGAGGACCCCCAAGACTAACTTAAGATTTAAATATTCAAGTATTCATTTAAATATCCATACATTCATTTATTAGGTTTCTGGAGACTAGGGCCCTTTCCTCACGGGGGGGGGGGACAGGGCCGCGCACGCAGGGGCAGAGCTTACCTGCAAGCGGGTTGCTCTGTCCCTGCGGAGAGTGTGGATCCGCCATTCTAAACGCCGCCGAATTTTGGCGGCGCTCGGCGGTGTTCGGTGGCGCTTGGCAGCGCCCAAAATGGCGGCCGGCGACTTCCGGCGGCGCTCTGCCAATCAGGACAGCGCGCCAGCTGGAAGCCTGCCCCCAGGCAGATCTGCAGGGACGCGCTACGGTGTCTCTGTAGTTCTTCACTGGGGGCTGCCACGGGGCAGCGTGGGTGAGTTTTGTAAAAACCACTTGTGAAGGTGGTTTTTATAAAATTCGCAGCGCCACCCCCGCGGCTGCGCTAGAGCAGTTTGAGGTCTACAGTCTCACTTTTTTTAACTGCGCTAGCACACGCCGCGGTGAAGAAGACCTCCAAGAGAGGTCCCCCTAGCTTGGGCAATATGCCCATGTGGAAAGGGCCTAGGCTTCAAATTCCAGCTCAGACACTGGGAGGTCATGGGCAAGTGACATTCTCTCAGCCTCAGAGGAAGGTAAAGGCAGATCTCCTCTGAACAAATCCCACCATAAACACCCTGTGATAAGTTCACCTTAGGGTTGTCATAAGTCAGAAATGACTCAATGGCAAACAACAATAAAGTTCTGCTGACAGGGCGAGGTCCTTTCTAGCCCTCATATCTCTCCCTTTTGGAAACTGACTGTGGGAGATACTAAGGTAAAGCTATCATAAGGGTTTTGGTTGACAAGATATGTTGCCTTGGCCTTTCTCTGAGGCTGAGAACATATGATTTGCCTGAGGCCCCCTAGTGCAGTGGTTCTCAACCTGTGGGTCCCCAGATGTTCGTGGACTTCAGCTCCCAGAAGCCCTGAGCATTTATTTTAAAGTACTGTCTAAATATGGACAGTATTGGCTAGCAGCTCTTGAAAAATAGATATGCGCCAAAGACACAATGTTTTTTTTTAAATGGCCTTGGTAGTGAAGACTTTCACAAATAATTACTTTAGTCTGCAGAAGAGAAAGTTCAGAGGGAACGTGATAGCCATGTTTAAATATTTGAGAAGATGACATATTGAAGAAAGAACAGGCTTGTTTTCCACTGCTCCATCGACTAGGTCAACAGCAATGGATTCAAACTACAGGAAAAGAGATTCCACCTGAACCTCAGGAAGAACTTCCTGATGGTCAGAACTGTCTGGCAGTGGAATATGCTGCCTTGGAGTGTGGTGGAGTCTCCTTTTTTTGGAGGTTTTTAAGCAGAGGCTGGATGGCCATCTGTTGGGAGTGCTGTGATGTGTGCTCCTGCATAGCAGGGGGCTGGACTGGATGGCCCCTGGGTCTCTCTTCCAACTCCATGATTCTATGATTCTAGTCCCCCAAAAGAGATAAGAAATCACAAAGTCTGAGGTCAAAAAATGTGCAAATGGTATTTTACATATACGTACATGCAAATTTAGAAATAATCATGATAATTTACACCGAAATCCATATCCTCAGAGTGGAGAAGCAATGACCAGGTAAGCTGTCCCCCTGTTCCGCTGGCTATCTATTTGCTAACTCTCAATGGGGGGTTTCCAAATGGGGAAGGGACCTAAAAGCCCACCACAAGAAAAGGCCATTCTGGAAAGCCCAGCTTTGATCCTCCCTCACCCATTCAGGACATTAACCAGGACTGCTCAAGGGTATATAATTTAAAACATTGTCTCAATATCAATTGGGAAGTGAAAGCTTTGAAGAGCTCTGGTTAATTTACGATCTGTTTTTGTTTTTTTTGTGTGGCAGAGGCATGGCCAAAAGTAGAAAACCCAAGAAAGAACCATTCAAGAAAGGGGAATGAGGAATGAAACATACTTAGGTGGTACCCCAAATTGCCAGCTTTTGTCTCTGTTTTTCCCTCATCTTCACTATGGGGGAAGATGGGGGAGAAACACAATGACTGACTTATGGTTCTGAAGGTGTTCTGCTCCCTCCCCGTTTTGAAGGCTGCTGAACAAAACATGCCAAACAAAACCCATACAATAGCTTCAGCACTCTGGATAGCCAGTGTGCTGCAGTGGTTTACTAACTGAACTATGACTTTGGAGACCAGGATTTGAATCCCTGCTCAGCCATGGAAACCCACTGGGTGACCTAAGGCAAGTCACACTCTCTCAGCCACAAAGGAAGGCAATGGCAAACCTCTTCTGAACAGATCTTACCAGAAAAAACCTATGATGGGTCCACCTTTGGGTTACCATAAGTTGGAAACAACTTGAAGTCACCAAAGCAAAAACCTCTGGATGGATTTTTTAAAGTTCAGACTAAAACCCAGAATGGACTCCCTGCCCCAGCCAACTCTGAATCTCGGAAGTGTCTTAAATAAAAAATGTAGTGTTCCTCTACAAGTATGTTCAGCTTTGGGATGGTTGGATTATTTACTGATTACAGTGAGAAGAACAAACAGTGATGAAATATAACTGGCTCAGCCACCCACACAGATTTATTGAGTTGCAAAATACCCAGCAACTGAGTTGCAAAATGCTTAGACTGTAGAAATCACCAGCTTTCTGTTGTCCTCAGCAGTGTTGGATGATACCTCATATTACTGCCAACCAGACAGGCCAGCGGTATAGGCTGCTATAGACATGGTTTATATGAAAAAAGAAGACTTGAGGCCCATTCACACTATGTGGCTATAGTGCTCTTGTCACCACTGCCGCAGTTCCACTGTATGGAATCCTGGGACTGGCAGTGTAAGAAGGAGTATTTAGAATTCTTGGCCACAGAGCTCTACTGCTTCCTCAAAATGCAAAGGTAAAGTGGAATAATAGTGCTATAACTGTATATTGTGAATGGGTCCCAGGTCTGAAACAACAAAGAAAGTAGGAAGTGTTCCACTGAAAGAAACACGCTAGAGAGGACCATGAACTCCCTTTCCTCGGTTTACTTTACAACTTTCTGTTGTTTTAAGCCATATTGTTTCTCCCAGCCCACTCACTTCCAGCACTGGAAGGACAAAGCTTGTAAACTGAAGGACTCACCATTAGCAGTTGTTCTATGTAGCCTATTAACTCAGTTCTGCTAGCCTCACAAGTTAGCAGAATTGTTACCCTGACTTCTGGGGGTCAGGTGGGAGACGCCTTGATTTGCTCCAAGTTATAAAGATTGGGGGAAATTAGTAGAGCATTGGCAATAGCAAAACGAGGGGCAGGGTAACCCAGCAGGACCTTCTACCCAACTTTATGGGGTTAGGCCAAGCCAAAAAGGCAGACGAAAGTATACAATAAATGAATTTTATTGAGTGAAAATGTTCTCATACATCGATGTGAACCTGTGCCAATAAGGAGGAAAAATGGCAGGTTTCTAAAAGAGACTGGAATGGTTGGTTAAAGAACTCTCAGCTGAGCTAAGTGTTAAAAGAAAGATGTAGAGGAAATGGAAGAATGGTGAAACCACCATAGAGGAATTCAAGAAGATAGCCAGGAGATGTAGGGAGAAGGTCAGAAAAGCTAAAGTGCAGAATGAATTCAGGCTTGCCAGAAACATCAAAAACAATAAAATGGGGTTTTTGAGATATGTCCACAGCAAAAGGAAAAACAAGGAAATGATAGGGACACTGAGTGGAGAAGATGACCAATTAATAACGGGGGGAATTGAGAAGGGAGAACTACTCAATACTTGTTTTGCCTCCGTTTTCTCCCAAAAGGATAGAAGTACACGACCTGGGTGTGGGGAGCAGGTCAGGAAGCGAGGGAAATGCAGCATAGAATAAGTAGAAAAGTAGTACAGGAATATCTGGCCAAACTAGATGAATTGAAGTTTCCAGGACCAGATGAATTACATTCAAGGATATTAAAAGAACTGGCAGAAGTCATTTCAGAACCACTTGCAATAATCTTTCAGAACTTTTAGAGAACAGGATAAGTCTCAGCAGATTGGAAGAGGGCAAATGTCATCCCCATCTTCAAGAAGGGAAAAAACAGATCTCAAATAATTATCACCCAATCAATCAGACATCAATACCAGGAAAGATCCTAGAGCAGATCATTAAGCAGTCAGTTTGTAATTACTTAGAAAGCAATGCCATAATCACTAAAAGCCAGCATGGATTTCTCAGCAATAAGTCATGCCAGACTAAACTTATCTCTTTTTATGATAGGGTTAGAAGCTTGATAGATGAAGGGAATGCTGTAGACGTAGCATATCTTGATCTCAGTAAGGCCTTTGACAAAGTTCCCCATGACATTCTTGCAAAGAAGCTAGTAAAATGCAAGCTGGACAGGGCTACTGTTAGGTGGATTTGTAATTGGTTGACCGACTGAACCCAAAGTGTGATCACCAATGGCTGCTTTTCATCCTGGAGAGAAGTGACTAGTGGGGTGCCACAGGGTTCTGTCCTGGACCCAGTGCTATTCAACATCTTCATCAATAACTTGGATGAAGGAGTGGAGGGCATGCTGATCAAATTTGCAGATAATACCGAAACGGGAGGGGTTGCTAATACCCCAGATGACAGGATCTAAATTCAAAATGACCTTGACAGATTGGAGAGCTGAGCCAAAGCTAACAAAATGAATTTCAACAGAGAGAAATGTAAAATCCTGCACTTTGGCAGAAAAAATGGAATGCACACATATAGGATGGGGGACTGCAGCTTGATAGCGGTACGTATTAAAGGGATCTAGGAGTCTTGGTAGATCAGAAGCTGAACATGAGTCAACATTGTGATGCGGCAGCTAAGAAAGCCAACGTGATTCTTGGTTGCATCAATAGGAGTATGGTGTCTAGATCAAGGGAGGTAATGGTACCACTTTATTCTGCATTGGTTAGGCCTCATGTGGAATACTGTGTCCAGTTCTGGGCACCCCAGTTCAAGAAGGATATATATCGACAAGCTGGAATGTGTCCAGAGGAGGGCGACCAAAATGGTGAAGGGTCTGGAAGCCATGCCCTATGTAGAATGGCTTAGGGAGCTGAGTATGTTTAGTCTGCAGAAGAGAAGGTTAAGAGGGGACATGATAGCCATGTTTAAATATTTGAAGGGATGTCATGTTGAGGAGGCAGCGGGCTTGTTCTCTGACACTCCGGAGACTAGGACAAGGAGCAATGGATTCAAGCTGCAGGAAAGGAGATTCCACTTGAACCTCAGGAAAAACTTCCTGATGGTCAGAGCTGTCCGGCAGTGGAATATGCTGCCGTGTGGTGGAGTCTCCTTCTTTGGAGGTTTTTAAGCAGAGGCTGGATGGCCGTCTGTTGGGAATGCTTTGATGGGTGTTCCTGCATAGCTGGAGGTTGAACTGGATGGCCCCTGGGGTCTCTTCCAACTCTATGATTCTATGATTCTATGAAACTGCCAACCCCAAGATTCCATGGAATCTTCACAGGCAGGCAATCATATGAGGTCTTCTCACCTCACACAGCCAATCATGCTGACACAGACAAATAAATGCGCAAACATTGACTTTTATATAGTAGATATTTTGACTGCATCTTGCTTGTTAAATGCCATAGAGTGCCTTTGATTTTTCATAAGGAGAAAAGCAGGATATAAATCAATAAACAAACAAATAAATAAATATATGAATAAATCATCCACAAAAGCGTCATGACCATTTCCATTCCTACAGGACTGATCTGAGGTGCAATGAAGAATATAGGGGTCCTACTTCTGATTGTCACCACAGATTGCCAGTGGGAGATGGATGGAAATGTTATTCTTCTAAGCCTTGATTGACAGCATTACAGACCCCCACTGCTAGAAATGGTGCAGTCTGTTGAAGTTGGCTTGAAGGGCTTAGGCCAGGAGACATTTCTTACCTTAAATATTTGTAACTAAGTAAGCAATGTAGGATTTGCACATAAAATTCCCACGTGTATTTTGGGGCAGAATAATATCTCAAAGCATTTCTGGATGGTTGCATACGGGGGAAAAGAGCATAGAAAAATAGAGCATAACAATCATTTTTCTCCTAGCAAGGAGAAAACTGTGAAATTTATTCATACATGTATGTGTGGAAAAAACAGTAGAAGTTTCCTATCCATATTAGTAAGACATACTGTCTGTCTTCACAGGCTTATCTAAACCTGGCAGCCTTCACATGTCACGCTCTAGCTTCAAAGTTGCTTCTGGATAAATATTTTGTGAAGGTTATCTATCCAAGTCCCATCCTAACAGTCATCCTCATGTTTTTGAAGACTTTCTATTTTATTCTAACCCCTTTTCACCATTTTTCTTGACTGTATTGCTTGGGAAGATTGAGAACTGTACATCCACCTACTGCATTGTCCTATAAGGCTTTCATTTCATACGAAAACCGATTTATCAGATCTACCTTTTTACCAATGAAATTGTGAGCTTCCTTTGTGGAACTCAAAACAATTGATGACCAGTGTTTAGGTCAATTCTCATGCATGATATAATATAATTTTTTATATATTTTTTTTAAAATGATGTGAACGTTGCAGATTTCTAACTGCTTTGCTAGTGATCATTTTTTGTTTGGATTTAGATTTCCCTGTAAAAAGCATGATGTATATTTATTTATTAACGATTAGCAGGAGAAAGGGAAGGTTGCATTTGGTGGAAGTAGTAGGACGACAAACCTTTGGAGTAATCTCTATAACAGTGGCTGCAGCTGCCTCACTGCCACTCTCATGAACATCCACGATAGCCTTGTGCACAGCTTGTAAGGAAATATAGATATTTTTTAAATATGCAGGAGGTGCAGGGACGTCCTAAGACTTGGCCCTTTATCCCCAGTGGTGGGGAAAAAAAATACTTCTATGTTTTGTGGAAATATCAGAAAGGAGATGGATCAACTTTCGCGGCCTGCAATACCAGCCCACAACCAATGGGGAAAAGAAGCCATGTTGACCCTAGATACATTTGACCAGATGGCCATGTAGTCCAACAAGGATGTGTATGTATTTATACATAAAATTTATATATAAAATTTACTTAAATTATTTACTGAATTATATATACTCCACCTGATCCTGCAGTCTGGGAACAGAGAGATAGAGAGCGATGCTGGGGTTCGTAATAGCTCAGCACATGGAGGCTGAGGGGAGGCTCACCCGACAGAGCGGCAGCAGTTTGGGATGCAAGGCACAAGAGTTCTGACAAGAAGCTCAAGCTTGGGGTTTTTATAGGGAAGATTGTACCTGGAGGCTAGCCTTCTCCTGAGGAGAACAATAGGAGTTGGAATGGAGACAAAGCCTTTGAAAGGTCAAAATCAGAATTGATGAGATTTAGCCAGCATTGCCAATTGTTATCACAGTATGCAGATGAGGAGTGCTTAGCGTTTGTATAGAGCAAGCAGTTCGGGGCTGAGAGCCCTTGCATTTGCTTAATGTCGGCTGTGTCTGGAGGGCACTACTGACTGTAGGACAAAAAGTTGTTTACTGGCCTAGACCTAGCTTGCATAATTAAGACCATGCGGTCATGCCTGCCTACATAGGCTCTCCGTGACCCTTTCAGACATGTGGAGTTCATCTTATGGAGTGCCACGTGGAAATATTAACCATAACCAATATGAAATTGTAGACCTTGGGCTCAGGCTAGACAATCGCAGTAACACACTGATGAAGACAATATCTGGCCTTTGTACTACTTGAAGGCTTGTTTAGATTTATGGTCATTAATCTTCCTCCAATTAGAGCCCTGCCCAATGGACCTTCTATGGACTATTAGTTAGATGTGGATTATTGATTGTTTGGCAAATCTACTGGCAGGCGTCTTATTTGCCTAGCAGGTAACAGATAATCCTTCACCTCCCCATTACATTTATCCATGAGCCTCTTTGTCTCTCTTACCTTCTCCAGGTCAGTTCAAAGTCTCAAGAAAACACTGAGAGCTATGAGCTCACCACTTCAAGACACACAGCATAGCATTATGTATTAAGAGTACTTCACTTAACTATAATGTCCAAATAAATTATCTGTAGTTTCCTGTTAGATCCAAACTAAGTACAAAATAACCCAGTAATTTTAATCCAGTTTGTACTGTGGTTTAGAATTTTGAATTCTTGTGATGCCAGCAGTTTATCATCCAGTTGAGATATGACAAGAAACTATTACAAATGAAAATGTTCCAGAATTATCTCGATATACCCAAAAGGAAGTCGAAAAAGGGTGCTCAGTGAGGAACAGGAGTGTGTTACCCTGCTTGCTTGGGGTTCCCTTGAGGGGGGATTCCCAACGGCTGTCAAAATTGTCTTATGTGGGGAAAATTAGCTCTGAGCACTGCTTTAGCAATGCAAAGAGGGCAGGGTAATCAAGGATCTTTTAACCCAATGTTTATGGGGTCAGGCTCAGTCAGAAATCACACACACTGTTGAATGTAAGTATTTTATTGGCATAGATGTTAAAATCCATACAGTCACACAGCTGCACTCCAACAAGCATACAGTCACTCAGCTGCACTCCAACAAGCATACAAGACTCTAGAAATTTAGAAAGGGGTGAAAATTAAGAGAGAGAGAGAAAGAAATATATGGGTATGTTTTGCTGAAAGTGAAAACTATTATTTAATTTGTTTTTCATTAAACAAAGATGTCAAATTCTGCTTCAAAACACTTTTTCAGTAGAAGTGCTTTGTTTCCCTTGCTTTTTAAACTTTTTGGTAAAAAAGTATTCGAAAGATTCGAGATTCGTGAGATTCGTGGATTTGCAGAACCTTCCAGGGATTTGGAAAATTCTGGATTCGTTCCATTTCTAATCAGAAATGTACAGTCTTGTGATTAGGCTGTTGGAATGGGATAGTGCAAGATGGCCATCATACCTCTCATGAGCTAACATTTGTCACCTACCTTTTCTTTTTTTTTCCAAAAAAAATCAGCCTTCTGATCTGATAGAACCATAGAGTTGGAAGAGATCACAAGCGTCAACTAATTCATCCCCCTGCCATGCAAGAATACAGGACTAAAGCACTGTTGAGAGACTGTCATGTAGCTCTTACAGTCAAGTAGGTCTCCTTTATTGTTTGGTGGAATCTTTTTACTTGGAATTTGAATCCACTGCTTTACGTTCTAGTTCTGGAGCGACAGAAAACAAGCTTGCTCCATCATCTACATATAACACCTATCGCTATATAAATATGGCTATCATGTCACATCTCAATCTTCTCTTCGCCAGGCTAAACATATCCAGCCCCCTAAGCCATTCCTCAGACGGGTTGGTCCCCATGGTTTACTTACATAACAAAAATATAAACCCTACTGGAAGTTTTTACTGGGAAGTTAGAGAAGGTCATTGAAAAAAAATATATAATCCGAGTAGAGAGGAAGTTGTGACACTCAGCTCTTGTGTCAATGAATATCTCAGTCATTAAAATTTTACTTTACTGCTTACTGATATTGCCAACCATGTTCTGATACCTAAATGATTTCCAGAGTCCATTCATTTAAGATCCTAGATTTTTATAAGTTGTCTTATGTTTATTACACTCATATGATATGTCACAATATAGACACATCTGTTTATCTGAATATTGACCTTCACACAATACAGTTGTCTTTTCTTTGTATCTTACAGTATTTGAAAGGCAATGAAAGGAATTTGTTTAAGCTCATATTTTATATCAATAACACTGGAATGAGAATTTTTGGAATGCTTTCAGTTTCATAAATGGCATTGGATAGTAGAAACAATTCAGCAGTTTACTTAACAATACAGTGCTGGGTGGACAAGTTCAATTGTTGTACCCAGAACATGCAGTTAAACCAGATTTATATAAAATCTTACCAAAACCAAAAAGGAGATGCAACAACTGAGAAACCAATTGCTATGATGTACATACGAAGTCTCCAACAGAGAGAAGACACAAGTTCCAACCTATGTACATCACGTTTGTTCCTTGTATCGTATTTCCGTGTTCTAGCTGTTATCATATCGGGAGAACATGTCAAGATGCTTTGGAACATAGCTCACAACATTTTGTATACATACAACTTAACTCAATGTCACCTGGAATTTACAGCCTTTTCAGTGGCTAAGCAAATCTATTTCTTCAACATGATTCTACCTCATTTAAGCTTTATAGTATCTTTTCTGACTTTTCCCCTTTACGTTCCTTAAAACTTTTCTGTGACTGTTGTTGTTTAATATTTGCTGCATGTTTGCCATTATTAGATAGTGCTAATTTGAGAGGAGTGGAAAATTATATGCACACTAAGTATGCCATGAAAGAGCACAGAAAAGGAAGGGCTGCACTTCAGAGATGGAACATATGCCTTGCCCACAGACAGGCCCAGTTTCAGTAAGTAAGTAGGGCTGGGAAAGATTCTCCTCT
The DNA here is from genome assembly GCA_948472985.1 of Iguana delicatissima. Taxonomy (NCBI): domain Eukaryota; kingdom Metazoa; phylum Chordata; class Lepidosauria; order Squamata; family Iguanidae; genus Iguana; species Iguana delicatissima. The sequence goes on from CAOKZL010002249.1 coordinate 316,755, forward strand.
GAGATCCTGAAGAACCTCTGCCATGCAGCACAGACAATCCTGAATTAGGAAGACAAATATTCTGACTCCAGACTCCAGACTAAATCCCATTTGCCCAAAGGAATGTGTTCTGGATCCAGCCCCTTAATTGCCACTATTTCTTCTCTTGTTATGGTGTAGTCCTCAGTATCACACAAGGGAAAAGTTGAGTATTAAGTATACAAACAACCCATGAGACCTAAGCAGCTTTGACACTACAAATATCTGTTACACTGCTGGGTGAGAGCTAAATAGCATCACATTTTTTTCTCTTAATCAGGAAACTACACTTGTACATTCCAAAATTTTCTTTGTCTACAACCTATGATGTCAAAAACTTGCCTACTTGCCTACAGTGACTTAACTACATGCTTCACAAATCCCCCCTCAACTCTCCACTCTCATGCTAACTGTATATTCTCTGCATGAAAATGTAAACAAGCCTTCTTCAAAGAATAAAATAGAGAGCCAGAGATTTAGCTGGGACCAAAAAGGAACTGTCCCTAGGAAGCAGGGAAAGATGAAATGTACTTGATTCATGGCACCATTACATGCAAAAACAAGAGCGGTAAATCCATTGCATCATGGTGTACTTTCTGTTCCTCTTGTGTCATCCTTGTTTGTTCTGTTTAATGGTTAACAGGGAGTATCATAATGGTTAATAAGGAATATTATTCAGAACTGGTATATAAATGAAAGTGCAGGCAATAGCATTTCCTGCTTCAGTGCTGTAAGAATTTTCTGAAATCCTGTAAGTATAATACCTCTCTTCTCTATCTTCTTCTTTATGAGCTATTCTGAGCTGGATACCCTGGTCAAGATCCTGGATTGAGAGGCATATTACAGAGTTCCAAGCAGGTGGAACTGTGATATGTCTCCCCCCTCCACCCCCATGCAAAAGCTACATGTTATCTGCTGCAGTCCCCACCAACACAGCCACTTACTAGCCAGTGGGGAGAGACGGATCAGCCAAAAAGCATCCAGCTATATCCCTATAGCTGGATGCAGTCACTGGCATTCTCCATGAGCTCCTAGGCATTCTGTAGAAGTCCTGGGTGGTGACATTATTTCTGTGCATCCAGCTATGTTCCTCCTAGGCCCTGCCACTGCTCTCCAGCAGCTAGTAAAAGGCCTCATGGGAGGTGCTACAGCAACCAAATTTTGCTGGTTGTGCCATTGGCACAGTTTTTCAGCCTCCACAATGACCAAACAATTGTGTTACATAGGTGTAAGTTTGACCGCATCTGTACAACTTGCTAATGGGAAGCAAGCTATTGTTTTATTCACAACAGGTCAAAATTTAGGATGTAGGATCACCAAGAGCATGTTTGCATGGGATTGTCTGCTCACGATAGTGGAATAGTCAATGAAGCTCACATGTTCTACAAGGATGGCTCAGGACAGAACAGGAGAGTCTGATACCAAACTTAAGTCATGTAGCCCAACCAAGGCAGATGGCAGATTAAAATTCTGCTGTGTCAGAAGGAGCGAATACTCATGCTAATACTAATACCAATACTAATTCCTAGGTAACAACTATCTTAATTATTTGTTCAGTTAAGCTAGTGGTTTTAGCACTGGACACTACGGTGCAATTCCATTCTCCCTGAAGTTACTGGAGAAGATCTCACTGACTGTAAGGATACACCCCAACCAGTGATGGTATCAGGGGAAAAAAAACAGATTAGGAGGGAAATAGGAGGGGCAAAGTCTATTTCTAGCTGGCTGTTTAGAAAACAATGTGGGGTTTGCAAAAAGGGGCTTCGAGGATGACTGTAGCCCATGAACTGTACTTTGCCCATCTCTGATCTACCCAGATGGTAATATATTAATGCATCTCTATGTCTGAAAAGTGCTCTTTCTTCAAACAATGGCATGAGTCCAGAAATAGAGGTGTTAGATGGGTGAGCTGCTATGGAGTTGCCCCCAGTCCTCTATGATTCAGAACCCCTTTCTCTAAGAATTGGAAAGAAGCAACATATCCTTCTCTATTCAAAGGCAGTGAACTGCCTCATTGTCCATCCAGTAAGTCACCTACGGTAGCTTTTACATATGCCCACTCAAAATACACTGAATTTTCAAATACATTGAAAAACAATACAGGAGACGTACTGTTTCTTTTTTCACTCTCCTCCAAAAATGGACATAGGATTGTAGTCAAAATTGACACAGGAGAGCTTTGATGGCATGTTTCTGCTAAGGGGCTAGTGAAACGATTCTGAATTTGTTGGCAGCCTTCTAATTACTGAACCACATGAAAGCTTCTGTTGAGTGATGTGAAGGCAACTCACTATTCCCAAGACTCTTCTTGAATTTGACCACTTTCACATTGTGAAGTTACACTGTGAGCATTTATCTGCTTCTTGCAGCAATCACAGATCCAACACAATACTGAGATGGAAATCTGATGGGGATATATACAGTTACTGTACCTTATAAAATTTGTAATAATTATAAATGCAATTTGTGCAAAATTTCCACCCACTGGAAGAACAGCCCACTTTCTTTGAAGTTCAGGTGGTTCCCCCCCCCCACAGGATGGCCTCAAGACACCACCCAGTAATTCCAGTGTTATCTACTCAATGCATCCATCAATGCAATGGTTATCACCATTTCCAATGAAGCACATTTTACTAAATGTGCAAAAATACAGTGCAAAACCAATACTCTGGGAAAACAGAGATAGTGATTTCACTGTCTTGCAGCAAAGGGGCTGGAAAACCCTTTTTTCAAACACCTTACAAAGATGAATCTGAGCAGGATTTGCATCTCTACTGATTTTTTAAATAACTAAAATTAAATTGATTTTTAATATGATACTTGGGCATAATTACCAATAGCAGGCATAGAACTAAAATAATTAAATTTAAGATTCAATTAAATTCCACTAAAAATAGATTCTGTTAAAAAACATGAATGGAGGTTGAAAAAAACATGATCGGAGGTTAAAAAACAATGAATGGAGGTTGAATGGAGGTCCATAGATGGAGTTCATTCTGAAGCAATCATGGTACGAGATAATGTTTCTTTTCAAAATTATCCCTCTGTAATCTATCCTTTTCCCCTGAAGTTTTAAAAGTCAGTTTTTCCATCAAGACCAGAATCCAAACTGTATCTGTCTTTGTATCTCTATCACTGCTATTTAAAGTTCTCAAAACACAAGATCTAGCAGGTCACCTCTCTCTACACGTGCCCGGTAAAGACTTAATAGTCAATGGGTTTCTTAAAAAGGTACTTCACAAGCAACAGAATGCTTTTGGATAACAGCATTACAAAGGAGCTGGGGTTTACCAGGCAAAAACTCTTAAGCTTTACAATGCCAAAAATCTACTAATTTGTGCCAACATCCCTCAGCTGATAGTAATCATTTCCCTTCTCCGACTGGCTATATACTGACTGAAAATCTCCGTGGGAAGACAGAATCAGTTGTGGACTAGTGGATCAACACAGAATTAAATCCAATTGATTCAATGCCTCTAATCTAGTTGGCACTAACATTTTAAAGCCATACCACTTATATAATTCTGTTATCTAGACCAGAAGCCACCACTCTTGAACAGCTCTCGTTATCCAAGAGATTTTCCCAAACTGTCGCACTCCTGCAATCAGAGGACACAGAAGTGGTCTACTGGCTAAAATTCAGTGACCTGGAAGTAACTGTCATGGGATCTCAGTTAATGATTAAACTCAATCAATTATCTATGAGAAGGCCTGCATTGATATCCCCCTTATGTTTTCTATTGAACTTTTTTTTTTAAACAGAAGTATTTCAAATAATAATGAAGACCATCACCTACTTCTTCTTCTTCTTCTTCTTCCTGATTGGCCTTCATGTCCATTGTCACCACCTCCCAGGACATCATCATGATCAGAAGGAAGATGGAATTCCAGCAGAGCATCCACATCCACCTTTGGAAGAAGAACAGGGAAGTAAGGCCCTGAAGTGCCATAAGATAGCCCCAAGTAATGCTGACTTTGCCTTCACGTTGTACAGGCAAATTGCTTCTGATGAGATTGGAAAAAATGTGTTTTTCTCTCCCTTGAGCATTTCCACAGCTTTTGCGATGGTCAGCCTTGGTTCTAAATCAGACACTCAAACTCAGATTCACAAAGGACTTGCTTTTAACCTCTCAGAGATCGAAGAGAAAGAGATACACGAAGGGTTCCACGATCTCATCCAAATGCTTAACCGGCCAAACAACAAGGCAGAAGTGAACATAGGGAATGCCTTATTTATACAGGAATCTGTAAAACTTCTTCCTAAGTTTTTGGTGGATGTCAAAACCTTGTATGATTCCGAAGGCTTCTCTTCCAACTTCCAGAACACGGCTGTTGCTGAAAAACAGATAAATGATTATGTAAAGAACAAAACCCATGGGAAAATAACCAATGCAGTTGACGGTCTGGATGCAGGCACTGTAATGGTTCTTCTTAACTACATCTTCTTTAAAGGTAAGCTGGAGTTTAGTGATGAAGAAGAAGAAAGACAGTAACAATGATAATTCAGTCAGCAGAAATATTTATTGATAATTTATACTTACATAATGAGAATCCTGTCCTTACAAAAGTTAACATTAGAAGTGTGAGCTGATAAGATGATTTGGCTTGGTTTGGATCCTAGTTTAGTTTGGATTGATTTGGAGTTTCCCCACAGCTGACCTGGATCCAAATCAGAATCTAGATCAGTGGTTCTCAACCTGTGGGTCCCCAGATGTTTGTGGACTTCAGCTCCCAGAAGCCCCAGCCACTATGGTCAATGCTCAGGGCTTCTGGGAGCTGAAGTCCAAAAACATCTGGGGACCCACAGGTTGAGAACCACTGATCTAGATTCAGAAATCCATATCTTCATGCCTCCACTGATTGACACTGGGAAGCAAATTTGTGTGTTTGTTATCCCTTGTTATTATTATCAGAACTAGAACTAGCCATTACTCAAAAGACTTGGTCTCCATGGTCGGTTACAGAGTAAAAACATGAATTCTACTTGAAGTTTTAACTGTTAAGTTAGAAAAGGACATTCAAAAACATTACAATCCTAGCAGGGAGGAAGCTGTGCTACTCAACATTTCTGTCAATCTTACAGTCATTAAAATTCTGCTTTACTTCTTACTGGTATTGCCAACCATCTTCTGATACCTAAATAATTTCCAGAGTCTGTTTACTTTAGATCCCAGCTTTTCTTTCTGATAAGTTGTCTAATGTTTAGGCACTCATATGTTTTTATGTCACAAATATAGATACATCTGTTTATCTGAATATTGGCTGTCCTACAGTGCAATTATCTTTTCTTTGTATCTTAAGCTTTCTGGAAAGAACCTTTCAGTACTGAATTAATTCGTGAAGAAGATTTTTTTGTAAATGTAAACACAACGGTGAAAGTCAACATGATGTTTCAAGACAATGTTTACAATTTTCTCCGTGATGATGATCTGTTTTGCACGGTGATGGAAATTCCATACAAAGGAGATGCCGTAGCATTGTTTATTCTTCCAGATGAAGGGAAAATGCAGCAAGTGGAGGAAGGTTTGGTAAAAGAACATCTGTCCAAATGGGCAAAAAGTTTCAAATACACGTGAGTCTTTTCTTTGTGCTTATTTTAAAATGCTGCTGCTGTGTTATTAATTCTTATTGTATGAAAGACAGTTGGAGAAATGCTGCCCTTCAGTTCCTGTTTAACCCCAAATCCCATCAGGCCCATCAAACATTGCCAGTTGTTGGAGATTCTGGAAGTTCTTGCCCAGAAGAGGCAAATAGTGGTGAACATCCTGTAGAATCCTCAGGAAAAGGAGGAGATCTCTCTCCAAGTACTCAATGGATACGATTTTATTATTTATTATTACCTTATTAATTTCCTATTACTTCATTTTTATTATTACTGCATTTCAGTCTACGTGTATATATCTACTCCATGTATATACATTTTTAATGGTCTTGTCTTTCTGCCAGATATCTGTAGATACTTTGCATTTTATAGCATCTATGATAAAACTGCTCTTGCAAGCGGCAAAGTGTGACAAAGTGTACCTCTGTTTCTTAGTGTGGTTAGTGCACTCAATCTTTTGGAGGCATATAAGCAATACACACAGGGGCCTTCCCCTTTGTTCTTCGCATCTGCTAAAATTAGCCCTTGAAGAAAGCTGAAGCAACATATCCATAGGTTGAAATGCATTGGGCTTGTTTTAAAACAAAAAAATTAAAAAATAATAACAATCATCTACTGAGGAAATGGAGATGAATATTATCTTTTTTAATTCTCTGAGGAACCTCTAGTCCAACAGATTAAGTGGAGAGATGGACAAAGGCTCCTAGCCAGTTGCGTATCTAATGTAAACAGCACCTAGGCAAGCATGGATGTTGTACCTCTGTTTTCTTACTCCTACCTCCACTACTAATCCTACATGCATGGCTTTTTTGCACGCATCTGGCATTGGCATTGGTTTCCTCCTTGCCCCACGCTAGGTACGCCTCTACTCCCAGCTCTTCCCTGCTACACAGATATTTGCTTTACAACAAAAGTGGATATATTCTAATAGACAATTAATTATTTGTATCAGATAATATGTCAGTGCTTTCTATAGTGAGAATGATTTAATTTCTCTGCCTTTTTCTAATAATTTGTTAAACACACTCATGATCTAATTACTGCAAATATAGTTTGAGGCTTAATGAAATGAATTTATTTAAGCTCATATTTTACACCAATAACATTGGAATGGAAAATGTTTGAATGCTTTCAGATTCATTAATGGTATTGGATAGTAGATACAATTCAGCAGATAACTTAACACAATGCTGTGTGGACAAGTTTAACTCCATCCGGAACAAGCAGTTAAACCAGATGTATATAGAATTCTTACCGAAAGAAAGAAAAGGAAAGAAAAAATGCAGGTGGGACAACTGAGAAGCAAATGGCTGTGAGGTACATACAAAGTCTCCAATATGGAGATGACACTATTTCCAAGCTATATACATCACATTTGTTCCTTGTATCATATTTCAGTATTCTAGTTGCTATCATATCAGCAGAACATGTCAAGATGGTTTGGAACATAGCTCAGAATATTTTGTGTATGTTTAGCTTAACTCAAAATCACCTGCCACTTACAGCCTTTTCTGTGCCCAAGCGAACCGATTTCTTCAACATGGTTCTACCTCACTTACACTTTATGGTGTCTCTTCTGACTTTTCACCTTTACATTCCTTAAAACATTTCTATGGCTGTTGGTTTTGAATATCTAATAATATTTGCCATTATTAGATACTGGCTGTGCAAAGACACGTAAGTGTCTAAGGAAGAATAATCCCAGCACTATCAATGGGAGAACTAATTTTTAGGATGTTGATTCTTGGTGTTAACACCACTGGAATATAGAAGATTTGGAAAAGTATATGCACCTACACATATGCAGTGAAAGAGTGCCGAAAAGGAAAGGCTGCAGTTCAGAGGTGGAACACGTGCCTCGGCCACAGGTCAACACAGTTTCAATCTTTAATTAGGGCTTGGAAAGATTCCTCCTGACATCCTAGAGAACCCCTGCCATGCAGCACAGATAGCACTGAATTAGGAGGACAAATATTCTGACTCCAGCCTAAATCCCAATTGCTACCCCCAAGTGAAGCATACCTACTGGATCAAAGTGATGTCTCAGGTCTGTTGACTTACCATTCAACACTTCAGTGTATGGATCTACCCTAGTTGGGACTAGCAATTGGATTTTAGCCTAATTTTTTAAAGCAGCTTCCTGTGTTCTTGGGAACTTTGCTCTCTACATCCTGTGTTGCTCGTAAGCCAGGAGAATTCCCAAAGGAATGTATTGTGGATCAAAGCCCTTGTTCTCCACAATTACTCTTCTTATGATGGTGTAGTCTCCAGTGTCACATGCAGGAGAAGTTGACCACTAGATGATACCAAGAACCCATGAGAACTGTCTTATTTCAGTCTCAATAGCATATCTGATAAAACAAAACAAACTGAATAGCTCCCAGCTCATTACCTACTTCCAGGCAGTAAGCACAGAGTCATTAATAAAGTCCAACAGGATTCCAGGGCAAGGGAGTGTCCGAGTTCAGTCAGAGTGTTCAACAAGGTATCCAGCTGAGTAGAAGTTCAGATAAGATCTGACAACTCCCGGAGGGGAAGGACGTCAGTTATATAGGTCTGAAGCCTAATGCAGTTGTGGCTTGATTAATTGTTGCCGCTTATAAATCCTGAGAGAGTGACATCAGCTCTCTCTTTGCTGTCTGCGTTCTGCAAAGGTGGGTACAGGTAAGTGCTTTTTTATGTCTGAAGAGGCAGATCTCTCTGCTGGAACTGGCACCCCCCTGCTCCGGTTCTCTTTGTGGCACTGCAACATCCTTCTGTACAGCAGGTCCTGGCATACCCCCTGTTTCAGCCTCTGACAAACCCTCTGTTTAAGACTCTGAGTCAGAGTCAATGTTCTGGAAGTAGGGCATTACAAGACTTATGCAACCTTGAAACTTCAAATATCTTCCACACTGCTAGGCGAGATCTAAATAACATCACATCTTTTTCTCTTAACCAGGACAGTACACCTACACGTTCCAAAGTTTTCTCTGTCTACATCCTATAATCTCAAAGACTTTCTCCAGAGACTTGGTGTGAGAAATCTCTTCAGTCACAATGCTGATTTGTCTGGAATTATTGCAGAAGGCACACTGAGAGTTTCAGAAGTAAGTTCAGAGGTGGGGTTTCTGCCCCATATTGGCATGTCATCTCCTGAAACACCATACAGCTATGAAAGTGAGTTATCCCTTGAGAGACAAGCATACATAATTCAAGCAGTCAGGGTCCAATCTCCTTTCAAAGTGTGTGTGTGTGTGTGTGTATATGTACGTATGTATGTATGTATGTATATATATGTATCTTATTTAACATCTCTAATTTCACCTTCCCTTACCAGAGTGTCCTCTTTTCTCTGCCCTGTTGGCTCAGAGTCAGAATATGGAAGTTAATCAAATTCTGGCCAAGATCCTATACATTATAGGTACAGTGTGAATCTATACTTGCAGACTTAGACAGTTGTTGCTGTACACCACTCTTTCTCTGCATACCAAAGCTGCGCAACCAGATGCATGTCTCTTAACATTTTGGCCTCTTGTTCTGTTGTACAGGAAGAATGAGCAATGCAGTCCCACTGAATCAGTTAATACATCAAAGGAACTGATAAACAAGCACATAGCATCCAAAAGAGTATACCTGCATGTTCAACAGTTGCGTTATAAGCTTCTACATTTCACAGATGGAAACCAGGACATATGTGGTCAAACAGCAACAAAATATAGTCAATATGGCAAAGATTATTAATAGTGAAGAAGAGACAAGCTTAAAGAGGCTGAAGCAGTTTGTTTCTGCCTGAGCCTACAGGGAAAGGCAAGACTGCCTTCCTCTCTCTTTCCCCCACAATTGTGTTCAGTGCATTAGCACTTTGCACTCAGCTTGCAGTGGCTGAAAGATAGCTGAGAATAAAGAGGAAAGTAGGAGGAGAAGAAAGAAACTGGGACATTTTAAGAGTAACTGTGGTAATGGCAATAAATCAATCAGTAGATTAATGTGTCCCTAGAGTAGCAGTAGATTAATGTGTTCCTACCATAAAGGGACAGTGGTAGGGTATATTACACTCGCAGAACTCTGTTTACACACCTATGAATTGAATACAGACATGCTGCAATGGGAGCAAAGTCTAACCACATGGGTTAAGGACTGTAGACATACCTATAATGCCGGCAAGATTCTGGACTCTGTTGCTATTTTCCTAGTATTTTTGCCACCATCATGGCTGATGGCCCAACTCAGTTGGATGTTGGTCCCAGCAGACCTTACCCATTTTCATTTAAAAGGGGAGGAGAAGCACAAGCCCTCTCTTTTCCAAAATGTAGTAATTGCTCTTTCTCTTCAGGCTATTCATAAGGCTGTGGTGGATGTGCATGAGTCTGGTACTGAAGCTGCTGCAGTCACTGTGATGGTCGCGGTTGGCTCATCTCTTGATGCTCCTCCTCCACCCGTCTTCAAACTTGACAGACCTTTCCTATTTCTCATTTGTGACAAGATAACAAAAAGCATCCTCTTCTTGGGGAAAGTCCTGAATCCAACTCAAAAATGAATATAAGGAGAATAGTGAAACTTTCTGCATGACATTCCACCAAAATGTCTATTTTCCACTATCTAACTAACAACAGGATTTAGGCCAATGAGTGAAGTTCTCAGCTGCGGGAATTGCATGGTCCTCCAGATGTTGTTGAACCGCATCTCCTAGCCTTCCTTGATATTAGCTATGGTGGCAAGGGATGCTGGAAGTTGCAGTGCAACATGTGGAAGAATGCAGATTCCCATCCTGATTAAAACCATGGCATATTTATCTTCCATAATGGGACCTTGCTGCTTCTTTGACATATTGCTAAACGCTATACAATGGTCAGTTTTTTAGATAGGAATTTGTGAAGAATGGAGAGGAGAAATGTACATGTTTCCTATGCTTTGGGGGGCCTTTTGTTAATCAGTGCTAAATTAGATGGATATGTCTTTATTAAAGACAAAGTGGCTTATTTGGCTATAAAGCAGGTAAGGATACTAAATGTGTTGCATTAAGATGAGCCCCCAAGAGAAGCAAAACCCACCCACCCCCTGCCTAGGGAGGTAAATCTTCACTTATTTTGTTTTCAAATATTAGAATGAACAATTTCCAAAAATTTCTTCCCACCTCAGAGTGAAGCCACCAAGAAATGTTTCCACATTTGTAATGGTTTTTCACACACTGAGACTTTAGATGGTCAACTCTCTCAGTTTCAGCATCTTTCAGTTTCTATTTTTTTTAATCCTAAGTTTAATTTATCATGGAATCTAAATGTTCGCAGTCTTAATTGTGATTCTTCGGGGAGACTGAGAATTTTTTTCCATTCTAAAAATCACCCTGAATTCTGTTCTGTACACATATTTGTGCTTTGCCTGATGTATGCAATTTTGCATGCAATTTTCCTAAACGAGTGCAATTTTTGACCATTATTTCCAGCAATATACACCACATTACTGAGTGCACTTTCCCTAATACAGTTTCTTAAAAATTGGAAGAAATCAACTACAGCACTCAGAGAATTGCAAATGATAACTGAATTGCAATGCATGAAGTTCTTTGAAAATTCTAGTACAGGAATATCATAAAACTCCTACAAATTATTATTTTTATTTTTGGTAGAATAGGATGAATTGTGTAAACGTAGTAAAAGCCACTTTCTGAACTGACAGATCCTGATCAGCATCAGGCAAATAACTCTTATGGATCTCAATAAATTTATGACAAATATGTACAATGATTAAAAAGATATCAATAAATAAAAGCTATAAATAAGTATCTGTATCTGTGTAGTGTTGTGTGTTATAGTGCCTTACACACTCATTTTGTCTCATACTGTCTCTCACCGAGACAGAAGGGAGATGAATGGTGCTCTCCATGTCAGTGAAGTCATAAAACTGTTCCAGGCTTTAATACGAACTTCAAGGTGCTAAACCTATTTTAAGTTAGCGTTCAGCACCCTGGATGGGTCTCTATATCTACCATATAAAATTCAGTATTTGTCTGTGAGTTTGTGAGTTTGTCTGTCTACGTCAGGCAGGTGAAGACCTCAAACGATTGGCTGAGTGAGATGAGAAGACTTCATATGATTGACTGGCTGTGAAGATTCTAGGAATTCTGGGACTGGCATTTTAGGGAGGGGCCTTTAGAATTCTCTTTTGAGAGCTCTTGGGCCTCAGGCTGCTTGCTATGGAGATGAAGCCTACTATCAATAAGGATGCCAGAAAACATTTCGGAGGCCTATGTGAGAAAAAGTAAAGTGACATAGTTACAACATAGTCACAAGGTCTTCTTGCCTCACACAGTACATTGTTTGCCTAGCAGACAACAATGAAGCTTCACCTGGGGGTGTTGGATTCCATTACCACATCCTCAACACGTTTACCCAAGAACCTCTTTGTCTCTCTTACCTTCTCCAGGTTAGTTCAAACCGTCAAGAAAATATTGAGAGCTAGAAGCTTGCCACTTTTAGGCACACAGCATAATGTTTGTCTTGCAAGTAACATTATCTTAATAGCCATACACTCTGTAAATACACAGGATATCCTAGTTCTATCTTGCTGAACTTCTATAATCATAGCTCCGGTTTTTAAAAATAATTTTGGTTGATTTACCTGAAAAGCTCAGGTATTCACTAAGAGCACTTCACTTAACTATAATGCTCAAATAAACTTCCAGTAGTTTCCTGTTAGGTCCAAACTTGTGTTGCCACACCAATACAACCCCACTCCGTGCCATGTGCTATTTTTCTAATTCAATATATTCCATGGTTGAAATACACGTTTGAAAGTGCACTGTCTGTACTCATTTGCCAGGTTAAGATGACCTCAGACATGATCAGGTCTTGAGTTCGGGGAAGATTATGCCGGAAAACCTGATGCTAATGAGCTTGGAGTAATGTTTCTAAAAACTGTAATTTGTGATGATTCCCAAAAACAAAAGCAGGTGAAACTGCTAAGATGAAGCAATCCTACTGTGAGCATATGTGACAGAGACCTTTCCTATTCACTTTACCTGACCAAATCATTAAGAGATTGTCAGGACTCCCATCAATGTTTTGTCACCTAAAGTTAAGGTAATCAGCCCATTCTGGACTCCTTAGCCAGCTTCCTGGGAAAGCCATTACCACATTGTCCATGCACCGTCCTTCAGGGCAGAAAATAGGGTGTGAAAATCCTAGCTCCAAGCACAGTAACTTGTAGTACTTTAGATGTAGTGTGTGGCACCCAGATCTTTTTTGCTCTATGCCACCCTGAGACTCACTATCTGAGCCACTCTGCTTTGACTTTCTGCTTCAGGATTGGTAACTATCACCCTTTTGTTCCAATTTCTTTCTATCAAACCATTCTTGCCTCATTTTCCAACAGCCTTGTATGGTTCTTGAGAGTGCCTGATTTCTTCTGTGTTTGCTAATTCCTAATAAAAGACTCTTTTAACTTTCAACTGGAGTCATCTCTGCAATTAGTGCTGGTATACACAGGTGAAAGATCTTGCCAGTATGCTCCTCTCATAGGCCTCCTTTGAGCTTTAGTTCTTGAAATTCTAAGGAGACACTGGCATTGCAAGTTGACCTCAAAGTCCCCACCTTTCAGGGTAAAACTAGGTACAAAATAACCCAGAAATTTAAACTAGTTTGTACTGTGGTTTAACATTTTGAGTTGTTCTAATGCTGGCCTTTTCCCCCTAGCTGAGATAGAGCAGGAAAATATAATGAATTAAAGAGTTCCTGGCTTATTGCAGTGTACCAAGAGGGAAGGAGGAAAGAAGTGCTCATTGCCCTATGAGGAGTACAAATATGTACTTTGCATTCTGGCTGCTGGAGGACATTTGAATATATGTGACACTGCCTATCATAGACATTGCCCCCACCCCCAGGAAGATGGGCTTTAGAATTCTTCTCAGGTGTTTTACAGAAGTGCATTCACACCAATGGCTACTGACTTCCATGTCAGTGGGGTAGTGAATCAACTCTAAATTTTAGTCAGAACTTGAGGGACTTATCCAGGTTGCTGAACTCTAACTTAAAATAGGTTCAGAACCTTGTTTTAAAAGATGATCTAGCAAATTAAGCTACACTGTCCAATGTCTGAATTTATCTTTAGATGTATATACTTCTCTCCCCCCCCCCCCCGTGTGTATTTAGTCAGACAGATAGATAATATAGAGGCTTTGCAATCACTGGCCTAGCTGCTATTGTTAGCTCTGACTAAAACAGAGGCACTTTCCACAACTCACCTTTTTGCAGAGCTGGGGTGTGGGGATCACGTGAGCAGCCTTCGGCGAGAGGCTCATGCGTCCCAGTTCCTTCAGCTCTGCAGCTGTTGCCTGCTCACGCAAGAGCCCTCCTCTTCCTTCCACAGTGCAGCCTGGGATTTTCCAGGAAGTGCAAGCGCCATGGCTCCGCAGCTCCGCACGCATGGTAAATGCGCTCGGGGCCCCGGAGCGATGCGCGATCGCACAACATTTTCGGCCAGGCCCTGGAGTATTGCGTGATTGTGAGTGCATCATGTGGACCACTCCTCGCAGTCGCACAATGCTCCAGGGGCCCTTTCGCATGGCAAATGCCATGTAAAAACTAAAAGAGCCATTGAATCAAATGCATTTACCTACTTGCAAATGCAATGCCCACAGCTGTTTCAAATCATGACATAGTAAATTAAGCTACAAAGTCCAATGTCTGATTTTTTTTATTACTAATAAATAGAGGCTTTGTGATCATTGATCAAGATCCTGTTGTTAGTCTTGAATAAAATACAGCGATGGAATCAATTGCGTTTACCTACACATTGACAAATTATCCAACCATTAATTGTTTGGGTCTATTCTAATTGGGACTAATTAATACGATCCAAGCCATTATCTTGCTCGTCTACATAGCAACAGGTTATGGCACTACTGGGCTAAGCTTTTGTCAGCCAAAACAAAATCTAGTGGAAAATATATATTTTGGAGGAATATCATTTGGAAAGATGGACTATTCTTTTTATATTCCTTTTTCAGTTGGGTTCAGTACTTTCCCAAAGAAGAGGATGCTGTTTGTTTTCTTATCACAAACGAGAAACAGGAAAGATCTGTTGAGTTTGAAGACCGGTGGTGGAGGAATCACAACAGACATGATCAAAACTCCACCACAGTGACTGCTGTTGCCTCGGTATCTCATGAACATCCACCACAGTCTTATGAATAGCCTTAAGAGATAGAACAATAAAATTAATGTTTTCATACGACGTGGAGAAAAGCCTGCTTGTGTTTTTAAGTCATTGAACATGCAGTTATACTCTCTTGGATGCTGTGTAACTGTTTATCAGTGTCTTCAGCATATTACTTGATTCACTCACGCTCGTTCTTCATTGCACAACAGGACAACAGACCAGCATATTAACAGACATGGATCTGGTTGTGCAGCTTTGGTACACGGGAGAAGGGTGTTGTACAGCAACCACGTTCTAAGTCTGCAGGCGCTAATTCACACTGCATATACACTGGATATCCTGGCCAGAATTTAATTTCCTTAATTAGAAGGTAGATTCTGAGCCTACAGGGCAGGGAGAGAAGGACACTCTGGCTCCTGAAGATGAAATTCAAGAAGTTAAATAAGAAAGAAAGAAAACACATGCTTTGCAAGGGGGTTGGACAATGACTGCTTGATTTAAGCATGCTTGTCTCTCAAGGGGTAACTCATGCCATTTCCACATTAGACGGTTATAGTGCTATTATTGTACTTTCAACATCCTATGGAATTCTGGGGTTTGTAGTTCCCCAAAGCCCAGGATTCCATAGAATCTTGAGAGTGCAATAACAACACTATAACAGTCTAGTGCGGGCATGGCCTCACTTTCATAGCTGTATGGTGTTTCAGGAGATGACATGATAGAAACCCCACTTCAGCACTTACTTTTGAAACTGTCAGTTTGCCTTCTTCTACGATTCCAGACAGATCAGCATTGTGACTAAAGACATTTGTCACACCAAGTCTCTGGAGCAAGTTTTTGACATCATATGTTGTAGACAGAGAAAATTTTGGAATGTACAAGTGTAGTTTCCTGATTAAGAGAAAAAGATGTGATGCTATTTAGCTCTCAGTGTAAAATATATTTGTAGTGTCAAAGCTGTTTAGGTGTAATGGGTTGTTTGTATACTTAATACTCAACTTTTCCCATGTGTGACACTGAGGACTACACCATAAGAAGAGAAGAAATAGTGGCAATTAAGGGGTTGGATCCAGAACACATTCCTTTGGGAATTCTCTTGGCTTAGGAGCAACAAATGATGCGGAGAACAAAGTTCCCAAGAACTCAAGAAGCTACCTTAAAAATTTAGGCTTAAATCCAACTGCTAGTTCCAACTAGGGTAGATCCATTGACTCAAGTGTTGAACAGTAAATCAATACATAGAGACATCACTTTGATCCTTTAGTTTGGAGTAGCAATTGGGATTTAGTCTGGAGTCAGAATATTTGTCTTCCTAATTCAGGATTGTCTGTGCTGCATGGCAGAGGTTCTTCAGGATCTCAGAGGAGAATCTTTCCCAGCCCTACTTACTTACTGAAACTGGGCCTGTCTGTGGGCAAGGCATATGTTCCATCTCTGAAGTGCAGCCCTTCCTCTTCTGTGCTCTTTCATGGCATACTTAGTGTGCATATAATTTTCCACTCCTCTCAAATTAGCACTATCTAATAATGGCAAACATGCAGCAAATATTAAACAACAACAGTCACAGAAAAGTTTTAAGGAACGTAAAGGGGAAAAGTCAGAAAAGATACTATAAAGCTTAAATGAGGTAGAATCATGTTGAAGAAATAGATTTGCTTAGCCACTGAAAAGGCTGTAAATTCCAGGTGACATTGAGTTAAGTTGTATGTATACAAAATGTTGTGAGCTATGTTCCAAAGCATCTTGACATGTTCTCCCGATATGATAACAGCTAGAACACGGAAATACGATACAAGGAACAAACGTGATGTACATAGGTTGGAACTTGTGTCTTCTCTCTGTTGGAGACTTCGTATGTACATCATAGCAATTGGTTTCTCAGTTGTTGCATCTGCTTTTGGGTTTTGATAAGATTCTATATAAATCTGGTTTAACTGCATGTTCTGTGTACAACAATTGAACTTGTCCACCTAACACTGTATTGTTAAGTAAACTGCTGAATTGTTTCTACTATCCAATGCCATTTACGAAACTGAACACATTCTAAAAATTCTCATTCCAGTGTTATTGATATAAAATGTGAGCTTAAACAAATTCCTTTCATTGCCTTTCAAACTATATTTGCAGTAGTTAGACCATGAGTGTGTTTAACAAATGATTAGAAAAAGGCAAAGTAATTATTTCATTCTCACTATAGAAAGCACTGAGCTGTTTATCTGATACAGATCATTAATTGTCTAGTGTATATCAAATTTTGTTCTAAAGGAAATATTTGTGTAATATGGACAAGCTGGGAGCAGAGGAATATTTAGTGTGGTGTAAGTAGGGTACATGCCCTGAGTTCCACTGTCAAGTGGGTGCAAAAGAGCCATGCATAAGGGATTTGTGTGTGTGTGTGTCGGGGGGGGGGGAGTAGGAATAAGAAGGTAGTGGCACAACTTCCATGCTTCCCTAGGTGCTATTTACAGTAGATATGCCACTGGCTGGGAGCCTCTATCCCCTTGCCTCCTTGCTCTCCTGGGCTAGAGCTTCTCAGGGAATAAAAGGGGAAGATTTGTCTCCACGTGCTCAGTAGATGGATTTTGTTATTTTTTATTTTTTTTTTAAACAAACCCGACACTTTTCAGCCTCTGTGTATATTTCTTTGGCCTTCTTCAAGGGATAGTTTTAGCAGATACTAAGAACAAAGGAGAGTGCCCTTGTGTCTATTGTAGATATGCCTCCAAAATGAATAAGTGTACTAATCACACTAACAAACAATGGTACACTCTGGCACACTTTGCCACTTGCAAGAGCAGTTTTGTCATATATGCTATAGAGTGCAAGTATCATAAGATGCATCTAGGAAAGACAACAAGACAACAATTTAAAAAGTTATATACATACCCAGGAAATATATACATAGGCTGAAATACAGTAATAATAAAGTAACAATAAAATAATAAAATAATAAAAAATAATAAAAAATCCCATCCATTGAGTACTTGGACATATATTTTTTCCTTTTCCAGAGGATTCTACTGGGTCCACTCCAGTATTTGCCTCTTTTGTGATACAGTTTCCACCATGTCCAACAACTGGTCGTGTTGGATGAACCTGATGGGATTTGGAGTTCAACAATCACTGAAGGGCAGCTTTTTCACAACCGTCTTTCCAACTATAAGAATTAAAAATGTAGCAGCAGCATTTTAAAACAACACAGAGAAAAGGCTTACATATATTTAAACATTTTTGCCCATTTCGACAGACGTTCTTTTACCAAACCATCCTCCACTTGCTGCACTTTCCCTTTATCTGGGAGAGTGAACACTGCTGCAGCATCTCCTTTGTATGGAATTTCTACCACCATGCAAAACAGATCACCATCGCGGAGAAAGTTGTAATAGCCTTCTCGAAACATCATGTTGACTTCCACTGTTGTGTTTGCATTTACAAAAAATCTTCCTCATGAATTGATCGAGTACTGAACGGTCTTTCCCAGAAAGCTTAAGATACAAAGAAAAGACAACTGCATTGTATGAAGGTCAATATTCAGATAAACAGATGTGTCTATATTTGTGACATATCATATGACTGCAATAAGCATAAGACAACTTATAAAAATCTAGGATCTTAAGTGAATGGACTCTGGAAATCATTTAGGTATCAGAACATGGTTGGCAATACCAGTAAGCAGTAAAGTAGAATTTTAATGACTGAGATATTCATTGACACAAGAGCTGAGTGTCACAACTTCCCCTCTACTCAGATCATATATTTTTCTCAATGACCTTCTCTAACTTCCCAGTAAAAACTTCCAGTAGGGTTTATATTTTTGTTATGTAACTAACCATGGGGACCAACCCCTCTGAGGAATGGCTTAGGGGGCTGGGTATGTTTAGCCTGGTGAAGAGAAGATTGAGATGTGACATGATAGCCATATTTATATAGCGATAGGTGTTATATGTAGATGATGGAGCAAGCTTGTTTTCTGCTGCTCCAGAACTAGAATGTAAAGCAGTGGATTCAAATTCCAAGTAAAAAGATTCCACCAAACAATAAAGGAGAACTACTTGACTGTAAGAGCTACATGACAGTCTCTCAACAGTGCTTTAGTCCTGTATTCTTGCATGGCAGGGGGATGAATTAGTTGACACTTGTGGTCTCTTCCAACTCCGTGGTTCTATCAGACCAGAAAGCTGATTTTTTCTTGAAAAAAAAAAGAAAAGGTAGGTGATATACCTCATGAGAGGTATGATGACCATCTTGCACTATCCCATTTGTTGCCCTGATTTCTGGGGGTCCTGTGAGGGACACCAAGGTGTGCTCCAAATCACAAAGTTGGGAATTAGCAAAAAGCACAACTGAGCACTACGAGAGGCAGTGCAACGTAGCGAGATCTTTTACCCTGCGTCTACGGGGTCAGGCCAAGTCAAGGAGCAAACAGAAGTAAATAATAATTGTTGTTTTATTGATAGACAGTCAAACACGTGTACGCAACACACTCACACAGAGAACTATAGATATAAAGGTTGGAGTGGGATAGAGGGATTTTAAAAAGAGGTTTGATATGGGAAATACCGCCCTGTCCTGAAGCCCAGAATATCTGGAGGAAAAAGTCTGTTGAAGTAGAGTTCTCAGCATGGGGGCACTGAGGGGAAGGCTCATCGACCGAAGCGGCAGCAAGGTGGGATGTTGGTCAAGAGTGATCCAAGGAAGTGCTCAAAGTCAGGGGTCTTATAGGGGAAAATGTGGTTGCAGGCTAGTCCATTCTCGGGGATAACAATGAGTTTCGGGCTGGAGACACAGCCTCCGAAAGGTCAGTATTTTACATGATTGAGTTAAGATTGAATTGTCAATAGAGTAGCCAGTATGCAAACGCAGAGTGCTCGACAGTTGAGTAGTTGGCTCGTCAAGCTGCCTGCTCAGGGCAAGAAGTTCTTTGTAAGTAATGTGCATACATAATGTGGTACTTGCCTTGAGGTCTCCTGAAGCAGCAGTCTGTCTATTTCTGGCCTGCCTGTATTAGTTTGGAATATTTCAGCGATTTGCGTCCGTGCCTGTATGCGTGCTTGTCTGGCAGCCTCGCAAGCATGTGGGAAGGAATAGGTAAAGAAAGCCAAATTATTGATATCAAAGGATATCTAATATCCCACAAGCCCGGGCTGGAAAACTGCGGTAACACATTCCAACAGCCTAATCACAAGACTGTAAATTTCTTATTATTGATTCATTTCCTTTTCTCAGTCATAGTTTTGGTACTGTTGCCCTTACTAACTCACTTATTTGTTAGGGGTCTTCTTCAGATTGGAAGAAATCCTACCTTCTGAAGTGAAATGGGATGATTTGAATAGATTGAAGAGTCATCCAAATTAAAGATATAAAGAAATATAATTTCTTCCTAGGTATGTATTATACTTACAAATTTAATTCAGTTATGATAATAAGAACAAGAAAGGAAACACACACACACATTTGGCTCCTAATGTCAATCAATGGAGGCATGAAGATATGGATTCTGAACCTAGATTCTGCTTTGGACCCAAGTCAGCTCAGGCAAATTCCAAATGAATCCTAACTAAATCAGGACCCAAATCAAACCAAATTTTATAGTCAGCTCACACTCCTAATGTTTATCTTTTGTAAGGACAAGATTCTCATTAAGGAAACCTAAATTATCCACAAATTTTTCTGCTGCTGAATGAACATTGTCATTGTTTTATATACTTCTTAGTTGTTCACTTCCAGCTTACCTTAAAGAAGATGTAGTTAAGAAGAACCATTACAGTGCCTGCATCCAGACCCTCAATTGCATGGGTTATTTTCCCATGGGTTTTGTTCTCTACATAGTCATTTATCTGTTTTTCAGCAACAGCCGTGTTCTGGAAATTGGAAGAGAAGCCTTCAGAGTCATAGAAGATTTTGACATCCTCCAAAAACTTAGGTAGAGGTTTAAAAGATTCTTCTATAAATAAGGCATTCCCTATGTTCACTTCTGCTTTGTTGTTTGGTCGGTTAAGCGTTTGGATGAGATTGTGGAACCCTTCGTGTATCTCCTTCTCTTCAATCTCTGAGAGGTTAAAAGCAAGTCTTTTGTGAATCTGAGTTTGAGTGTCTGATTTAGAACCAAGGCTGAGCATTGCAAAAACTGTGGAAATGCTCAAGGGAGAGAAAAACACATTTTTTCCAATCTCAATTTGCAATTTGCCTATACAACGTGAAGGCAAAGTCAGCGTTACTTGAGGCTATTTTATGGCACTTCGGGGCCTTACTTCTCTGTTCTTCTTCCAAAGGTGGATGTGGACGCTCTATTGGAACGTCATCATGGTCCTGACCATAATGATGTCCTGGGAGGTGGTGACAATGGACATGAAGGTCAATCAGTAAACAGAGGTAGGTGAAGATCTTCATTATTACTTGAAATTGTTCTGCTTAAAAAAAAAAAAAGTTCAATAGAAAACATAAGGGGGTTATCAATGGAGTCCTTCTCAGAAATAATTAATCATTAACTGAAATCCCATGACACTTACTTCCAGGTCACTGAATTTTAATCAGTAGACCACTTCTGTGTACTCTGGCTGCAGGAGTGTAACTGTTTGGGAAAATCTCTTCGATAGTAAGAGCTGTCCAAGAGTGATAGATTGAAGTCTAGATAACTGAATTATATAACTAGCATGGTTTTTAATTCCATTTTTAGCTCCAACTAGATTAGAGGCACTGAATCAATTGGATTTAACTGAGTGTTGATTCACAATTCTACAACTGGAATCTCTCCATGGTGAATATCAGCCAGTGATATAAGTTGAGGAAGTGAAATAACGATTATCAGCTGAGAGATGCCAGCACCAATAAGTACATTTTTGGCACTGGAAAACTTCACAGTTTAACCTGGTAAAGCATAGCTCCTTTATGATGTTGTTACCGAAAGCATCTTGTTGGTTGTGAAATAAGTTGGAACAAACCCACTGAATATTGTAAGGGTTTACTGAGCATGTGTAGGGAGAGGTGCTTGTGCTTTGAGGACTTTAAATGTCAGTGATAAAGATTCAAAGACAGTTTGGTTCAGATATTTTTAAGAGAATATGCTTTTTAATTTGATTTAATTGGATCTTTTTTTTGTTTGTTTTTAGTTATATGCCTATTATTGATAATTATTGATAATTATGTTACCACCGTGAACAGGCCTGGCCTTCGGTAATCTTTAGATATCATTTTGATATCATAATTCGGCCCTGCTCTGCCACCAGCCGAGTGTTTGTGAGGCCACCGAACAAGCACGATGCTAGGCATGGCTATTAAATGCTGAATCATTTCTGTTTACACCTAAGCAAGCCAGAAACTGCAAGATCTGCTTTAGGAGATCTCCCGAAACAAACACTTTCATTACAAATGCGCGTTAAAACAAAGAGGCCTCTGCCCCAAGCGGGCATCTTGATGAACTAAGTGCTTAAGTGCTAGCTGCATTTGCATACTGGCCATACTATTGTCAATTCGGACCTTAACTCAATCATGTAAATTCTGACCTTTTGGAGACATTGTCTCAAACCCAAAACTCATTGTCTTCACCCAGGACCAGACTAACCTACGGTCATACCTTCCCTAATAAAAACCCCAAGCTCTGAGAGCTTCCTTGGACCGCCTCGGAGTGCCATCCTGCCTTGCTGCTGCTTCGTTCTGCGAGCTCCCCTCGGCCGCTGTGCTGAGTTTCCTTCCCTCCATTGGACTTCTCCAGGACTGCGAGATAGGTGACGTATCACCCATTCCCCCACAACTCTTATTTCCTGTTTCTCAGTTAGCTGTGAGGTTGTGTTTTCTTAGTATTTGCTATCTGTTTAATAAATAATATTTAATAAATATTATTGCTAATTTAAACTGTCTAACTGCTCACTGACCTGAACCTGTATACATAGGGTAAAAGATCCCCGCTAAGTTACCCTGCCTCTCGCTAGCTAAGAGAGTACTCCAGCTAATTTCCCCATCTTGTTTATGTTGGTTTTGATTACTTGGGCGCCCCTCACAGGACCGCCAATTCTCAGGGTAGCAATTATTCCTCAGTATCATATTAAAATTAATCTTTGTTTTTTAAAAAATCAGTAGGGATGCAAATCCTGCTCAGATTCATCCTCGTGAGGTTTGTGATAAAGGGGTTTTTCTCTCTTTGATGCAAGGTAGTGAAATTTCTCTCTCTTTCTGTTTTCTCAGAGTATTTGTTGTGCACTATATTTTTGAATATTTAGGAATATGCACAGGTGGTCATTTCGTCTCTCCTCCCTGTTCAAGGACATGGCGCACAAAGGGAAAGAACAATAGCAGAGGTCAACAACTGGCTCCGCACATGGTGCCGCCAGCAACGGTTTGGGTTTTTGGAACACGGCCTGAATTTCCGTGAACATGGGCAACAATGGATGGGTTGCACCTCACGAAACTTGGCAGGAATGTTTTTGCAAACAGTCTCGCAAGGAGGATTAAGAGGTCTTTAAATTAAGTTCTGCTGGGGAGGGAGACAATATTATTCAGGGCAAGGACTCAGCGAGTGCAGGGGGGAAAAGCCCAAATGATATTGGCCAAGTAGTACAAGCGTCCAATGGTGGGAGGAGTAGAAACTATAGTACAGGACTTTCAGAAAGGGCCCGGGGACTTAAGTGTCTCTACACTAATGCACGGAGTATGGGAAACAAGCAAGATGAACTTGAATTCCTAGTACAACAAAATAAATATGATTTGATAGGCATCACTGAGACTTGGTGGGATGAGTCTCATGATTGGAATGTAGGAATAGAGGGGTATAGCCTATTTTGTAGAAATAAACCAAACAAGAAAGGAGGAGGAGTAGCCTTGTATGTCAAGGATGTTTTCACCTGTGAAGAGATCCATGACTTAAACTCAGAAAGCCAGGTCGAGAGCATCTGGGTAAGAATAAAGAGAGCGACAAACAATAGGGATATTGTGGCGGTGGTTTACCACAGACCTCCAACCCAGACTGAGGACTTTGATGACGCCTTCCTCAACCAAATGACTGCACATTCAAAAAGGAGAGACAGAGTAATAATAGGAGATTTCAATTACCCGGATATATGTTGGCAGTCAAACTCTGCCAAGACAGCAAGGTCCAGCAAGTTTCTTCCTTGTCTTGAGGACAATTTCATGGTCCAGAAGGTGGAAGAGGCGACAAGGGGATCAAATATTCTAGATCTGATCCTGACCAAGAGAGATGACCTTGTTAATGAGGTAGAAGTGGTTGGATCTTTAGGGGGGAGTGACCATGCCCTACTGGAATTTGGCATTCAGTGGGAGGGAGAAGATAAGGGTAGCCAGACACTCATCTTAGATTTTAAAAAAGCGGACTTCTGTAAACTTAAGAAGCTGCTGGCTGAAATTCCGTGGTCAAGAATAGTGAAAGGAAAAGGAGTTCAGGTGGCATGGGAGTTCCTTAAAAGGGAGATACTGAAGGCACAGTCTAAAACTGTGCCAATAAGGAGGAAAAATGGAAGGCAACTGAAGAAACCAGAAGGATTGACTAAAGAACTCTCAGCTGAGCTAAGTGTTAAGAGAAACATGTACAGGAAACGGAAGAAGGGGGAAACCACCAAAGAAGAATTTAAGCAAGTAGCCAGGAGATGTAGGCAGAAGGCCAGAAAGGCTAAAGCACAGAACGAACTTAGGCTGGCCAGAGACATTAAAAACAATAAAAAGGGCTTTTTTAAATATGTCCTCAGCAAAAGGAAAAAGAAGGAGACAATAGGGTTCCTGTGCAGAGAAGATGGTGAATTACTCACAGGAGGAAGAGAAAAGGCAGAACTACTTAACACCTTCTTTACCTCAGTTTTTTCCTAGAAGGATACAAGCACTCAACCTGGCGGTTGGGGAGCAGGTGAGGAAGCAGGGAAAATGAGGCACATAATAGGTAGAGAGGTAGTACAGGAATACCTGGCCACACTGGATAAATTCAAATCTCCAGAGCCAAATGAATTGTATCCTAGGATATTAAAAGAACTGGTAGAGGTCATTTCGGAACTGCTTGCTATAATCTTTGAGAAATCTTGGAGGACAGAGAAGATCCAGCAGACTGGAAGAGGGCAAATGTTGTCCCCATCTTCAAGAAGGGGAAAAAAGAGGACCCAAATAATTATCGCCCAGTCAGCCTGACATCAGTACCCGGAAAGATCCTGGGCCAGATCATTAAGCAGTCAGTTTCTAATCACTTAGAAAGCAAGGCAGTAATCATGAGAAGTCAACATGGATTTCTCAAAAATAAGTCATACCAGACTAATCTTATCTCTTTTTATGATAGAGTTACTAGCTTGATAGATGAAGGGAATGCTGTGGATGTAGCATATCTCGATTTCAGTAAGGCCTTTGACAAAGTTCCCCATGACATTCTTGCAAAGAAACTAGTAAAATGCGGGCTGGACAGGGCTACTGTTAGTTGGATTTGTAATTGGTTGACTGACCGTTCCCAAAGGGTGCTCACAAATGGCTGCTTTTCATCCTGGAGAGAAGTGACTAGCAGGGTGCCACAGGGTTCTGTCCTGGGCCCAGTGCTGTTCAATATTTTTATCAACGACTTGGATGAAGGAATAGAGGGCATGCTCATCAAATTTGCAGGTGACACCAAATTGGGAGGGGTTGCTAATACGCCAGAGGACAGGATCAAAATTGAAAATGATCTGGACAGATTGGAGAGCTGGGCCAAGGCTAACAAAATGAAATTCAACAGAGAGAAATGTAAGGTCCTACACTTAGGTAGAAAAAATAGAACACAGAAATATAGGATGGGAGACACGTGGCTGGATAGCAGTATGTGTGAAAGGGATCTAGGAGTCTTCATAGACCACAAGCTGAACATGAGTCAGCAGTGTGATGCGGCAACCTAGAAAGCCAATGCAGTTCTCGGCTGCATCGACAGGAGTATGGTGTCTAGATTGAGGGAGGTACTGGTACCACTCTACTCTGCTTTGGTTAGACCTCATCTTGAATACTGTGTCCAGTTCTGGGCACCCCAATTCAAGAAGGACATGGTCAAGCTGGAGCAAGGCCAGAGGAGGGTGCCCTATGGGGATAGACTTAGATAGCTGGGTATGTTTAGTCTGCAGAAGAGAAGGTTAAGAGGGGACATGATAGCCATGTTTAAATATCTGAAGAGATGCCATGTAGAGGAGGGAGAGGGCTTGTTTTCTCCTGCTCCAGAGACCAGGACAAAGAGCAATGGATTCAAGCTGCAGGAAAGGAGATTCCACCTGAACCTCAGGAAGAACTTCCTGCTGATCAGGGCTGTCCAACAGTGGAATATGCTCCCTGGGAGTGTAGTAGAGTCTCCTTCTTTGGAGGTTTTTAAGCAGCGGCTGGATGGCCATCTGTTGGGAGTGCTTTGAGAGTGTTCCTGCATGACAGGGGGTTGGACTGGATAGCCCGTGTGGTCTTTTCCAACTCTACATTTCTATGATTCTATAGTTCTATGATTTTAAAACATGCTTCATTGGAAATTGTGGCAACTGTTGCATTAATGGATGTGTAGATTAGGTAACATTGGATTTACTGCATAGGGTCTTGGGGTCATCCTGTAGGGGAAAACCCCTTAAGTTCAAAGCAAGCAGCCTGTTCTTTCTTCCAATGATGGGAAGTTTTGCACAAATTATATTTGCAATTTGTACAAATTAGAAAAAGTACAGTAACTATATATCACCCATTAGTTTTGCTTTTCAGTCTTGTGTTGGATCTGGGATCACTGGAAGCAGCAGATAAGTGCTCACAGTTTAATCTCATGAGGGGAAGCTGGCCAAATTCAAGGAGACCCTTGGGAGTAGTGAGTTGCCATCACATCTCTACACAGAAGCTTGAACATAGCCCGTGTGGTCTAAATAAATAGCAGTAAATAGCAGGCTGCCAAGAAATTAAGAATTGTTTCACTAGCCCCTTCACTGTAAAATGCTAAATATCAACTTTCTCTTATATCTATTTTTACTGGAATCCTATGCCCACTTTTTGTGGAGTGAAAAAAGAAGCAGCATATCTCCTGTATCGTTTTTCAGTATATTTGGGCTTCATTTTGAGTGGTTATGTGTAACAGGTTGCACTGTATGTGGCTTACTGGATGTGCTCTGAGGCAATTCATTGCCTTTGAAGGAGAAGGTGCAGCCTTTTTTTCCCAATTCTTAGACAATCATGGAGGACTGAGGCAAGTCCATAGGAGATCAGGGGATAAGTACCCACAAACAAGGAGCTCACCCCTTCAACACCTTTATTTCTGGACTCATTCCACTACTTGAAGGAAGGGCACTTTTCTGACATAGAAATGCATTAATATATTACCCTCTGGGTAGGTCAGAGAGGGCAAAATGCAATTCAGGGTCTACAGGCATCCCCAAAGCCCCTTGTTTGCAGACCTCACGTTGTTTTCTAAACAGCGACCTAAAACTCTACTTTCCCCTTCTATGTTCCCCCAGATTTGTTTGCTTTTTTCTGATGTCATCACTCAGTTGGGGTGTATCCTAACTCCATTACAGTCAGTGAGATCTTCTCCAATAACTTCAGGGAGAATTAAATTGTACCATAGTATGCAAAACTAAAACTCCTAGCTTTACTGATTAAATAGTTAAATTGTTGTACCTAGAAATTATTATTAGCATTAGTATTCCCTTCTAATACAAGAGAAGTTTAATCTGCCATCTGCCTTGCTTAGGTACATGACTTAACTTTGGAATCAGTTTCTCCTGTTCTGTCTTGCACCATCCTTTGTGAAATAGGTGAACTTCTCTGAGTGCTCCACTGATGTGAGTGAGCATTTCCATGAAAACACCCTCTTGATGATCCTCCATCTCAAATTTTGACCTATTGTGATGAAAACAATGACTGGCGTCCCATTGGCAAGTTATGTAGCTGTAGTCAAACTTGCATTTGTGTATCTCACTTTTTTGGTCATTGTGGAATTTGGAAACCTCTACTAATGGCACAAAACCAAACCTCCCCTAAACCCACCTTTTAGCTGTTCCAGTCCCTCCATTATGGCCATTTACTGGCTGCTGGAAAGCAGTGGCAGAAGTAGCAGAGGAGTATTCTAGCTATGCTCTTATAGTTGGACGCAGAGCAATAATGTCACCCCCCAGCACTTCTATGGTCTGCTTATGAATGCCAGTAACTGTGCATCCAGGTGACTCCTCTCTCTCCACTGGCCAGTAAGTGGCTGTGTTAGTGGGAGGCTGCAGCAGACAACATGAGGTTTTTTGTGGGGGTTGAGGAGGAGACACGTCAAGGTTCTACCTGCTTCGAACTCTGTAATATATCTCCCAATCCAGACTCTTGGCCAGGGTATCCAGTTCAGAATAGCTCATAAAGAAGAAGATAGAGAACAAAGGTATTATACTTACAAAATTTCAGAAAATTCTTACAGCACTGAAGTGGGAAATGCGAGTGCTTGCATTGTCATACATATGCTACTTAAAATAATATTCCTTATTAACCATTAAAATACTCCCTATTAATTATTAAACAGAATAAATAAGGATTACAAAAGGGGACAGAAAGCAAACCATTATGCAATGGATATACGGCTCTTATTTTTGCATGTAATGGTGCCATCATTCATGTGTACCAACTAAATCTTTGGCTCTATATTTTATTCTTTGAGGAAGCCTTGTTTCTATTTTCATGGGCAGAATGTACAGTTGGCATGATTTAGGATCAGGGCTTTCCCCCACAGTCTTCAGGGAGCAAGTGAGTCTGAGAGGATATGTGGATACTTCTAACATCCATTCATCTTAATCAGAAGTTGACAACGTTTTTGTGTTGGGGACTGAATTGGATCTCATAGACACAAATCTCCAGGGATCATACGATTGCCCACCACTGCTATTGCCACTAGGATTCCTGTCAAAATCTGGCAACAACTGTGGTGGTTATATAATGCAAGAGGTTGCCACAGCATCCTTAGACACTAGAAAACCATGTGAGATGTTAAGAAAGTACAGCTTTTATTCTTCTTAGGATGATGCCTCCTAAGTTTCTCAGAACACTCTGTTACTGATGTCAAAATGGCTATTGAGGAAGAAAGGAATTTCAGGGAAAAGTTGGAAAAGGATAGACTCACCAATTCCTCTGTCATTAGAGGAACTGCAGAGATAGTTTTGTTACCTGAGGCTGAGATCCTTTACTGTGTAGCATAGCATAACAATTATGTCAGCAAATCTATGCTGTGTCTTTCATCTCAGTCCCAACTCAGACCTACTATTTAGCCACAGCAGCTCACTCATAATTATTCAGTAACTTGGGGAGAGTTGGGAAGGATGAAATCTGTAAAGCATCTGGTTAAGTCCCTATAGCAAGGTTCAGACTGATGACATAATTCACTAGGTCTACTAGGGTTGTCCTGTGGTCTCAACAGATGTAATCGTTCTCTGTCTGGCTATGGGGATATATCTAGCTACTTCACTGATTTCCTTGCTCTCCACCAACTGTTGAATGGCTCAGGAGATGGGGATATCATAGCAAAGCCCTGATTCCTTTGCAGTATGTATGTGTGCTTTGATCATTGCAGAGGCAAGAAGATAATACCATCCTCCATGACAACCTAAGGATGTACACACGTGGAAGTTGCATTTCTGTCCATGCAATAATAAGATGTTGATGTACATATGTTAATAGGCTGATTTCCACACAGTTTTGTGTGTGTGTGTGTGTGTGTGTGTATATAAAACCATTTTCAAGAGACTAAGTTTTCTAAAAACAGAATATATAACATTAATATTTTAAGGAGTAAATTAACAAAAACTACCTTTATTATGGCAACTTAAAAGAACATTAAAAACTTCAAAGCGTTTTCAAGCTTTCACATTGAAATTATTTTCATTAGGTGTAGATGTTCACCAGGCATAGAAATACAGAAACAAGACAGCATTGTCACGTAGTTTGACTTGTATTCAGATGATATGAGGGAAGGAGGCTTCAGACTATCCAATCAAGTCATCAGACCAACCTCTGGGACAAAAGACCTGGGGCCAAAATATGTATTGCTTCTTCCAGGGCATAAAACACAACCAAGCATGGGGAGAAAAAGAAAACAGAATAACGTTGTGAAAGACATCCACCTCCTCCCCGCTTCCACATACTTATAGATTTGCAAAAATTTTTATTCACTGTTGCAGAGAACCCAGGAAACAGTAGGACTACTGTAGTTGGTCTGCCATAAACATGATTTGGAGGAAGGAAGCCTGATTCCTGAAACAGGGATAGGAAAACATAATCCAGGGTTGTGAACATGCATGGGTGAGCAGATGCCTCCGGACTCTCTCCTCCTGATTTTGATATAATTACCTAAAATTCTCTTGAGCGCTAAAAAATAATTAAGAGAATTGTTTACTTTGAAGCTTGCCAATAAAAAGAAGCACTCGGGGGGGGGGACTCAGAGATTGGAGCCAACTGATGTTCATTTCAGACCTTTGACTAAATTGGTACATTAATAAATTGATAAGAAAGTAAGGAGGCTGCAGGCAGTAAAGAGGGCATTCCAGCAGAAAGTTCTTCTGTGCCCTCAGACACAAAATAGACAGATTAACGGAAGCTTCAAAGTTGCTTCTTGACGACTACTTTGTGAAGTTATGTACCTAAGGCCTTTTCTGCATTTTGTTTTTACAACAGGGCAGCGTGTCCTCCAGCAAGGATGTTTGCACTTAGGGGCGGACTGGGTCCGGACTACTTTCTGTAGTTTCGGAATTCAGCCCGTTCCGGAACGACCAGAACTGGTGGTTTGCTGTGCTATTGAAAGACTACTTAAAACAGGTCTTTCAATAGCCCGGCGTGCCCCACTTTGTCGCTGCACTCCTGTGTAGATCTGCAGGCTCGCACCAGCGCGAGGCTGCAGATCTTCCGGGGACGGGCTTCCGGCTGGCAAGCTTCTCTGGTTGGTGGAGAGCCTCCACCAACCGGAAGCCTCCATTTTCGTCCCCGGAGCAGTGTGTAGCGTGGCCACGCATTGCTCTGGATCAGTGTGGATCATTGGAGGGAGCATGCCAGTCCGGTGAGTAATAGAATACCCCATTTTCTTCCCAAAGTGCAAAAAAGCTCTAAGTCCCATCCTAAGAATCGCCATCATTTTCACTGTCAGTGGGACAGTGAATCCACTCTAGGTTTTAGTCATAAATTTAAGTGACCTGTCAAGACTGATGAACTCTAACTTTAAAAAGGTTCAGTACTTTGAGGTTCATATTAAAGCCTGGAACATTTTTATGACTTCACTGACATGGAAAGCACCAGTCTTCTCCCCTCTCTCTCTGTGAGAGACGGTAGGAAACAAAATGAATGTCTATAAGTGACTATAGCAAACAAAGCTACACAGACACAAATATTTATTTACAGATTTATTTATTTATATCTTTCTAGTCCTTGCAATGCCAGTGTCTCCTTAAAATTTCAAGAACTAAAGCTCAAAGGAGGCCTATGAGAGGAGCATATTGGCAAGATCTTTTCACCTGTGTATATCAGCACTAATTGCAGAGATGACTCCAGTTGAAAGTTAAAAGAGTCTTTTATTAGGAATTAGCAAACACAGAAGAAATCAGGCACTCTCAAGAACCATACAAGGCTGTTGGAAAATGAGGCAAGAATGGTTTGATAGAGAAAATGGGTGGATCAAATGGGTGATAGTTACCAATCCTGAAGCAGAAAGTCAAAGCAGAGTGGCTCAGACAGTGAGTCTCAGGGTGGCATAGAGCAAAAACGATCTGGGTGCCACACACTACATCTAAAGTACTACAAGTTACTGTGCTTGGAGCTAGGATTTTCACACCCTATTTTCTGCCCTGAAGGATGGTGCATGGACAATGTGGTAATGGCTTTCCCAGGAAGCTGGCTAAGGAGTCCAGAATGGGCTGATTACCTTAACTTTAGGTGACAAAACATTGATGGGAGTCCTGACAATCTCTTAATGATTTGGTCAGGTAAAGTGAATAGGAAAGGTCTCTGTCACATATGCTCACAGTAGGATTGCTTCATCTTAGCAGTTTCACCTGCTTTTGTTTTTGGGAATCATCACAAATTACAGTTTTTAGAAACATTACTCCAAGCTCATTAGCATCAGGTTTTCCGGCATAATCTTCCCCGAACTCAAGACCTGATCATGTCTGAGGTCATCTTAACCTGGCAAATGCGTACAAACAGTGCACTTTCAAACGTGTATTTCAACCATGGAATATATTGAATTAGAAAAATAGCACATGGCACGGAGTGGGGTTGTATTGGTGTGGCAACACAAGTTTGGACCTAACAGGAAACTACTGGAAGTTTATTTGAGCATTATAGTTAAGTGAAGTGCTCTTAGTGAATACCTGAGCTTTTCAGGTAAATCAACCAAAATTATTTTTAAAAACCGGAGCTATGATTATAGAAGTCCAGCAAGGTAGAACTGGGCTATCCTGTGTATTTACAGAGTGTATGGCTATTAAGATAATGTTACTTGCAAGACAAACATTATGCTGTGTGCCTAAAAGTGGCAAGCTTCTAGCTCTCAATATTTTCTTGACGGTTTGAACTAACCTGGAGAAGGTAAGAGAGACAAAGAGGTTCTTGGGTAAACGTGTTGAGGATGTGGTAATGGAATCCAAACCCCCAGGTGAAGCTTCATTGTTGTCTGCTAGGCAAACAATGTACTGTGTGAGGCAAGAAGACCTTGTGACTATGTTGTAACTATGTCACTTTACTTTTTCTCACATAGGCCTCCGAAATGTTTTCTGGCATCCTTATTGATAGTAGGCTTCATCTCCATAGCAAGCAGCCTGAGGCCCAAGAGCTCTCAAAAGAGAATTCTAAAGGCCCCTCCCTAAAATGCCAGTCCCAGAATTCCTAGAATCTTCACAGCCAGTCAATCATATGAAGTCTTCTCATCTCACTCAGCCAATCGTTTGAGGTCTTCACCTGCCTGACGTAGACAGACAAACTCACAAACTCACAGACAAATACTGAATTTTATATAGTAGATATAAGAGACCCATCCAGGGTGCTGAACGCTAACTTAAAATAGGTTTAGCACCTTGAAGTTCGTATTAAAGCCTGGAACAGTTTTATGACTTCACTGACATGGAGAGCACCATTCATCTCCCTTCTGTCTCGGTGAGAGACAGTATGAGACAAAGTGAGTGTGTGTAAGGCACTATAACACACAACACTACACAGATACAGATACTTATTTATAGCTTTTATTTATTGATATCTTTTTAATCATTGTACATATTTGTCATAAATTTATTGAGATCCATAAGAGTTATTTGCCTGATGCTGATCAGGATCTGTCAGTTCAGAAAGTGGCTTTTACTACGTTTACACAATTCATCCTATTCTACCAAAAATAAAAATAATAATTTGTAGGAGTTTTATGATATTCCTGTACTAGAATTTTCAAAGAACTTCATGCATTGCAATTCAGTTATCATTTGCAATTCTCTGAGTGCTGTAGTTGATTTCTTCCAATTTTTAAGAAACTGTATTCAGGGAAAGTGCACTCAGTAATGTGGTGTATATTGCTGGAAATAATGGTCAAAAATTGCACTCATTTAGAAAAATTGCATGCAAAATTGCATATGTCAGAAGTACACAAATGTGTACAGAACAGATCTTAAGGTGATTTTTACTGTGGAAAAAAAATCTCAGTGTCCCTGAAGAATCACAGTTAAGACTGTTAAAACTTTCAGACTTCAGGATAAATTAAGAATGAAAAAAAGAATATAAAATGAAAGATGCTGAAACTGAGAGAGTTGACCATCTAAAGTCTCAATGTGTGAAAAATTACCACAAACTCTGAAACATTTGTTGGCAGCTTCACTCTGGGGCGGAAGAAATTTTTGGAAACTGTTCATTTTCACGTGTGAAAACAAAATAAGTGAAGATTTACTTCCCTACACAGGTGAGTGGCTGGGTTCTATTTTCCTAGAATGGTAATCTTAATGCAACGTGTTTAGTATCCTTACCTGCTTTATAGCCAAATGAGAAAGATTTTCTTTAATAAAGGCACATACATCTAATTTAGGACTGAATAACCAAAGCCCACTCAAAGCACAGGAAACAAGATAATCACCCCTCTCCATTCTTCATAATTTCCTGTCTAAGAAACTGACCTTTGTATAGCATTTAGCAACATGCCAAAGAAGCAGCAAGATCCCATGGAGGAAGAGAAATATGCCACAGTTTTAATCAAGACGGGAATCTTGCAGTTTTCCACATGATGGACTGCAGCTCCTAGGAGCCCTGGCCAAGACAGCTAATATCAAGGAAGGCTAGGAGATGTAGTTCAAGAACATTTGGAGGCCATGGAATTTCCAAGCTGTTTTAAATTTATAACATGCTAAATTAAGCTACAAAGTCTAATGTCTGATACACACAGTCAGACAGACAGACGTTATATAGAGGCTTTGCAGTCATTGGCCAAGGTCCTGTCATTAGTTGGATAGTGGAAAATAAACATTTCGGTGGAATATCATGTGAAAAGACTATTCTCTTTATATTCATTTTTCATTTGCGTCCAGAACTTTCCCAAAGAAGAGGATGCTGTTTCTTATCTTATCACAAATGAGAAACAGGAAAGATCTCTTGAGTTTGAAGACAGGTGGAGGAATAAATATTGCAGACACGGGCCTGATCTCCACAATAGTGGCTACTGCTGCCTCAGTACTAGTTTCATGAACATCCACCACAGCCTTATGAATAGCCTAGAAAGATAGAACAATAAAATGAGTATCTTCACACAACATGGAAAAGAGGCTGCTTGTGCCTTCATCTCACTTTTAAATGAAAATGGATAAGGTCTGCTGGGGCCAACATCCAACTGAGTTGGGCCTTCAGCCATGATGGTAACAAAACTGTTAGAGAAATAGTAACAGAGCCCAGAATCCTGATAGCATTATATGCATGTCTACATTCCTTTACCCATGTGGTTGTATTTTTCTCCCATTTCAGTCTATATTCAATTCACAGAAATGTAAACATAGTTCCGCAAATGTAACATACCCTACCACTGTCCCTTTATCATAGGAACAGTCCATTCCACTTTTTCAGCTTCTCTTAAAATGTCCCAGTTTCTCTCTTCTGTTCCTACTACCCCCTTTATTTTCAGCTTACTTTAGTCATGGCAAATTGAATCCAAAGTGCTAGTGCGCTGAATACATTTGGGGGGAAAAGAGAAAAGAGGGCAGAGTCTTGTTCTTCCCAATAGGTTCAGGCAAAAGTTAACTACAGTAGCCTCTCCTATCTTGTCTTCTCTTATTAATCATTTATAATCTTTGCCACATTGACCGCATTCTGATTTTGCTTCACCACATGTGCCTGGTTTCGATCTGTAAAATGTTGGAGGTTATAATACTACTGTTGAACATGCAGTTATTCTCTCTTGGATGCTATGCCACTGTTTATCAGTGCCTTTGGTGTATTACTTGATTCACTGGGACTGCATTGCTCATTCTTCATTGCACAACAGGACAATAGACCAGCATATGAGCAGACATTCATCTGGTTGTGCAGCTTTGGTATGCAGAAGAAGAGTAATATACACCAACCACTGTCTAAATCTGCAAGTATAGATTCATACAGTACATACACTGTATAGGATCTTGGCCAGAATTTAACTTCCTTATTTAGAAGGTAGATTCTGAGCCAACAGGTCAGAGAACAAAGGACAGTCTGACAGCTAAAGATGAAATTAGAGAAGTTAGATGAGAAAGAAAGGGAAAAAATGTACTTTGAAAGGAGGTTAGACATTCATTGCTGGAATTCCATATGCTTGTCTCTCAAGGGGTAACTCACTTTCATAGCTGCATGAGCTGCATAGGAAATGACATGAAAATATAGGGCAGAAATGCCACCTCTGAACTTACTTCGAAAACTTCAAGTTGCCTTCTTCAACGATTCCAGACAGATCAGCATTGTGACTAAAGACATTTGTCATACCAAGTCCCTGGAGCAAGTCTTTGATATCGTAGGATGTAGATAGAGAAAATTTTGGAATGTACAGCATTACTTCTCTGTTTAAGAGAAAAACAGGTACTGTTATTTAGACCTCACACAGCAGTTTAGAAGATATTTGTTGTGTCATGAAGACAGTGATAAAACAGATGCAAGCAGAAAATAAATTTGTGTCCTGGATTGAAGCAATTTATATTCAACAACATGCTCGATTGGTTATAAACGGAGAAAAAACAAAACCAATTGAATTGCATAGAGGGACGAGACAAGGATGTCCCTTGTCCCCTCTTTATTTATTCTGACAATGGAAATACTCAATAATGCTATAAGAGAGTATAAAGCTATAATAGGAGTTCAAGTTAAGAAGTATCAATATACGTTGAAAGCGTTCACTGATGATTTGGTTTTGTTTTTAGATGATCCAGGGAGAAGTATTAAAGAGTTGATTAGAACACTTCAAGAATATGGAGAATACTCTGGATTTCGAGTCAACAAAGAAAAAACAGCTCTGCTAATGAAAAACATGACTGAGAAAGAAGAGATGGAATTAGCAAAATTAAGAGGATTTAACAGAGTACAAAAGACAAGGTATCTGGGTGTCTGGATAGCTAAAAGAAACAATGAATTGTTTCAAAATAATTATGACAAAAAATAGAAAGAAATAACGAAAGACTTGGAAAGTTGGACTTCAACGCGACTATCAATGATGGGAAGGATAGCAGCAATAAAAATGAATGTACTTCCAAAAATGAACTTTTTGTTTCAAAATCTTCCCATAATAACAAATAATAAGCCCTTTATACAATGAAAGAGAGAATTAATCAAATTTATATGGCAAGGGAAAAAACCTAGATTAAAATGGAAAGTTTTGACGGATCTAAAGACTAGAGGTGGAATGGGAATACCAGACTTTCAGATATATTACAAAGCCGCAGCCTTTACATGGATAAAGGATTGGACAGATTTACAAGACACAAGAATGTTGGCATTGGAAGGTGTGGATTTGAGGATGGGTTGGCATGCCTATATGTTCTATGATAAAGCCAGAATTGATAAAGACTTCACTCATCACTATATCAGGAAATCTCTTTTGAGAATTTGAGAAGAATATAAGAATAAGAAGATAAGGCAGCTTCCCACATGGGTTTCCCCTCAAGAAGCTTTCTTTGGTAGATGGACAGAAACAGACAAATGGCTTCGATATGAAGACATATTGGAAAAGTCAACTTTAAATAACTACAAGATTAAAACAAGAGAAAAATTGGAATCAGAAGGAATAACATTAAGTTGGTTTCCATATAGGCAGTTAATTGAAAGATTCCAAATGGATTCAAAGACTTATGGAATAGACCCAAAAGAGAGAACAGGAATGATTAAATGACTATTGGAGAATTCTCCTCATCTACTATCTTAAATATATCAAGAAATATTACAACAAGAAAGACAAGAAGAAACAATCAAGTCAGTAATGATTTCGTGGGCTCAAAATATAGGACATTCAATTCAATTAGAATTCTGGGAAGAAAGCTGGAAAAAGACACAAAAATTTACAGTTGCCCAGAATTTGAAAGAGAACTACTACAAGCTGTTCCATAGATGGTACATGACACCAAACAAGTTGAAAAAGATTTACAATACTGGTACAGGACTCTGTTGGAAATGTCAGAAAGAGGTGCTACAATATATCATATGTGGTGGACATGTCCCAGAGCTAAGAAATATTGGACTGA
Source organism: Iguana delicatissima (assembly GCA_948472985.1). Classification (NCBI taxonomy): domain Eukaryota; kingdom Metazoa; phylum Chordata; class Lepidosauria; order Squamata; family Iguanidae; genus Iguana; species Iguana delicatissima. The sequence continues at coordinate 354,159 of CAOKZL010002249.1, forward strand.
TGTACATAATAAAATTTGTGATTTATTGAAAATACAATTTGTTAAAATACCAGAACTTTACTTGTTAAATATGACAAATGTATTTGATGGTACCGATACTAAGAAATATTGGAGAATAATTCTCTATATGATAACGACAGCTAGGATAGAGTATGCAAAGCTTTGGAAAACTCAACAGATACCAACTATAGAACAATGGTGGGGAACATTAATAGAAAGCAGAAATGCAGATATTTTGTCACAGAGATTAAAAGGGAAATCAGAAGAGGAGATTAAAAAGGAATGGCAGATAGTAATGGAAAATAACTGGGTAATGTTGAATGAAAATGAGTAATTCATGACCAGGATTTGAAACGAGGAAGCTACAGTACTAAGTCATGGAACTGTAATGAAGAGATTGAAATGCAAGAACTGACATGTAACAACATCATTAAAATGTGGTACAAATAGAGGTAGAAGTATTAAGATGTATTGAAAATAAATTCTAGATCAGTGTGGAAGATCAAAAATATGTCATGTACTAGTACAGTAACAATTGTTTGTTTTATATGTGAGATTGAATAAAATGATTTTTTAAAAAAGAAGATATTTGTTGTCTCAAGGATGCATTATGTCTCATGTTTTTTTGTATTACCTGCATGTGACACTGGGAACTACACCAGAATAAGAGGAGAAATAGTAGGGAGCAAGGGCTAGGATCCAGAATACATTCCTTTGGGAATTCTCAACGAATGATATGGGGAGCAAAATTCCCGGGAAGCTGCTTTAAGAACATAGGCTTAAATCCAACTGTTAGTTCTAGCTAGGATAGATCAATTGATTCAAGTGCTGAATAGCTAGTCAATACACATAGACATCACTTTCATCCCATAGGTGTACTTTAGTTAGGAGTAGCAATTGGGATTTAGAATGGGGTCAGAATATTTGTCTACCCAACTCAGTACTGTCTGTGCTGCATGACAGAGATTCTCCAGGATCTCAGAGAGAATCTTTCACAGCTCTACTTAAAAATTGAAACTGGAACTGCCTGTGGGCAAGGAATGTGTTCCACCTCTGAACTACAGCCTTTCCTTTGCTCTTTCACTACATGCTCAGCAGGTACGTATAATTTTCTATTGCTTCCAAATTCCAAATTAACACCAAGAAACAACATCATAAAAATTAGTTCTCCCATTGATAGATCTAGGATTATTTGTTCTTAGATGCTTATATGTCTTTGCGGAGTCGCTATCTAATCGTGGCAGATATCCGGCAAATATGCAATACCAAGATTACAGAAAAGTTTTAGGAAAAGTTAAAGGGAAAAGTCATAAGAGACACCATAAAGCCTAAGTGAGGTAGAACGATATTGAAGAAATCTGTTGGCTTAGCCACAGAAAAAGCTGTAAATTCCAGGTGATTTTGAGTTAAGTTAAACATGTACAAAACATTCTGAGCTTGTTGTGAGTTTTCTGAGCTTTGAGGCTGTATTCTATTAGTATTTTCTCCTGATGTTTTGCCTGCTTCTGTGGTTGGTATTTTCAGAGGATCTGGTGGCATGGAAGTGAGACAGAGCATATATATACTTGCGTAGTTCCCAGGTGGGAGGAAGCAATTTGCATACGTTACAGTTGGCCTGTGTGATGGCCTATTGTTAAATGGGATTTCCCCAGAGTTGAATTGTTAGTCAGGGGATATGCATAACAGTGCATTAAGTACATTAGCAATCTATTGTATTGTTTTTTGTAGAGGGACCTCCAGAGTCTGGGTGGTGTTCATTGGCATATTTTGTGTCTTGATTTTAGTGTTCTTCAGTACTGGTCACCACATTTTGTTTACTTCCTGAGTTTCTTCTTTCCTGTTGAAATTGTCCATGTGTTTATGGATTTCAGTGGCATCTCTGTATAGTCTGACATAGTAGTTGTCAGAACGGTTCAGAATTTCTGTGCTTTCAAAAAGCATTCTGTATCCAGGTTGGTTTATAACATGTTCTGCTGCTGATGATTTTTCTGGGTGGATCAGTCTGCAGTATCTTTCATGTTCTTTAATTCACGTTTAGATGTTGTGTTTTGTAGTCCCTATGTAGACCTGCCCATAACTGCAAGGTATGAGATAAACTCTAGCAGAAGTTAGAGGATCCCTTTTGTCCTTTGCTGAACGTAGCATTTGTTGAATTTTCTTGCTTGAAATCCATTAACACATGGACCATTTCAACAGGAAAGAAGAAACTCGGAAAGTAAACAAAATTTGGCCACCAGTACTGAAGAACACTAAAATCAAGATGCAAAATATGCCAATGAACACCACCCAGACTCTGGAGGTCCCTCTACAAGAAACAATACAATAGATGGCTAATGTACTTAATGCACTGTTATGCATACCCCCTGACTAACAATTCAACCCTGGAGGATATTCCATTTAACAATAGGCTATCACATAGGCCAACTTAACATATACAAATTGCTTCCTCCCACCTGCGGACTACACAAGTATAAATACTTTGTCTCACTTCCATGCTCCCAGGCCCTCTGAAGATGCCAGCCACAGAAGCAGGTGAAACGTCAGGAGAAAATACTAATAGAACACGGCCTCAAAGCCCAGAAAACCCACAACAACCTATGGATTCTGGTCATGAAAGTGTTCAACTTTACATTCTGAGCAATGTTTGGAAGCATCTTGACATATTCTCTTGATATGATAACACTTAGAATACTGAAACATGGTTCAAAGAACAAGTGTGATGTATATAGTTTGAAAATAGCATTTTCTCTATATTGCACACTTTGTGTGTATGTCATAGCCATTTGTTTCTTAACTGTTGCAGCTTGATATTTATTTATTGATTTATTTATTTGGTAAGAATTCTATGTAAAGCTGATTTAATTGCTTGTTCTGGGTGGAACAAGCAATTGAACTTGTCCATTCAGCACTGTGTTGTTAAATAAACTGCGGAGTTATATCTACTATCATATCTCATTAATGAATCCGAAAGCATTCAAAAAATTCCTGTTCCAATGTTTAACAAAAAAAAAATTCTTTTCACTGCCCTTGAAATTATGTTTGCTGTGGTTGGACCGTGGGGAGGGGGTAACAAATTTTTAGAAAAGGGCAGAGAAATTATTCAATTCTCACTATAGAAAGCACAGAGGTACTATTCCAGCAGCTATAACAACTGGCCATGTTAGATGGGCCTGATGAGATTTGGAGTCCAACGACAGTTGAAGGGCAGCATTTCTCCAACTGCCTTTCCAACTTTAAGAATTAAAAATACAGCAGTAGTATTAAAAAATAGCACACAGAAAAGGCTCTTGTGTATTTGAAATTTTTTGCCCATTTAGACAGATGTTCTTTTACTAAATTATCCTCCAGTTGCTGCATTTTCCCTTCATCTGGAAGAATGAACAAAGCTGAGGCATCTCCTTTATATGGAATTTCCACCACCATGCAAAACAGATCATCATCAAGGAGAAAGTTGTAACAGCTGTCTCAAAACATCAGGTTGACTTTCAGCATTGTGTTTGCATTTACAAAAAATCTTCTTCATGGATTGGTAGAGTGCTGAAAGGTTTTTCCCAGAAAGCTTAAGACAAAGGAGGAAGACAATTGTATTGTGTGAAGGTCAATATTCAGGTACACAGAGATGTGTCTATATATGTGATATATAGAATAATTTGTGTGCAATAAACATATGATAACTTATCAAAAAAGAAAAATAAAGAAAGAAAATCTGAGATCTAAAGTAAATGATCTCTGGAAATCATTTAAGTATCACAACATGGTTGGCAATACCAGTAAGCAGTAAAGCAGAATTTTAATGATTGAACAAAAGTTGAGTGCCACAATTTCCTCCCTGTTAGGATTATAACCTTTTTCAATGCCCTTCTCTAATTTCACAGTTAAAACTTCAACTCCGTAACCAACCATGGAGACCAAGTCCTAGGAGGAATGGCTTAGGGGCTGAGTATGTTTAGCTTGGAGAAGAGAAGACTGAGAGGTGATATGGCAGCCATATTTAAATACTTGAAGGTTTTTCGTTTGGAAGATAGGGCAAGCTTGTTTTCTTTTGCTCTAGGTCTAGAATGCAAACCAACACAACAAAAAAGATTCCACCTAAGTGATTAAGAAGAGTCTCTTAACTGTAAGATCTACCTGACAGTCCTTAAGCAATGTTTTAGTCATGTATGACATGTCCAGGGGATGGATTAGATGACCCTTCTGGTCTCTTACAACTCTATGATTCTGAGACTAGAAGCCTTTTTTTAAAAAAATAATTTATGTGATAAATGTTATGTCCATGAGAAATATGATGGTCATTTTGCCCCATCCCATTCCACCAGCCTAACCACGACTGTAGATTTCTAATCACCTGTGCCTTTCCTTCCCAATTCATAGTTTTAGTACTGTTGCTTTTACATACTTACCTCCCTCCCTCCCTTCTAGAGATCTTCCTCAGATTGGAAGAAATCCTACCTCCTGAAGTAAAATGGGATGATTAGAATGAAGTCACCCAAGCTAAAGGCATGAAGAAGTACAAGCTTCTCCTAAATGTTTGTTATATCTACAAATTTAATCTAGTGCTGATAAAAGTAACAACAAATGAAAAACACATGCATTCAGTTCCTAATATCAATCAATGGGGGATTGAAGATACAGATTTCTGAATGTAGATTCTGGTTTGGAATCAAGTCAGCTCAGGAAAACTCCAAATCTATCCAAGAGAAATTAGGATCCAAACCAAACCAAATCTTCTTGTCAGCTCATAGTCCCAACGATTATCTTTTGTAAGGATAAGATTCTTATGATGGAAGTGTAAATTATCCACGAATATTTCTGCTGGTTGAATGAACATTGTTACTGTCTTATATACTTCTTAGTCACTAATCTCCAGCTTACCTTTAAAGAAGATATAGTCAAGAAGAAACATTACAATGCCTGAATCCAGATTCTCAACTGCATGGGTTATTTTCCCATGGGTTTTGTTCCCTATGTAATCATTGATCTGTTTTTCAGCAATGGCTGTGTTCTGGAAGTTGGAAGAGAAGCCTTTGGAGTCATAGAAGGTTTTGACATCCTCCAAAAACTTAGGTAGAAGTTTTACAGATTCTTCTATAAATAAGGCGTTCCCTATGTTCACTTCTCCTTTATTGTTTGGCCAGTTAAGCATTTGAATGAGATCATGGAACCCTTTGTGTATCTCCTTCTCTTCGATCTCTGAGAGATTAAAAGCAAGTCCTTTGTGAATCTGAGTTTGAGTGATTTAGAACCAAGGCTGACCATTGCAAAAGCTGTGGAAATGCTCAAGGGAGAGAAAAACACATTTCCAGTCCCATCAGAAGCAATTTGCCTGTACAATGTGAAGGTAAAGTCAGCGTTACTTGGGGTTATCTTATAGCACTTCGGGGCCTTACTTCCCTGTTCTTCTTCCAAAGGTGGATGCAGATGTTCTGCTGGAATTCCATCTTCCTTCTGATCATGATGATGTCCTGGGAGGTGGTGGCAATGGACATGAAGGCCAATCAAGAAGAAGAAGAAGAAGAAGTAGGTGACGGTCTTCATTATTACTTGAAATTCTTCTGTTACAAAAAAAAAAATGATTCCGTCTTCCCATGGAAAATATCATCCAGTAATAAAAGGTAAAGAAGGGAAATAATCATTATCAGCTGAGGGATGCCAGCATAAATAAGTACATTTTGGGCATTTTAAAACTTAACAGTTTTTATTTGGTAAAGTACAGCTCCTTTGTGATGATGTTATCCAACAGCATCCTGATAGTTGTGGAACAACGTATAACAAACCCATTGAATTTTGTAAGAATTTATTGGGCACATATAGAGAGGGGTGACCTCCTAGGTCTTGTGTTTTGGGGGTTTTGAATGTCAGTGACAGTTTCTGTTATAATGCTATTAATCCACTTTCAACATCTTGTGGAATTCTGGGGTTTGTCGTTTACTGAGGCCAAAGAGCTCCCTGGCTAAGACTTCTAAAGGTCTCTCCCTAAACTGTAAGCCCCAGGATTCCATAGGATGTTGACAGTGGAATAATAGCACCATAACAGTGTAGTGAGGAAAGGCCCAGAGATGCAAAGACTATTGGATATGGTTTGGATGTTGGTGCCTGATGGAGAAACTGACAAGAGGAGAGATGATAGGGGGATAAATTTGAATGTAGACATTATCCATTTATCATGAGTGTTTCAGAATGAACTTCATCTCTGGACCACCACTCAACCTTACACTGTTTTGAGCTGAGACACTGTGACCTTATCAAGTTTTTAACTGAATATAATTTTTAGTGGGATTGAGTTGGATCTTATTTTTAATCTTTTAAAAATTATATTATATTTATCATTATGCCTCAGTATCATAGTATTTTTTAAGATCAGTAGGGATGCAAATCCTATTCAGATTCATTGTTTGTGAAAAAAGTATTTTTCCCCTCTCTGCTACTGGACTGTGAAACCTTTCTCTCTGTGTTTTCAGAGACTATTTGTTATGCACCTTATTTTTGTTTATTTAGTAAAATGGACTTTGGAAACTATGATAACTGTTGCATCAATGGACATTGGATTTATCAGATAGCATTGGATGTATCAGGTGGATCCTGAGTCTTGGGGCCATCTTTTAGAAAAAAGGTCACCTTAACTTCACTCTCAGCCCCAGAAAACCCCATGATAGGTTCATCTTAGGGTTGCCATAAGTCAGAAATGACTTGAAGGCACACAGCAACCACAACAGTTGGAAGGAAGACAACAAATTCAAAATTGTTTCAGTAAGCCCTTCACTGAGACAGTCCAAGCTGTTTTTGCTACAATCCTAGGCCCAATTTTCTTGGAATAAAAAAAGAAGCAGCACATCTTCTGCATAGTTTTTTCAGTGTATTTGGGTTTAATTTTGTGTGGGCATGCATACAGGTTTCACTGTTTGTTGCTTATTGGATGTGCTATGAGGCAATTGGCTACCTGTGGGTAGAGGAAGTGTTCTCTTCTTTCCAATTGTCAGACAAACTGGTTCCAAATCATAGGGGACTGGGCAGCCCCAGAGAGGGAGCTGGGGGTACTTAAACCACTGCAAGGATCTCACTCCCCTTGCAAGAGCCACTCTTATTTCCAGTCTCCTGCTATTACCTGAAGGAGGTTCCTGGTCTCCCCAGATAAAGAGGAATGCATTAAAAGCCTCAGGCAGTGTCCATACATTGAATAAATTATTTAATTATAAATACCCTGGTTTACTTCTCGCAATTATAAAAGTGTACAGGCCTAAGATGTTGCCAGTGTTAATCTATGGAGCAGAAATTTGGGAATTTGCTTCATTCAAGAATATTGAGAGAATCCAGAATAAGTTTTTAAGACTGATACTGGGAGTGCTAAAAACTTCTCCAGTCCAGGCAGTCAGAGCTGAATTGAGTATGGCAGCCATTTCAGATCTATGTCTCCTTAGATTATTTAATTTCTGGATTAAACTGTCCCAAATGAATGATGACAGATTGCCCAAGATCTGTTTAAATGAACAAGCACTTAAGCCTATAAGTAACTCCTGGCTTTCCAATTTTTCAGAAATGCTTTCAAAGCAGGGTTTGAGCATTGAGGCTGTTAGTTTGTGCAAGTCCAATACCAGAAACATGTTTAAACAAAGGCTATTTCCACACGAGGTGAGGGAATCGCTCCATGCCATTCCTTGCCGGTTCTTCGGGGTCCACAGTAATGCGGACTTTCCATTATGTTGTTCCATAGGGCTCCTCCATTTGGTCCAGGGTGAATCGGAGTAGTGTGGGTTCGTAGATCCACACTATCTCCTCCGTGGCCACTCCTGCTAATCTCCTTACCTCGCCCCCCTCAGCTGTGATTGGTTTTTTTTTTTTTATGGTTCCATACGTCATTACGTACTTGCGTATGTGGGCACATCCGTACAGCCCCCTGGGTCCTCCCATGGCCCCTCCCACTGCCCCTTCTTCCTAGGAAGCTTCTGGAGAGAGATCACTTCTTAGAACTAGCCACGTGTGCTCCCTCGGTCTGCTTGATTGCTAGTTCTCCGCTCCTCTTTCTTTTACTGCTGTTGTTTTATGCAGCTTTGGTAATGGAAGAAGAGGGGATGACAGACGTTGCCAGGGTCCTGGGTCTGTTTATGACGGTTCTGGGACTTGCACTGCAAGCAATGCAGACAGTGGACCAGAGACAGAGTTAGGAGGTATAGGCTCCAAGGGGTGGCTGGATACCCACGAGGAGCCAGTGTCCTGAGCCAGACTTCCTTTGTTGCCTCATGGGATCGTGGCGATGATGATGACTTCAGCTTGTATGCGCCCATGCTAGGAGGCTCTTCAGGATGTGTGCCACGCCCAAGAAGATGGTGGGTTCAGGAGAGGATGTGCAGAACGTAATGGACCGAAGAGGTACTTGCAAAATGGGATGATGACCAGTGGCTCTATCACTTCAGGATGACAAAGGCCACCCTGTTTGAGATAGCTGACCATCTGCATCCCCACCTGGAGAGAAGGACCACAGAGATGCGTCAACCCATCCCTGTGGAGGAGAGAGTGGCCATTACCGTCTGGTGGCTGACAACCCCATTGATCTATAGGAAAACTGCGAACACTTTCGGCTTGGGGATCTCCACAGTTGCAGACATAGCCATCGAGGTGTGCCTTGTGATAGAGCACGTGCCCCTGTCGTCAACTGTTTGCCTGCGAGACTATTGGGGGGTGAGTATGTGTTCTGAACAGCAATGCTTCTGTACATAACCACATTGGGTATCTGACAAATACAATTGGTCCACATATGCTGAGGGCCACACTATTCACCTTCACCATTCCCCTCCTCTCAAGACAAACACCTCAAAGGCATCCATAATCTTGCACACACATGGGTTCTCATGTTTTTCTACATGGGGGACATTGAACATGTGGTGCTTCCTTTCTACACTCTCACACCCGCATCCATCTCATATTGTCTCACTACACTTCCATGGGCCCAAACAGCCTCCCTCCAGAAGGTTCTCCCTCCCCCACAGAATCAACACACCCTCTTGCCAGGGAGAGATGGGACATGCAGTCTTTCCCCAAGCCACTCTCCAACCCACAATCCATCATGCGACACTACTCTACAGTGCTCAGGGAACATACACCATCACTCTGGAAGGTTCTCCTCCCCCCAGAATCACCACGCCCTCTTGCCAGGGAGAGATGGAACATGTAGTCTTTCCCTAAGCCACTCTCTGGCCCACAATCCACCATGCGACACTACCCTACAGTGCTCAGGGAACACACACTATCACTCTAGAAGGTTCTCCCCCCCCCTCCAGAATCACCAAGCCCTCTGGCTAGGGAGAGATGGAACATGCTGTCTTTCCCTAAGCCACTCTCCAACCCAATATCCACCTCTACCAAAAAAAAAACCAATTCCAAGAGCAAAGGCTGAGAAGATTGCAAAGCCATGCAGTAAGGTAGCTGTGCCCAGCACCAAGGAGGATAGGGGACATGCAATACTTCCTCTATGCACTCTCTCACACACCAACCAACAAGAGGAAGTACACAAAGCTTCTCAGGGTCCTGACAGCTTCCATCCAGCAGGTTCTGCTACATCCAAGGAACAACATGTCCAGTTCGTGGTGTTACATGGAACATTTAGGAATTACTCTATGCACTTTCACAGCCAACATTCACCTGTTGTAACCACACAAACATTCCCAACACCAGAGAAAACAATTATTCGCAACACAGTGGTGGGTCACCATCCTGCGCTGCAAAAGGAAAATGGCACATGCATGGCTTACTTGTATAGTTTTACAGTTTTAATTCAGAAAAAAATTAACCTTTCCTCCTTTTCTTCTACCACTTACAGATAATGGACGGCTTCCATCAAATGGGTTTCCCTCAATGCATTGGGGCAGTAGATGGAACACATATTCCCATGCAGCCACCAAAAGGAAGAGGAGAGGAGTTCATAAACCTCAAAAGCTCCTTTTCCATCCAACTCCAGGGCACAGTGGATTGTACTGGAAGATTTATTGACATTGTCCTGAGTTTCACAGGAAGAATATAAGACTTGTTCATTTTCTGCCACTTCTCCTTGTGGCATACCATGGAGGCAGGAAGGTTTGTTCCTGGAAACCCTACCATCACCATCGGAGAGGTTGCCATTGGACCAGTTATCCTGAGCTGTGCTGCATACCCCCTTTCCCAGTGGCTGATGAAGCTGTATGGAGGATGACTTGAC